>JADLZK010012770.1:0-38198 GCA_015847255.1 Hyparrhenia diplandra
CGCCAGTCAATCATCTTCGCCGGGCGTCCGACCGCTACAACTCGCTTGGGAAACGCTCAAGGCATGCGAACGCCTTTGGACCTCTACGACATGTCCACCGGAGTCTTCGGCCCAACTACACCAGGCAACATTGAAGGATCGCACCTACGCCGCATCGCCCTCGACGTCACCACGGGCGACGCCGCTCCAGCATGGACGCTGGAGGACGGTCTCCTCCTCTTCGATGGCCGCTTCTACCTCCCGGCTCACCCTGGGCGTTCGGGTTACTCGCAAAGTTCGGGTCGGGTAGTTCGGGTTTTGAAAAGTTCGGGTAATAGAATCTGCTACCCGAAATCAGCCCCGAAAATTCATTACCCGCAACTTCGGGTACCCGCAAATTCGGGTTTGGGTTCGGGTTCGGGTATACCCATTGTACCCAAAATATATAAAATCACATCAAACACTCAATCAACACATAATTTTACATAGAAATTTAACATAAATATTCAGATTGGACACAAATGTGTAGTGCCTGTATGCCTACTATTGATGCAGAGCACCGAACTGGACACAAACAAAACAAATGTAGAGCACCGGACAGGACATAAGCTAAAGATAGTAATCCTACTTCAGCGCGGCAGAAGAAAAACCTGCAAGACCAGCAGCGAAACGATTACTAGTGGCAGAAATAAAACTGAGAGGAGAGGAGGTGAACAGCCTTGTTTGTTGGGCTTGGCTTGGGCCGCGGGGTGGCGATTGGGGAGTCATCGAGTCCACACAGTCAGTCACACACACAACATATGCAGGTTCGGGTCTTCGGTACCGGGATCTCAACCCGATTATCCATAAAAGTTCGGGTTTATGATTCGCTACCGAACTGAAATCGGGGTACTGTGGGTCCGGGTTTTTCGGGTTCGGTGCGGGTTTTTGGGTTCGGGTAATGGGTAGCGGGTAATATGCCCAGGGTGACTCCCGGCTTCCTCTCCACTATTGCGGAGATCTGCTGGAGGCTTTGCTTGTGGCGGAGTTCGTAGGGACGAACTTCCTCGCCTTGGGAGCCTACACGACCGAGCCAACTTAATTTGCACCGACCGCCATCCTGTTGGGTGGCATGTGGTCGCGGCGCCACCACGTCGGCCCGGCCAGTGGTCGCCTTCCTCGACGGCATGGATCGCCCTCTTTTCACCGTCGACAACGTCCACATCAGCTTCACGATGCAGAGAGGGGTGTCCACCAGCTCTCACCCTCCCCTCGCCGTCAGATTCCAGCTAGATTGGGCCGGCCCGACACGTGAATTGGGCCGGAACTATTCAACAAAATCTATCCGGACTTCCATTTCGAGGACGAGCTGAATCTCCAAGCGGGGAGAGATGTCGACTCAACAGTCGTCCGAAATAAACGGAGTGGCTGAATATTTAATAATTATTTAGCTTTATTATTATAATTATTAAATTAAATTAAAGTGAGTTAGAGAAAGGCTAATGGGTCAGGCCCTTACATGTAAACCCCTCATATAAATATGGGGGCGACTATCATGAGACAATCAAGAAAGAAATAATTTAGGGTTTACCCTAGCTCTCCAGCTCTAAGCCGCCGCCACCGCCATGCCTCACCCCGGCGCACCGCCGCCTCGCCGCCGCCGGCGGCGCCGTGCGCCGTCGCGTGCAGCGCCGCTGCTCGCGCTCCCAAGCGCCGCCGCCTAAAGCGCCGCCCCCTCTCCGTCGGGTCAACGATCTACGCCACGTCACCTCTCTCGTTCTTCCTCTTGCGTTGACTGAAAACGGGTTGTGACACAAAATAGAACTCGGCTTTTACGAATATAATGCTTCCGCAAATGGAAGCGCCTCAAAACGAAAGTAGCCTTTCTCCTTTCCCAGTTCAGACTATAGGCTTGGCAATACAGGCCGCAAAAGAGTGCCTCGAACAAGAGCATGTGCGTCACAAACACGTACACGCGTACCGATCCGCAGCACCGGCCGGCGCGCCTACATCACCAGCCGGCGCGCCTATATAACCACCGGCGCCGAAGGATCTACTACAGCGCACCAAGACCAAGCCACCAATCGCGGGGCTGTTCAATTCGATCGACATCACAAAATCCACGCACAAAAGGAGCCATCGATCGAGGAGCGATTCTAGCTAGTAGATGACTACGACTACGAGGGTGGCCAGCAGGTCGTGCGGTCGCGGCAGCGACGATGAGCCGGCGGTGCGCAGGCCGTGGACGCTGGAGGAGGACCTCATCCTCGTCAGCTACATCTCCCAGAACGGGAGGGCTCCTGGGACAACCTCGCGCGCGCAGCTGGTAAGCTAGTCATCAGCCTCAATCCACCAGTTCCATTAATTCCTTTGCACGCCGCACGCATGCTTTCATGAGCACAACTTGATCAATTTGTTGATTTCTCCAGGCCTGAACCGGAACGGCAAGAGCTGCAGGCTGCGGTGGCTCAACTACCTGAGGCCGGGGGTGCGACGCGGCAGCATCACGGCAGGGGAGGACACGGTGATCCGGGAGCTCCACGCGAAGTGGGGAAACAAGTGGTCCAAGATCTCCAAGCAGCTCCCCGGCCGGACCGACAACGAGATCAAGAACTACTGGAGGACCAGGATTCAGAAGAAGAAGCCGGCGGCAGCCAACAAGACGGTGTGGACGCAGCCGCAGCAGGAGCCGTCGACGGCGACTGTCAGCTCCGGCGCCAGCTCCGGCGCCACTGGGGACTACTGGTACACCAACACCGACCCCGGTCTTCGGGAACAGCAAGCGTACTACTGCCAGAAAGCCGCCATGGCAGCTGCGACTGCGACGACGAATGCGGTCGTCGTCAGCAGCGAGGGCGAAGCGTCGCCGGCGGCGCTGACTATGAGCCATGACAGCTCCACGGCGGCCGGGGACTGGTACGCGCACCAGCAGACGACCTACCCCTACTGCCCCGAGCTGAGCTTGTTCGCCGGCGGCCACGGTGAAACAACGGCCGGTCTGGACGCTCTGACGATGCAGTTCTTGTCGTCACACTTCACTGCCAGCTTTTGGACCAGCGGTGTGGACGATTTCTGGGAGGCAAAACCGATTACTGATGATGCGTTCTGAAGCACACTTATGCATCTTACTTCTGATACTAGCTAGAACGGACAAGAAAAGGGAAAGAGTATATATTGATCGATATAGAACTATAGAAGCGTTATACATATAACTTGTACTATAGAGAGTCGTCAGTACTTTGTGTGTGCTACTTTATATAACGATCTCACATTATTTTTCATTATTGTGGTTCTTGCATTGGATGAGGTTAGGCTCCTCAGCATTCTGCACTTCTGGGTTGTGACTTTTTGATGATCGAGTTCGAGTAGCAAGTTCAGTATATACAGAAGTGTTTCATATGTGTACGTAGCACCTTCATTCTGTACTTGTGAGTTCTTAACTTCTTATAGCAGTATTATGCGGTACTCGTCGAATGAAACTCCATATCATATATCCATGGTCACCGAATCATGAAAACCACGATAAAATGATGCTCTTGTTGGCTTGTTGCTAGCATTTTGTTGAGTGCAGAACAAAAACTGAACATGGTTTCTAATAATCAACACATACGTGGACACCTTCTATTTTCTGACCACTCTGAAATCGGCAACAATAGAGATCGAGAGATGGACCTTTCGCCTCTCCCTGATCGTGCCCATACACTGGCGTCTCATACCGACCGTGCTGGCTGAAGATAGAGTTGCCAGCTGCCCCAAGAATCTATGGACGCCGCTACATACTTCAATTGAATTCGATTGTTAGGTGAGAGAAGCGAGCTGAATGCTCATCTGATCGTTCTTTTCCTCCTCACAATGATGTGTCAACGTCACTTGCCAAGCTAGTTCTTTTCTATCCCAAGTTTCCCAGCTGGTGATGGAATGCACATATAGCCAGATGTAGAAGTGGGCATCCGGCATTTCGGGAGCGGTGCTTGAAACAGGAAACTCGGCACGAGGGTAAACCGGAGAGGATCGAGTGAGTGGCTGAGGAGGATTGTATAGGTGTTCGATCGAGCTGTCCGTCTCGGAGAACAAACAAGTGCACGCACATGCGTCTGCCCTAGCTAGACCGGCGACCGCGTGCAGGAAAAAAGCAGACTAGGTTGCAGTTGCAACAAGTGGAGGTGATCGTTTGCGTCATCAGTTTTCTTTTTTTTCGAAGGGACGGCAAAAACTTCGCCGCGATTTTTATTAAGAAGGCAAGTGGCCCCGCCCAGTTTTTTGAATCGTCATCAGTTTTCTTTCTCACCATCGGGGATCGATTTATTTTTTTGAAACAGTCCGAACACGGCCTGGATATCATTAAGTGAAAGAAGCGAATAGAGTTTACAACCACCCGCGCAAGGGAACGCGCCCCCCGCAAAGAGACCGCTACAGGGGTGAAAGTCACCACGCACACACAACAAAGTAAACGACGACCCATCTATAATGAAACCGAAAAAGAGACATCGCCGAAGTCGATTTCCACAACGACGCTTCGGGAAGGTTCACGGCGTCCCAAGCGCCCGCCGCCGCCGTCAAGGAGGACCGGGTTTTCACCGTGGAGAATGCCGCAGCCCACGACGCCCCAACGGGGAAACGGGCGCCCGCAGCGCCACCGCCGCCGGCTTTCGCTGCAAACCACAAGATCGACGTCGGCCCGGATGTCGGATCCCAGCTTGTAACCATCAGGTGCCGCTGCCGGCCAACCTGCGGGAACCCGCCCCAAGGGCACCAACGGCCGGCCACCGCGGCCGCGGCCGCGAAAGCCACCCGCCAACCGGATGACTGTCGGCGCCGACCATACTCCATGGCACGCGTGGTCCGCGGCAGGCGCCGTGACCCTGCCAAGGCCCCGGATCCGTAAGAAGCCGGGCCTCAAAGCCCGTACAGCCGCCATCACCATGGCCGGGCGCTGGCCGGGGCCGTCCCCCCCAAAGATGGGGTCGCGCATATCCGGCCGCCATGGCCGCTGATCCGCGTCGATTTATATTTGCACATTCAGAGTCAGGGACTCAAAAGAAGAGCTGCAAGCATAAGGCCACAGCCGGGTAAAGAATCTACTAGTTCTCAGGATATAGAAGCAACAGTACACTATATCGGATACAGATGAAGCAGAGCAGGGGATGGGAAACAGACGAGGTTTGCACAAATTTGACTATGTTTATATATATATTTCTTATACAAATATTCTCATGCTTGCCGGTTGGCCCTCACACGTTCACCCATTCCGGCCCATAGACGAGGCTACTCTTGGTCACGCTCAGGATGGGAGCCTGTTGTCGCAGCTTCCTGTAGCTCGTCCAGCTCTGCTTTAGACCCAATTGATTGATGGAGAGGCAGCGTTCGTGACCATCCCTCCTGGAGATACTCCTGGTCTTCACACGTACCGTACGTCCATAAATAAGTGAATTTCTTTGATTTCTACCATTTTTATTTGACCATTCGTCCTATTTAAAAAATTAATAAATATTACTTATATTGTTATGACTTAATTTATCATTAGGGATATTTTTATAATATTTTTTTATTATTTATATAAATAATTTAAATAGGTCAAATGGTCAAACAAAAATAGTAGAAGTCGAAAAGTGCAGTTATTTGTGGACCGAGGGAGTAGAAAAACTGTCAAGTAAGTCCATTTCACTAAACCTTGCCGCACCGACATCGCACACTTGAGGAGGACAGTACGACATAGAATGACTTTTCAGGTAGTATGCTCCAACAAAACCGAAGATGGCGGCAAAGGAGCCCAAGACGGTGAGCAGCCGCGGACCTTTTAAGCTGCAAAACATGAAAAAGGATGAATACAATATGAGGGAGGTAGCTCCAACCTCTCCGAATTAATTCGCCCAATAATAAGAACTTTGAAAGCAAGTTTTTTTTTTTTTTTTAATAAGTCGACGGGAGGGGAGAGAATCCCCCTTGATTCAAATTAAAAGTGGCTCCAAAAAGCCAGATGTTTGGAAAATATTACAACGTTTTGGCTTAGCTTTTAAATTTTATTAACTAAAACCGAACACCATTTTTCAACAATTCCTTTGTCCTTTTTTGGTAAACGCACTCTCCAGAGCTGAGCCTCAGTCTTGCAAGCCATCAGCGCCCCTTGAATTGTCGTTCGATCGTTCCTGAAGACAATGTTGTTCCTCCTCTTCCAAATATGCCAGCAGCAGCAGAGCAACAACAAAGTTTGGAAGTGTTTTGCTGGGACATGCACTGGTGCCGTGATCTCTTGCAGTTTCAGTATCGTCCAGGAGGGGTCAATTGTGATCTGAATAGACTCCCAGAACTCTGTTGCTGCAGTGCAACCAAAGATGACTTGTGCTGGTGTTTCTTCAGCTCTGTGACAGACGTCGCATTCCGAGCTATCAACGATTCCTTTCAAGCCAAGTTAGCTTTGCTTTGTATCCCCCTTGTGATAACTGATAACAGCCAACCAAAAATTGCACTCTTGGCGGCGCCTTATTTTTCCATACGAACTTGTTCCTGGGATCCGGACTGGAGTCTGATGTTTTGAGCGCTCGGGAAAGGAGTGAAGTATCAAGGTTACCATTTTGTTTGAGTAGCGGGCTCTGCCGACGATCCCTTGCATCACTGAATTGCTGCTGGCCAATGATATTGGTGATATTGGTGGCCTCAGTGAGTTGGAGAGCGGCTATTGCGGTGCATCGGTTTACCATGCTATTCTGAAGTTCACCTCCAGCGGCCTGGCTAACTGTCATTCTTTTGTTTTGTAGTGAGTATAAAGCTCTGGAAATCTTTCTGCCATTGAGTCATCACCGTGCCATACATCATGACAGAAAGACATTGTGGCTCCATCCACCAGGATTACAGTGGTGATTGCTAAATATACTGGCAGCAAGCTTCACAGCATGTCCCAATGTTGTCCATGCAGGTCACCAGTTAGGGAGGCGATACATGCATTCTTCTGTACCCAAGCCACCCAAGACGATGGTATATCAGAGTGTAGTTTGTGGATTACTTTCAGGAGTAGACAGACATTCTGGGTGCCGAGATCTTTCAGACCAAGTCCACCATCTTCCTTCATGTCACATACATGTGTCCAAGCTAAAGCAAGGTTATGCACGATCCACTTTCAGGATTCACGGTCCTGAAGCCAATCAGCCAAATACGACACAAGTTGATCACTCGCCGAATGGAGGCCGAATTGCTAAGGAGCGAAGCCATACCAAACCTCTAGCAGGCACCAAAGCCGAGTTGTATTATACCCTCCATCCCAAATTATAAGACGTTTGACTTTTTTACCTCAAGTTTGACCACTCGTATTATTCAAAAAATTTATGCAAATTTTGTCAAGTTTAAGTCATTTTTGAAGAACTTTTTATTAATACACCAAGCAATAACAAAAGAAGTGATATTTTACATAAATTTTAAATAAGACGGATGGTCAAACTTGGTGTCAAAAAAGTCAAACGTTTTATAATTTGGGATTGAAGGACCGAAACGGCGACCGAGGGGGGGAATGGGAGCCTCGAAATTCCTTTTCAATTTTGGGTCATTGGCTCAACCCCAACCTCAAAAAACTCGAACTGGCTAGAAAGAAATCCATGGACTAATTGATAAAATTTCGATAGAAAATCATTGCAAAAGGATGGAACGACGGACAAAAGAACCGAGAATTGAAAACTCTTTGCAAGATCCAAAGAATTGCAAATTAACATCACTCCCTCGTAATCTTGATAAAAATGGACAGTTCTTTATCACGTGACGCTTCTTGTCACATAGATAGCATGTACATTGTCCCTTGCTTTTGCCTTTCTTCTTTCGCTGATTCTTAGCTTTTCTTGCTCTACCTGAAATAATCAAAACTTGACCACCAGAAAATGAAGATTCTTATGGCTTCTTCAAGGACTCTGCTCCTACTATGTATGCAATGGAAACATCTGGTGCAAACTAACATTTATGTGCAACCATATAAACTTTTAATTTGGGTCACAGGATAATGATTGGTTTGCACCTAATCTTGTTGAAGAATAGTTTGATAAAAATGTTTATCACTAACTGCTTCCACAAGAGTGCTCCTACTATGTATGAAACCAACTCATTGAAATTAAGAATAGCTTTTCGGGTTTATCACTAACTGCTTCCACAATAGTGGTAAAGATGAAGTCAATGTGACGACCTTATCGTTCTTCTTAATCTTCTCATTACACTAACCGACTGTATGAAAAGCTTGTTGAAGATGCTTAGAGCACCTCATCAGATTGAGTATCCCCTTTCCCCAAAAATCTCCTATGGGGACTGAGAAAACAGAATTGTAAGTTATCCATTGCCCCCCTAAAAACATACTTAATCGAATTGTCTGTCCCCATGAGCCATCACTCATGTTATCCGTTGCTGGGAACTTCAGCACTTGGCGGGAAAATTGAAGTTGACATGTTAGTATGTTACGTAAGCAATGACGAAACGGCCGGGTACTTCTTGAGACTCGCCTCACGTTCAAGGTGCTCGAACATTTCTGGCCACAGATGAAGCGGAGTGATGAGGCGCTTTGGTACCGGGGGTCTGGCCGTCTAGGGAAGGCCACGCACGGGACAAGGAGCCAGTCGATGTTTCGTTCTCATCTGAACTTCTCAACTGAAGCATCCCTTTCGAAAGCACTGCAGCGCATTACTCACTTGATATACATGGAATTCAGCTAGTAATCTCAAGGCTTACGAACGAACTGCATACAATTCTTACAACTCACCACTTGCAGAGACTCTTCAAACTTTGCGAATCAAGCTAACAGTTGGAGGGCACCCCAAGTAACAGGATCACTGATCGAAAAAAAAAAAGGATAACAGGCTTGCCACGACGGAGATCACTAAGTCATAAAAGTCTACCTTTTTTTGGCAAGTAGTAGGAGCACAAGCCTAGTTAGCGTTCTTCCTCGATGCTTCCATCAGCTAGTAGCCTAGTACAATCCAAAACTGCAAATATTATAAGACTGATCCTAGCTATAAGCACACGGCCATCTTCCACCACCTAAAAATACCTACGGTCCTTCCGAAGCGCAGCTGCGCCGGAGCCGGCTCGCAGCCAGCCATGGCCATCAAAGATGAGCAGCAGCCGCTGCACATCCTCTTCTTCCCTTCTTCGCGCCAGGGCACCTCATCCCGATCGCCGACATGGCCGCGATCTTCGCAGCCCGAGGCGTCAAGTGCACCATCCTCACCACCCCGGTGAACGCCCAAGTCATCCGCTCGGCGGTGGACTGCGCCAACGACGCTTCCCGTGGTACCGAAGGCGCCCTGTCCATCGACATCGCCGTCGTGCCCTTCCCCGACGTCGGGCTGCCCCCCCGGCGTCGAGTCCGGCACGGCCCTTAATTCCATGGAGGACCGCGCAAAGTTCTTCCACGCGATCCAGTTATTCCGCAAACCGTTCGACCAGTTCGTGGTGGAGAATGGCCCCGATGCCGTCGTGACCGACAGTTTCTTCGACTGGACCTCCGACGCCGCCGCGGAGCACGGCGTCCCGCGGATAACGTTCCTCGGCAGCAGCTTGTTCTCACGGGCCTGCGACGACACTGTGTTGCGCAACAACCCTGTGGCGGCCGCCCCCGACGATCTGGATGCGCTCGTGCTGCTTCCGGGGCTGCCGCACCGCGTCGAGCTGAGGCGCAGCCAGATGGTGGACCCCAAGAATCAGCCGGAGCGCTGGGCTTTGTTCCAGCGCGTCAATGCCGCGGACCAGAGGAGCTACGGCGAGCTGTTCAACAGCTTCTACGATCTGGAGCCGGACTACCTGGAGCACTACACCACGACACTCGGGCGCCGCGCATGGCTCGTCGGGCCGGTCGTGCTCGCCAGCAAGGACGCTGCGAGGGGGGGGACCAGCAACGGGCCCTCGCCGGACGCGGACGGCTGCCAGCAGTGGCTCGACACGAAGCCGGAGGGCTCGGTGGTGTACGTGTCCTTCGGCACGCTGGCCCATTTCTCGCCGCCCGAGCTGCGCGAGCTCGCACGTGGCCTCGACCTTTCCGGCAAGAATTTCGTCTGGGTCATCGGCAGCGGCGGTGCGAACGCCGAGGAGTCAGGATGGATGCCCGACGGGTTCGCGGAGCTGATGGCGCCCGGCGACCGCGGCTTCATCATCCGGGGCTGGGCACCGCAGATGCTGATCCTGACACACCGGGCAGTGGGCGGGTTCGTGACGCACTGCGGGTGGAACTCGGTGTTGAGGCCGTGAGCGCCGGCGTGCCAATGGTGACGTGGCCGGGCTTCGCCGACCAGTTCTACAACGAGAAGCTGGTCGTGGAGCTACTCAAGATCGGTGTCGGCGTGGGGTCCACGGATTACGCATCGAAGCTGGACACCCGGCGCGTGATCGGCGGGGAGGTGATCGCGGAGGCTATCGGGCGAGTGATGGGCGATGGCGAGGACGCCGAGGCAATACGGAAGAAGGCCAAGGAGCTCGGAGAAAAGGCCTGGCGTGCGGTGGCCAAGGATGGGTCCTCTTACGATGATGTTGGACGCTTAGTGGACGAGCTAATGGCTCTTAGGAACTCCATTAATGTCTGATTGGGCCATTAGTGGAAACACTTTTGGATATATTGTCACAGAATTGTGAGTAGAAAGAGTGTCCCATCCGACACGTCCGCGACTTTAGGCCATCATTATCAATCATGTTAACACTTATTTTATATTTCCTGTGTCTGAATTTTAAAATGATTTTAGACTGTTTTTGTATGAACATCTTTGAGTTTCCGTGCTTGTGTTTGGGTTCTTGCCGCGTCTTTGGAAGGCTTGGCTTTGGGAGCCACAAACTAAGGAACCACCAAATTCTGCTCAACACAATAAGGACTTAGCTTGGTGGCAACCAAGTGAACCTAAGTAAAAAATCACCATATCAACATTGTCTACTCTTCTTGATGGTTTGTATTCTGCGATTCACTAGCCTTGTATTTCCATTCATATATCGTGCTTATGTAGTTACTCTAGCAAATAGTTAGCTTGTGTACTTCTGTCCAATTGTCGTTCCGCTATAAGCAGCTCCCTTGTGTGGTTAGCTTGCTTAGCTTTATTTAGTTATCTTGCTTAGTTTGTGTAGCTGTAATTTGAGCCTTTGTGTTTGGTTTGTGTAGCTTTGTCCGTTGATTATCTCTAATGATCTTAGGAGGTTTTGTGCTTTGTCTTACTAGAATTTTGTAGGAGCTCCGCCGATGCGTAGAGTACGTGTGCATAGTTTTGTGTGACCTTGCATTTAGAATTGGTTAGGTGTGTTCCGGCTAGCCCGTCACCTCAGTTGTTTTAATTAGCATCTTTTAGAGATGCTTTAGAGTTATTATAGATAGAGGGGTGTAGTCTTGGCTAAGTCGATAGTTTCAATTTTGCATTTGTTTCGTTTAGCCGGTACGATTATGTCACCAACCCAGGACCCGGCGCCATCGAAACAGAGAAGGCGGCTTCTGAGGAAGGCGCCAAGGCAACGGGCGAGGGCACAACAAGCAAACGAAGTTTAAAGCCCAAGTACTCGCTTTCATGGGCCTCGACCGGGTGTGATCTCGCTCTAAGTTCAAAAGCATTGTGTTTTTCTTCGAATGAGGCCCATAACGGGTGCGAGAACGGATCGTTTCTCTTTGTATTGTCGTGGAGGTAAAAGTTGAACTGAACCCGAACGTAACACTAAAACCGAGACCGTGCCTTAGTGGCCGGCGGCGGCGGCGCATCTCTCGGCGGTGGCCGGAGTGCGAGTTTACTTCGAGTTCCAGTTATCTTAGCTACGTAATCGAGGTTGGTTACATCTGGTATCGGATTCGTTTCGATCCCCGCGCACACTCCACCGCATACTCCACCAGATCGCCGCGTTCCCCTTCGTCCCCAACTCTGATCCACCTCTGTCGCGTTCATCTATCGTGAGCAGGATGCACGGCTCTGGTTATAAGCCGAATTTGCACCCAGTTCACCACTGGCGAGCAAATTTGCAATAAATCCACCCATCGTCCCTCACCTTGAGCGCGAATTCTGGCGACACATTCCTACGGAACTCGCCGCGTCATGGCCATGAGTACGCCAGAAGAGAAGCTGGGCCAGATCCTTGGCCTCCTCAGCAAGAACTCCAAGGATCTCGACGATTTGAAGACCTCCCTTCGGCGACTTCAAGTCATGGAAGCCGGCGATGGATGGGCGCGTAGAGAAGCTGGAAACGATGGTCAACTCCCTGGAGACGAAGATCGACAAGGCGCTCATCAACCTTCCACAAGTTGTACCTCTACATCACACTTCGCCTGAACTCCTGGACGGCGAGGTCGTCACATCGGCGATGGCGAGTGGACATCAGCCTCCACCGTCGTCGTTGGCGTCGGGCTCTGCTCATCTGGAGTCACACCCCAATGGGGCGACATCAAGGTCGCTAGACCACCGTGAGGCTGGTTTTGGGGTGGTGTATACCACTGCCCCGGGTCAAAATCCGGCCCAAGGTGCGATGAACTCTGTCAATCCTATCGTTACTCCTGTTTGTCCTACCTATCCTAGCTCTTATTATGGTCCACACTATTTTTCCCACCACTCTCCTGCAGACCAAAACTACTACGATACACCTTTTCCCTCTTTTGATGGAAACAACCCAAAAGCGTGGATTAAGAGCGCAAATCTTATTTCACCATGTATGATATTGACCCAACAGTATGGATTCGATACTCCACCATGCACTTGAGTGGCTCAGCAGCCCTCTGGTTCCAAACAGTCCAAAACACAGTTTATGACATGTCTTGGGATGATTTCACTGCCTTAATTTGTGTCAAATTTGATAGAGATGAGCACAACTTGCTAATGAGGCAGTTCTTCCACATTCGTCAAACAGCCCATGTGAATGAGTACATAGAAAATTACTGTGATCTTATCCACCAGCTCCTAGCACATGACCCAACACTTCCACAATCTGTTATCACTAATAGATTTATTGATGGTCTTAGGAAGGATATTAGAGCTGTTGTTATTATGCATAAGCCTCAAGACTTGGACTCTGCGAGTTCTCTTGCTTGTTTACAGGAGGAGGCCATATTTGGACCAAGCAATTATTTCAAGAAATCTGAAAGTCTTTCCACAAGGAAGCACTACAATGACAGCTCAAGAGGCAATTCATTTCTAGCTAGTCACACTTCCAAGTATCCATCAAGTTCCAGTGATGACAGGAAATCCCTAGAATCCAACAAGTCTAAGCAACATGAAGATAGACTAAACACCCTCAAGAACTAAAGAAGGGCCAAATGATTATGTTTCAAGTGTGGAGAAAAGTGGACACATGGTCATACTTGCCAGAAAATCTCTGTTGCAGCTATGGAGGAAGTCTGGTCCATTATTTCTGATGATTACTCTCCTGCACCATCCCCTCAACAAGAAGAATC
Source organism: Hyparrhenia diplandra (assembly GCA_015847255.1). NCBI lineage: Eukaryota > Viridiplantae > Streptophyta > Magnoliopsida > Poales > Poaceae > Hyparrhenia > Hyparrhenia diplandra. Next base: position 13,328 of record JADLZK010012770.1, read on the forward strand.
TGATTTAGGAGATGATTTATGCTCTATCTCAATCCAAGCTCATCAAGGTATGGATGGAATCAAAACAATGAAACTCAGAGGCTTCATTGATGGTTATGAAGTATATATGTTAGTAGACGGCAAAGTACACATTGTTTTATCGGTGAAGAGTTAGGATCCTTATTATTAGGAAAGACACCTTTGGCTAATGCAATAAATGTGACGATTGCAAATGGCAAGTACACTCCAAAGGCACTCATGAATTCCCTGATCACCTTTGGACACTACAAGGAGTCAATTTCAGAAACACCTTTAAAATCATTCCAATCACATCATATGATGTTGTCTTAGGCATGGACTGGTTGGCTGCTATCAGCCCAATGCAGGTGCACTGGAAAGATCAGTGGATCAAATTTGATGAACCAGGCAAGTCTGTTTTAGTCCATGGACTACAGTCTAAAGCTGTTATGGGTTCCCCAATTGATTTAACTCAGTTAGATGCTATGGTAAAAAGAGGATCAATTTTACACATGGTTCAACTCCATTCACTGGCTTCAGAAACTGTTGAGAACCCACTAATTCCACCAGATGTTCAGAAACTAGTTGATGAGTACTCTGACATTTTCCAGCCTATTCCAGGACTCCCACCTAAGAGGTCATTTGATCATACAATTCCTCTCATGGATGGTAGCTCTCCATTCAGACTGAGACCATATAGATACAGTCCTTTTTAGAAATCTGAAATTGAAAGACAAATCAAAGAGATGCTGGAAAAAGAGTGGATCAAACCAAGTTCTAGTCCATTTGCTTCTCCTGCACTTCTAGTTAAGAAGAAGACTGAGATTGGAGATTATGCATTGATTATAGAAGATTAAATGCTATGAATACAAAGAACAAATACCCTTTGCCTATCATTGATGAGTTACTTGATGAACTCCATGGAGCTTCCTCGGTTTACCTCTCTTGATCTCGAGTTCTCGATTTCATCGATCGAATGGCTCGTGGTCATGAATACAAGACAACATTCCAAACACACCATGGTCACTTTGAATATCAAGTGATGCCGTATGGAGTGACTGGTGGACCCGGCACCTTTCAGGAAGTCATGAACAATATTCTTGCACCTTTGCTTCGAATCTGTGTTGTAGTATTCATTGATGATGTGCTTATCTACAGCTCCAGCTGGGAGGAACACTTACAACACATTGCTGCAGTGTTTGCATTACTGAGGAAACACCAATTCTTTGTCAAACTCAAGAAATGCTCATTTGCTCAACAGGAATTAAGTTATTTGGGACATGTTATAAGCAAGGCTGGAGTGGCAACTGATCCCAGGAAAGTACAAATTATAGCTGAATGGCCTTCACCTCAGAATACAAAGGAACTAAGGAGCTTTCTAGGTATGGCTGGTTACTACAGGAAGTTTGTCAGAAATTTTGACATTCTTTCTAAGCCATTAACTAATCTGTTAAAGAAAGGTCAACTGTATGTCTAGACCATAGAAGCACACAATTCTTTCCTAGCTCTTAAGAATGCCTTGATTATCGCCCCTCGTTCGGCTTTACCGCACTTCTCCCCGACCATTTGAGATTGAAACAGATGCTTCGGCACAAGGCCATTGGTGCCTGTCTTACAAATGTAAAAGGACATCCTATAGCCTTCCTCAGTAGAGCTCTTGGACCAAAGGCTCAAGGCCTTTCAACCTATGAAAAAGAATGCTTTGCCATTCTTCTGGCTGTTGAACACTGGCGTTCTTATCTGATTCATGCTGAATTTGTTATCAAGACTGATCAAAAGAGTTTGATACACTTAGATGACCAGAGACTGTCCACTCCATGGCAACATAAGGCCCTTACTAAGTTGCTTGGTCTGACTTACAAGATAATATACAAGCAAGGCATTGAAAATAAGGTTGCAGATGCCTTATCTCGAACACCACATGGTCCATCTCAAGAGTTGAATGCAATATCTACTGTCACTGCTAGCTGGGTTCAAGACCTCCAAGCTTCTTATACACAAGATGAAGAAACTGCTAAATTGCTTCAAGAACTAGCTATTCAGTCCCCTAGTGGACACTACACACTGATCAAGGGCATTATTTACTATAAATCTTGAATATGGGTTGGATCTTCTCTATCCTTGCAGCAACAGATTATGTCTGCTCTCCATGATAGTCCAGTTGGTGGTCACTCTGGCTATGAAGCTACTTATCACAAAGTCAAGAGACTATTTGCCTGGCCTCAACTCAAATTAACTGTCAAGGAGTTTGTAGCTCACTGTTCTACCTGTCAACAAGCTAAGACTGAAAGAGTAGCTGCACCTGGATTGCTGAATCCATTGCCCATTCCAGATGGAGCCTGGGCTGTCATTACTATGGACTTTGTGGAAGGCCTTCCCAGATCTAAAACTTATAACTGCATTCTAGTGGTGGTCGACAAATTTACCAAGTATGCTCACTTTCTTCCACTCTCCCATCCCTTCACCGCTATGGATGTTGCATCGTCTTCTTTGATAATATCTTTAAGCCGCATGATATGCCTCAAGCTATGATCGACGGGATAAAATCTTCACTAGCAAAACTGGAAAGGCTTGTTTAGAATTCTCGGGCACTAAACTACACATGACAATCGCTTATCATCCTCAATCGATGGTCGGTCGAGTGAGTTAATCAATGCTTAGAGACATATCTTAGATGTTTTGTGCATTCCTATCCTAGCAAGTGGTCTTCTTGGTGTCTTTAGCCGAGTATTGGTACAACAAAGACATATCATTCTTCTTTGGGCAACACCCCATTCTATATCATGTAAGGTCACCACCCACGTGATATTGGCCTTGCTCTGCCTGGAAGCACTGATCAGTCAGATGTGGAAGATTTCCTACTCAACGCATAACCGATGCAAAAGAATTGGCACAACAAAGATTTGCAGAGAGCTCAACGCAAGATGAAACATCAGCCGATAAGAAACGGCTATCGTCGGTTCATTGTTGGTGATATGGATTTATGTGAAAATCCAACCGTATGTGCGCATATCCTGGCGATAGATCCTCTAACAAACCGTCATTTAGATATTTTGGCCCCTATGAGATCATCAATCAAGTCAATGATGTTGCTTTTATGAATTGCTCCCGCCAGCCAGAATCTAAAGTGCATCCCGTCTTTCACGTGTCGCAGCTCAAGAAAGCAAAGTGTCCCCGATATTATGGTGAGCAAAGATTTATATGATCCTGACTCTCATCTTCAGGTGCCTCAACAAGTTCTTGATCGTCGCCTACATCTTCGTGGTGATGCGCCGGTTCAGCAAGTTCTGATCCAGTGGTCTAACCTGCCACCAAGTCTGGCTACGTGGGAGGATGAAGAAGCTTTGAAGCAGTGAGTTCCCCGGGCCCAAAGGGGGGGGCAAGCCTTGTTTCGTCGGGGAGGGATGTCACCGACCTAGACCCCGGCGCCATCGAATGTAGAAGGCGGCTTCGAGGAAGGCGCCAAGGCAACGGGCGAGGGCACAACAAGCAAACAAAGCCGAAAGCCCGGTAAGACGGCGTTCATGGCCCGACCGGGTGTGATCTCGTCTAAGTTCAAAAGCATTGCGTTTTTCTTTCTGAATGAGGCCCATGTAACGGGTGCGAGAACGGATCGTTCTCTTGTATTGTCGTGGAGGAAAAGTTGAACCTGAACCCGAACAGAACACGAAACCGAGACCGTGCCTTGGTGGCCGGCGGCGGCGGCGCATCTCTCGGTGGTGGACGGAATGCGAGTTTACTTCGAGTTCCAGTTATCTTAGCTACGTAATCGAGGTTGGTTACAAATTAGTTTTAGAAAGGAGTATTCACCTCTCATCTAGTCTGCCATCTTGACCCTACAAGGAGGCCCGATAATGGGCCGGTGCCTAAAATGGCATGTTAAAGGATATCACCTGAAAACCCTACTTCGTGTATTCCCATAGGCGCCGCACTCCCCACCCTCCGTCTCCACTCTATCTCGCTCCCCTCCCTTTCTATGCGGCTACGCCCGCATCGCGACTTCACGAGTCGCCACTTGCCTGCCTCCCCCACGCTCCACTCGTGAGGGGCACTTGCCGCTCGCTCCTCAACCACTGGCCGCTCCAATTCCAAGCTTGGGAAAGCGTTACACTGCCTCCTCCCTGGATTCCGCCTCCACCAGATCAGCGGTGCTCGCCATTGGAGCCTCCCTCGTGCAGCCGCATTGCCCGCGCATCTGCACCGCCTTCAAGCACGTCAATCTGAGTGTGGTGGCCGGCCTTGAGCAACTCCTCTAGATTAAGCTTCGTGGGCGTCGGCCTCCTCCAGATACGGTGTCGAGCTTCTCGTAGGCGAGCTCGCCAATCATCGATCTCCTCAGCGGCGAGCAAGCTGACCGTGTTGCCGCCACCACCCCTGCCTCCCGCCACCCCTTCCCCTCTCTCGCTGGTATAGCTGGTCACATGTCTCAAGATGATTTGCTAATTTTGTCGTGCTTCACGGGCTATCCCAACACGAAAAAAAGGCCCATAAAGCCGTGCTTAGGCCGAAGGCCAAGCCCGGCGCACCTAGTTGGCCCGACCCCCATCAGGGCCGTACCTAGGATTTGGAGGCCCTGGAACAAAATTCATGATGGGGCCCTAAATTTCAAGAATATCAAAGCATTCTTTCACTTAATTATAAAGCTTTAAATTTATATGGGTCTTACACTACTAGGTACAAATCAAATTTTAATGCTAAAGAGTAAAAACTAGTACGCAAGTAATTAGCACCATAGCAGCTAGCATAACAGACTAGTAGTAATTATATATTTGGAGGCCCTCTGATTTTGGAGGCCCTGAACGGTCGCAGACACTTCGCACCTACTAATCGCCCGCCCTGCCCCCATCGGGTCATGCCGGCCTGTTGCCCATCTATATGTTCAATGATGGCGCCCATGCCAGTTAGGAAAGGGGAGTGAGAAAAACTGGTGGCATATCTTCTTCTTTTGAGGAATTTAACGGAGGGATTGTGAAAGAAAAAAAGGAAAGGGGATCTTGTGGAGCTTGTATTTTGACTTCACAGTGGCTTGTATTATTTGATATAGGGAAAGAGACGGCTTTAAATCAAACCCGTTGACATGCTCTTAGACCCGTATACCTTTGAATAGTTGATACTCCACGGATTTGTGAATGACTTCATGTTATGCAATATTTATATGCACTTCTGTGTTTTCGTTAGCGAAAAGACTGAATCGAATTGTCTGCCCCATGACTCATCAGCACTCGGCGGGAAACTTGGAGTTGCCATGTTAGTATACGCAAGCAATGACGAAACGAAGGGTACTTCTCGAGAGTCGCATCGCGTCAAGTTCAAGGTGCTCGAACATTTCGGGCCGCAGATGAAGTGGAGTAACGAGGCAAGCTATCAAGTGAGGGTCTGGCCGTACTGCTGGGACTCTTGGGGAATCCACGCACGGCACAGGACAAGGAGCTAGTCGATGTTTCGTTCTCATCTGAACTTTGAAGCATCTCTTACGAAAGCACTGCAGCGCATTGCTCATTCGTGTACGTAATACGTGGAATTCAGCTGGTAAACTGTAGGCTTACGAAAGCACGGTATACAACTCACCGCTTACAGAGACTCAAACTTTGCGAAAGACTCTATCAGCTAGGAATTGGATCATGCGATCGAGACTTGCAAGGTTGGAGTGCACACCAAGTCATACAAGTCTACTAGCGTTCTTCCTCGATGCTTCCGTCAGCTAGTACAATAGCAAACTGCCCCAATCATCATCTGGTACAAATGCATCCTATAAGTACACGGCTATCTTGCGCCAAAAGCTTCCAGATTTCGTTCTACTCCGCTTTCTAGCTAAGCCCTACTACAATACACGCCCTACTACCATGACAGTCAGAGATGAGCAGCAGCCGCTGCACATCCTCTTCTTCCCGTTCCTCGCGCCGGGGCACCTCATCCCGATCGCCGACATGGCCGCGATCTTCGCCGCCCGAGGCGTCAAGTGCACCATCCTCACCACCCCAGTAAACGCCCAAGCCATCCGCTCAGCGGTGGACAGCGCCAACGATGCCTCCCGCGGCACCGAGGGCGCCCTGGACATCGACATCGCCGTGGTGCCCTTCCCCGACGTCGGGTTGCCCCTGGCGTCGAGTCCGGCCCGGCCCTTAATACTATGGAGGACCGCCAAAAGTTCTTCCACGCCGCCCAGTTACTTCGCGAGCCGTTCGACCGGTTCGTGGTGGAGAATGGCCCCGACGCCGTCGTGACCGACAGCTTCTTCGACTGGTCCGTCGATGCCGCTGCCGAGCACGGCGTCCCGCGGATAGCGTTCCTCGGCAGCAGCTTGTTCTCCCGGGCCTGCAGCGACACTATGGTGCGCTACAACCCGTTAGAGGCCGCCCCCGACGACCCCGACGCGCTCGTGCTGGTTCCTAGGCTGCCGCACCGCGTCGAGCTGAGGCGCAGCCAGATGATGGACCCCAAGAAGCGGCCGGACCATTGGGAATTCCTCCAGCGCATCCACGCCGCGGACCAGAGGAGCTACGGCGAACTGTTCAACAGCTTCCACGATCTGGAGCCGGACTACTTGGAGCACTACACCACGACGCTCCGGCGCCGCGCGTGGCTCGTCGGGCCTGTCGCGCTCGCCAGCAAGGACGTGGCAACGAGGGGCGCCAGCAACGGGCCCTCGCCGGACGCAGACGGCTGCCAGCAGTGGCTCGACACCGCCGGAGGGCTCGGTGCTGTACGTGTCCTTCGGCACGCTGGCCCATTTCTCCCCGCCCGAGCAGCGCGAGCTCGCACGCGGCCTCGACCTGTCCGGCAAGAACTTCGTTTGGGTCATTGGCAGCAACGCGAACACCGAGGAATCAGAGTGGATGCCCGACGGGTTTGCAGAGCTGATGGCGCGCGGCGAGCGTGGCTTCATCATCCGAGGCTGGGCGCCGCAGATGCATATCCTGACCCACCCGGCGGTGGGTGGGTTCGTGACGCACTGTGGATGGAACTCGACGCTGGAGGGCGTGAGTGCCGGTGTGCCTATGGTGACGTGGCCACGCTATGCCGACCAGTTCTACAACGAGAAGCTGGTCGTGGAGCTGCTCAAGGTCGGTGTTGGCGTGGGGTCCACGGATTATGCGTCGAAGCTGGAGGCCCGGCGTGTGATCGGCGGCGAGGTGATCGCGGAGGCCATTGGGGCAGTGATGGGCGACGGCGAGGACGCGGAGGCAATACGGAAGAAGGCCAAGGAGCTTGGGGAAAAGGCCAGGCGAGCAGTGGCCAAGGATGGGTCCTCTTACGATGATGTCGGACGCTTAGTGGACGAGCTGATGGCCCGCAGGAGCTCCGTTAATGTCTAATGGGGGCCATTGGTGGAAGCACATTTGGATTGTCCATGAACTGGGAGTAGAAACAGTTCCCTTTCTTCTGAAAGGTGGTGTCCCATCCTGTGCGTCGGCAACTTTAGGCCTTGATTATCTGTCGTCCTAACACCTTTTATATTTCGTGTGTCTGAATTTTAAGATGATTTTAGGTGGTACTCTTGTACAAACATCTAGCACAAATAATTTATTGTTTTTATCATCTGTTATTTGCTAGGACGTGTAACTCCGATGGCATAGATTCAAAGTGTACAAGACGCATTAGTACAATGCTTGGACTGTATATGTACTGATAAGTCAAGAGCTCACTTTAAGTTGAACAGATTAAAATATATGTTGGACCATATACACCCACACGTATAGTTATCTCTTCTCTACAACATAAAAGGAATAAAAGTAAGACTCTCCGGATGGTGCGGCAAATTTTTCAGTTCCCTCCCCACCCCACAATGCGATCCCGGTGCCGCCCCCCCCCCCCACGCCCGTGCGATCCCTAGCGCCTGCCCCCCGTCGGCATTGTTTAGGAAACAATTTTCATGCGAGATATCTCTCCACCTAATTAGAGGAGAAATAAAAAGGAAATCAATTAATGTGTGACAAATATAGAAGATGGTTACCGATTAGAGGAGAAAAAAGGAAATAAACTCATGCATACCACAACGGACCGATAAAAAGGAAACGATTTCATGCAAGATATCTCTCCTCCCGATTAGAGGAGAAATAAAAGGGAATCAATTCATACATGAAAATATAGAAGATGGCTACCAATTAGAGGAGAAAAAAGGAAATAAATTCATACATACAAATATAGAGACCTCAACGCCGCTCCACATCTCCTCCCGGTGGGAGATCTCGCTCTGCTCCACAAGAAGGACTACTCGTCTACCTCGCCGAGGACTACTCTGTCTACCTCGTTGTTGTTTGAAGCCGTGCCGCCATCCTCTCTCCAACTCGGCGACGCCCACATCGCCGACCTCCTCCGCGCCCTCACCCTAGAACGCCGCCGCGCCGCCGACCTGCTCCATTATCTCGCCCTTGCCTCAACGCCACCCGCTACGCCCAGCATGCCGGGTCGCCTTTCGCGTGATCGACATCGCTTCGCCGCCTTCACGCGATCAACGCCGCTCGCCGCCCATTGCTCGTTGAAGATCACCGCGCCGTCGACCTACTCCGCTGTCCTCGCCCTCGCTTCCACGCCACCCGAGGCGTGCACCTAAGCCGGTCGTCTTCGCGCGATCGACGCCGCCGCCGTCTTCGCGCGGACTGACTTTTTGCCTGTTGTCCGCTGCTTGTCATCTAAGTTGAAGATCACTGCCGCCACACCAACGCGAAGTTCAATTGCTAAGCTACAAAGCCGTTAAAGGTATTTATTATCTTATCATGCGATCCGTGTGTTCTTAGTATAGAAGTTCAGTTATCCCGGACGCTTAACTAGTTATATTAAATTAGAAAAAGTAGTACAAGATATTAGACTAAAATACACCTCTTTAGGTGGTTTTTGTATGGTGAGTGTAGTTTACGCAAAAATAAATGTTAAATTTACCACGAGGGGAAGAAAAGACTCTAGAAGCTTTTGGGTGCATGGAGTAAACTAATCTTAACACTGAAGTGCAGTTGGTTATTGTGACGTCTTTTTATCTGCTGGCCGGTGCCTACCAAGTACCAACATGCCTAGTAGACCAGTAGTACCAACTGCCCTGTCCACCACACTGATTGTTTTCGTGCCAACGTACATTAGATTTTGTCAAAGTTTGCAGTTTTCCTTAAGCCAAAAATTGCAAATTATACCTAACATATATACGAATAATCGTCGTCTGAAAGAAATCTAGAATTCACAGACACGCCTAATAATGTTAACAAGTCCATCGTCTTAATATAAGCTTTTTACTCCTTTTAAAAATGTGAAGAGTACTAATTAGATTCTAGAAATTTAGTCGCCACCAGTGATACTGCCTCCATCCCTAACAGTTTTTTGAGTTATCTTATACTCCATCCGTGCCACCAAACTAGTTTTAAGTAACCAAATTTATATTGAATAGTATTAGTATTTATGTCTCCAAATAAATTTATTATAAAATACATTTATAACTTTTTGTTGTTTCATGAGTGTTAGTATATTTTCATGAAACCTTTAAAAAAAATTTTTTTCATATAATTTTAGTTAAATTTGAACTATCTGACTTCTCAAAATGTGAGAATATGTTATTATTTCAAGGAAAAAGAAAGTAAATTATTAAAAGTACTTTTAGTTAGTATCATTATATAATCATTTCATGTAATATAGTTATTTGATGTCATAAATACTAATATTTTTTCTATAAATTACCAAAAGTTTTGGGTATAACTTAAAACAAGAAGTTGATTCACTTATAGATACGGAGACAGGTATCCAGCTGCATATACCATGATCTTGAACAGTTGTTGTCATTGGCCACTAGCCCAATAGACTAGTGTATGTGTGCAAGTGAAAAACATTCCATCAGAGTTGTTTCAGAAGTCTAACCAAGTTACGAGTCTTTTTTTTTACGGGGGCATGCTTTTAAAATCCTATAATTTTCTCACAGATTTGTTTCACAATACAACTTTCATAGGATTTGAGCAAGTGTTCCCAGCAGGTTTTTCAGTCGTAGGGCGACTCCTACAACAGCCCCTCCCCACCTGGGGTATAGGTTTGACACAGGCGAGGCCTGAGCCTCGAGCCCTAAGTGTGGCACCTTGGCGACCTCGAAGGGGTCTCTATCCCTCTCGGCCCGGGCTGTCGCGCGACCGTGCTTTTTTTAGCTGGAGGTACTTGGCTTGCTAGTAAATTTTGTTTTGTTTATGGATGCACAACTTAGGCTCGTTAGTACGCTTTTTGTCAAAGCCTTCGACGGATTTACGGCAACTTTTTGGTGGTTATGGACCTGGGCGCGTTGGATAGCGCAAGGGGTTGTGGTGGTGTCCTTTTGCCACCTGGCGTTTTTCTGGGATGTAGCGGTTGGTGCGCCCAAGTTGGCTGTTGCTCGCCCGCCCAGCTCTGAGGTGAGCTTTTCCCTTCGACCATCTTGCATTAGTCCTCTACTCAAAGCATTTTCTAAATCGTGAGTTGGCGTGTTTTTTGAGGCCGAGGTGACCGCCACCGCTTGAAGTGACATTTCACATATGACCGATGTGGGGCGAAAGAGCCGCAAGGCATCACTTGACGCCTATGAAAGGCACCCCCTCCCTAGAGAGGTGCCCCATTGCCCTTCACTTTCAGCCATGACTGCTTCAGGCTAGCTTTCGCTCTTGCACGCTTTGGGTTTAGGAGCTTCGCACTTATCACTTTGTTGGGCCGATGGGGCGAGGGGGAGTTTTTAGCCTGTGAGTTGGGGGAGGAAGTAGGACGCTGGTTAACTGTAAGGGGGACAGCTACCGTGACCGCCTATTTAGTCCCCCGTGAGGATAGATTTTACTCTCATCCCCGGGCCACCTAATGGGAGAATTTCCGAGAGGGGAATCGGAGATCTGGGTGTGAGACTTTGGTGGACTGGACGGACGCTAAATGTGTGAAAATTGATTTAGCCCAACCGCATGCCTTTACCCACATTACATGGTCGCTAAGTCATCTCCGCCGCAGCCGCGGACACTTGCTCCTCGCTTACCGCCTCCACAGACGCTACCGTCGCCGCTCCTTATTCGAAAGTGCATCTAGCCCCAAGTGGGTTTTTAGATGATTAATGACAATGTGATTAAAGGTCTAATGAGTTTGCTTAGTGGATAGGAAAATGGTTATCTCACATGTACTTGTAATATATTGTAAAAGAGCCAAAATGTTGTATTGTTGTGAAACAATCTAGTTCAAGCACAAGACAACAATGAAAATGGATTTTCATGCAAAGGCTCATTCATGTGTGGGAGTTCCATCATCCATTATAAGAAGATAAAACTACTACCAATGGGTTCAACATCAAGTGACAAGGTGGGGTTGAGATAGTGAAGATAGCAAAGAAAAGACTCGAGGTACTAAGGCGGGGTGAAGGGGCCAAGTGACGACGTAACCAAGGGACCCAAATTAAAAGTGAAGAAGAAAAGTATTTGCATTTAGTCAAAGCTACTCAAGCCATTGGTCATGAGATGGGAGAATCAAAATCTAGGATGATATTTTATAAAGTGTGACTTGGTATATTTGGAAGCAACTCTTTTTACATGAATATGATCAAGTCACTTGCTCAAGAAGGCTATGCTCAAGGGAAATATCAAATTGACATGGTTGACACCCCTCGAGGTGATGAAAATCAAAAAGTCATGGCATTGACGCTCAAGAAAAAGCAACTCAATCAAGTTTTATCATTCGATAGATTTTATTTGAATCTTGAGTTATAGGTATGATGTACTATTAAGAGAGATGCATCATGTCAATAGATGATCATACATAGTGCTCAATCAAACCTATAAGAGTTCAAAATATTTTGAGTGACAAAAAAGGCTAACTTCGATTTTTCCGGTTAGGGTCGATTGTATCACCTGGACTTGTCCCAGATTTGGACTTCATAAAAAAATGTTTTCTGACCTTTAAAAATGTTTATTAACTTAATACAAACTTTTTTTTAGTTAAAATAAGTTAGTTTGGAGAAGTTTGTCCATCGGGTTGTACCGTGTTTTCACGGGTAGTACCGCTTGGACCTATTGTTCCGGGCAAAGGCGTGCAGTACCGGTAGTTCAACCCTCGCATCGTAGTTCAGTTTCAAAAAAGTAGTCGTTGTGCAAATACCGAATTTGTCCCGGTGATTCCAATCCGCTAGTTTTAAAGTGGGCCATAATACCGGCCAAGCCTCCACCTTTGGTGGCCGCCGATTCTACTGACTTTGTGGCAATTTTCTAAGTCTCCCCTCACTCTTCCAAACCTTTCTAAGTGAGTGCTTGATCCGATTTGCAAAATCCAAGTGTGGGTTTGAGTGTGATTCAAAACAAGAGATCGCTTTCATTTTGAGCACTTGTGCATATTGCTTATTCTCGTGATTTGCATTTGTTACCTTGGATTCTTCGGTCTTAGACTCGGCTATGCGCCACCGGGAGAGCACCCAAGAGATTGTGGTGTGCCTCGGGGATTGTACAGCCCGACTGACTCGCCGCAAGAAGTCATCTACTACACTGAGAGGGAAAAGGAGTTGGAGAAGACTCCCGCCATAGTGGCCTCTCGTGGGTCGAAGGGCTCGCGCCTTGGTCGCCCATAACCTCCTCAACTGAGAGTAGGTTTTCGTGAGAGAACCAAACTTCTCGGTGAAACAAATATCATGTTTCTTGTCTCTATCTTTGATATTTATGATTCCATGTTATCTACTGCAGATTGTATATGTATTTGACTTAAGTGCAAGGATCAAAAGGAGGAAAAGGAGGTTTTCAAGACAACTCGAGAACATCGGACTTGTCCGGTATTTGTATATTGTGTTGATTTTTTCTTGGCTCTAAACGTTGTGTTGTAGGTTTGTATTATTTATATTCACTGTGCTAACCTATTGTGGGGTCGTTTTTCCTGATGAGAAGTCTCCAAGCTTTGGAAACTTCATTACTAAATCTTTTCCGCTTTTCCGTGTTAATTTTTAGAAACGCCTATTCACCCCCTCTAGGCGACATCCCGGTCCTTACATTACCCACGCATCATTGCTGCCCCCCTCCCTTCTACTTGGCTGGCAACAACAGCACACCTCAACCAAGGTCGCAAGATCGCTGTTTGTGGCGTATGGATATGGCGTATAGCTGCTAGAAGCTACTTGATTTGATGGATCCTGAGGAGGAGGCAGGTGGTGGTAGAGGAGGATTGCGACAGAGCTAGATGATGCAACACCATGTGTGAGCTCTCCCCCGCTTGGTGCGCCACTAGGTGGAGGTCGCTTGGTCGCCATCCTCGCCAAGGGCACCCGGGTAGAAGGTGGGTACAACATGGAGATGTTTGCTTGAAGACACATGTTTTAGAGATATGTTCCAAGTGTTTCTGAGGTTTCACATAAATATCGTAAAGGTTTCAAATACATGTTGCATATGTTGCAATCGTTGTACATATATATTGCAACCTTCTAGTCCTAATGTTTTATATCTCTGATCGATATACTATTTTTTGCATGTAGCAACCATTCCATTCACACATCTGCAAGTGTTTTATCCGATGTTATTTACATTGGTTTTAAGGTGTTTTTTATAAGTTTTCATGTATTTTAATGTTTATTTATTTTCAAGCCTATGTTGCAGTTAGCATTTTGAAGGTTTCAAAATAGATTAGGTGTGTTGCATCTATATCTCCCCTGTTTTCAAACCTATGTTGCATGTCATTCATCAGTCACGGGAACAGCGTCCCAGTACATCTTTACCGGGCACAACCATGGGTCTACCGCTTAACCCCCGTGAGCTTCCTCGTGCAGGTGCTGATGTGATTCTACAAGCGTCCTCCGAGTCACATACACAAGTTCCTCGACTCCACTCATAGAAATACGTACAAAGATTTAAATCCTTAACAAACGCTAAAAACTGCATCAAAATATCTTCCACGATACTAATTGTGTAATATAAATATTAATCCTATTTTAATATATAATCGAGCGTAAGTGACATTTAAGGTGATGTGAGAAAGGTATCGTGCGGGATGTGGGGGTATGATGCGTGAGTTTGCCTTGCCGAGCGGGATACGGGAACACAGGACGGGACATCAATTGACGGGGACAGGCACCAGCGTCGGATTTGGCATCTCACGCGCCAACGTCCGGGCACCCGGAAGTTGTTGTTAGTATTTAAAAAAATGTTGTCCGGTTCTTTAAAAGCGTGCAGCATTGTCACTCGTGGAATAGATGGAACAGGCATTCAGCTGGCAACCAAACTCTCGAGGTTTACAATTTTGTGTACCACTTAACACCGCTAAGTCAGGTGTAGCTTAACGAAACAGACAACCGCCGCCTAGGCTTTCGCGAAAAGAAAAGGAGCGAGCCGGCGCCGCCGCCGCCACTATGTGCGGCCCCCTATTTCCCTCACCTCCAGCCTCGCTGCCGGGTGGTGACAAGGGAGCGGGGGTCCCGCTCTTCAACATCTCCTGGTCATCTTTGGGTCTTGGTCGAAATCCACTAAGTCTAGGGTTTGCTCCACGCCGATGTTCGGGCGGTAGACAGGTTTGCCGAGGAGCGTGGCCTTCCACTGGGTTTGCTTTCCCCCGACGACGCCGCAAGGCGGAAGGGACGGTGGCACGTTGAATGAATTCTCCCACTTCTTACGTTCCTCCGATGGCCATCTTCTCCGACGTCAACATAGAGGCCGGAGACTCTGGTCCAGAGTTGAGGGTCGGCCACGATCGTCTTCCTTAGGTGATGATGTTGTTGACCCTATTAATCTCGAGGAAGATGATCTTGGTGAAAACTGAGCGCTTGCCCGGGTTGCCGGCGGTGGAATCGTGAGGATGCGCCGAGGGTAATGGAGTTATCGATGCGCCGAGGCAGTGTACTCGGCCGATTCACCTAGAAGCAAGCCTCCTCTCGCGTGCCTCCACCTTCGGAGTTTGCCTCCCGTGCCCGACGACGACAGCAGCGCCGGCGGGCGGTGACAAACGGATTCTCTCAAGGCTTCGAGGAAGATGAACAAGAGTTTGTACTTTTTGTAACTTTTCTTTTCTTAGGATTCTGTTTTGTAAAATGACCGGTGTAATGGGTTAAGATCAATACATTCTCCTTTAAAAACTCTAGGTTTACAAAAGCACTCTAAACTAGTGACCGAGCTCGTCAATTTTGACAACTAGGGCGCCATTTAAGCATATATATATTGTCGGCATCCGGTCAATATGCTGCCTCATACCGGTTCTAATACAGATAGATAACAAAATTTGCTCACAAATACATAACTTTAGGGGAAAAAGTCTCAATCCTGAATCTACAACGTAAATTTGGTACTAGGAAGAGTTCGACATTAAAATAGAACTCGATTTGAGAGTAGAAAATTACCAATCTTCAACATGTATCTTTCTGTTGCAAAATTTGCAGTCAGCAAGTCCTCGTCTTCAGTTGTTTGCCTCTAGCCAGCTCTGGTGGGTCAGCGGCTGTCCGTGATGAAAAAAATATAGGCATTTCAATGACAAATTTAATCCATAAAAGCATAATTATGGCAGTAAATATGTGCACGATCAAGGAATAAAATAAACAGATAGTATAATTAATAGCGTGGATTCAGTCAGTTAGGTTATTATACCATGCCGAAGGATTCATGGTTCCGTTGTCGCCCATAGTTCGGTCGGAGTAGTGGCACACGTCAATGCAGGCGGTTTGCAGTTCCATATGGACGCGACCAGCATAGAGGATGATCCAAGAAGAGAGACTGAAGAAGCGTGAGCGTTCGTGGCGGCACTCTCAAAAAACCTGATTTCTCTCACACACCCGAACAGGTGATGAGTGACATGGTTCCTGGAGGCCTGCTCTTCCGATGCACCATACGTGTAGCGCTCCGGGACCGGCAAGGTGACCCATATATCTAATAACAGTCCGCACACCTTTTTATAGAATGAGGAGGAGCAAATAGTTCCTACTGTACTTTATTAAAAATAAAAAGAAGAAGTTCAGGGATTAAATAAAAAGTAAAAGGGACAGAAGGGGGAAAGAAAGACGGAGGGAAATCAAGAAACAAAAGAAGGGACAGAAAGATCATAAAGATTACAATTGACATTGAATCCATGTCCCTATTTTCTTTTGGGCCTGTCTACCTTTTTAACCTTGCTTTCGTCCCGTGTATCAGAATAAGTGTCCGGCACACCCTTGCCCGCTGCCCACACGGACCACGGACGCTCTGCTCCCAGACAAGGCGACGAGGCTGTTCGAGCTGGTTGCCGGCGCACGCCGGCGGAGGGAGACAGGCAGCTTTTAAAATGTTGTTTAGTTCCTCAAAAGAACTGCAGCAGTGCTCATTCGTGGAATAGATGGCATTCAGACATTCAGCTGGTAATTAAACCTCCAGAAGCACTGTATAGTGTATACATTACCACTTTGCAGAGACTGTCCAAACTTTGCGAATGAAACTTGGAATTGAAGGCACCCCTGATCATTGCAGGCTTGCTGTGATGGAGATCACCCAAGTCAAAAACAAGTCTACTTAGCGTTCTTCCTCGATGATTCCGTCAGCTAGCACAATCGAAATCTGCAAATATTACATAAGTCTGTCCAACCAACATGTGGTACACGGCTATTCCAGATTTCTTGCCACTCTGCTTCTAGCTACGCCCTTCCTAGTAAAATACCCGCCGTCCTTCCAAAGCCCAGTTGCGCCGGCGCCGGCACGCAGCCAGCCATGGCCATCAAAGATGAGCAGAAGCCGCTGCACATCCTCTTTCTTCCCGTTCCTCGCGCCGGGGCACCTCATCCCTGATCGCCGACATGGCTGCGATCTTCGCAGCCCGAGGGGCGTCAATGCACCATCCTCACCACCCCGGTGAACGCCCAAGTCATCCGCTCGGCGGTGGACCGCGCCAACGACGCCTCCCGTGGTACCGAGGGCGCCCAGGCCATCGACATCGCTGTCGTGCTCCTTCCCCGACGTCGGGCTGCCCCCGGCGTCGAGTCCGGCCCGGCCCTTAATTCCATGGAGGACCGCGAAGTTCTTCCACGCGGTCCAGTTACCCGCGAGCCGTTCGACCGCTTCTTGAGTGAGAATGGTCCCGGACGCCGCCGTAACCGACAGCTTCTTCGACTGGTCCGCTGACGCCGCCGCGGAGCACGGCGTCCCACGGATAGTGTTCCTCGGTAGCAGCTTGTTCACTCCGGGCCTGCAGCGACACTATGGTGCGCACAAACCCTGGAGTTCGCCCCCGACGACCCGCGACGAGCTCGTCCTGCTTCCCGGGCTGCCGCACCGCATCGAGCTGAGGCGCAGCCAGATGATGGACCCCAAGAAGCGGCCTATGCACTGGGCCTTTCCTCCAGCGCGAAAAACGCCGCGGATCAGAGGAGCTACGGCGAAGTGTTCAACAGCTTCCGCGAGCTGAGCCAGAATACCTGGAGCACTACACACCACGACGCTCGGGCGTCGCGCATGGCTCGTCGGGCCGGTCGCGCTCGCAAGCAGCGACGCGGCGACGAGGGGCGCCAGCCACGGGCCCTCGCCGGATGCGGACGGCTGCCAGCAGTGGCTCGGACACCGCCGGAGGCTCGGTGGTGTACGTGTCCTTCGGCACCTTGTCCCGTTTCTCGCCGCCCGAGCTGCGCGAGAGCTCGCACGCGGCCTCGACCTGTCCGGCAAAACTTCGTTTGGGTCATCGGCGGCGGTGCGGAAACCGACGACTCGGAATGGATGCCCGACGGGTTCACGGAGCGGTGGCGCGCGGCGACCGCGGTTTGATCATCCAGGGCTGGGCGCCGCAGATGCTGGATCCTGGCCCACCCGGCGGTGGGTGGGTTCGTGACGCACTGCGGGTGGAACTCGACGCTGAGGCCGTGAGCGCTGGCGTCCCTATGGTGACGTGGCCGCGTTTCGCCGACCAATTCTACAACGAGAAGGTGGTAGTGGAGTTGCTCAAGGTCGGTGTCGGCGTGGGATCAATGGACTACGCGTCAAATGTGGGAGGCCCGGCGTGTGATCGGCGGCGAGGTGATTGCAGAGGCCATCGGGGAAAGTGATGGGCGACGGCGAGGATGCGAGTGCAATACGGGAGATGGCCAAGGCACTCAAGGAGAAGGCCCGGGCGCGGTGGAGAAGGACGGGTCCTCTTACGATGATGTCGGACGGTTAGTAAAACGAGCTGGATGGCCTGTAGGTAGGAGAGTGCAAAACCTATGGATATTTTTTAATCATATTATTTGAGTCCAAATCAGGATTCAGATATTCAACATTTAATACCGTGTTGTAAAACAAGTACTCAGATCATGTATTTATGGATATCCATTTGTATTCTATTTGTATCTGACATAGCTAACACTATCCACATTTAAATTGAATCAAAAATAAAAATATAAAAACAAATATAGTATCAGCAATTTTCAGAACCATAATACCCAAAAAGTTTTACGGGCCAGGAGGGCATCCATGTCGCTCCATTCCTGTGATTGGCCCGTTTTTCAACCGCCTGATCAGGTATATTTTTCGTAGAGGATGTTTGACTCGAAATTGTGTTGCGGTCCGCCTAGGCCATCGTGGACCATAAACGCGGCCGATATTTTTATTTTTTTTTGCGTTCAGACCGTATTACGAAGTTCCTCCACCGACGAAGACGAAATTCCAAAATCATCATACTTTTTACGTTTACCCTCTCGCCTCTGACTTTTACTTAAAAAAAAAACCCCCACTTCGGCCTACCAAATATATATTGTGTCCTATCCTTTCACTAGTAACAAAATGATTTTGGCGCGGAACCTAAAAATTTTCCGTGGCGGGCGATTGCTTTGGTCGCCACGTTAATCCCTCATGATTTTACGCGGGCGGGCACTTTTATTTATCGTGATTTTTGCACATTTGCCGCCACCTAAAATACAGCTTTCATTTTCGGAGGCGGCACATTAAAAACTCCTCGGCCACGCAAAACGCCGAGGCCTATCCCCGAGCCCAAATCAGGTATCTTATCGGGTCATGTATAACCTACATTTCACTTCTCGCATGAACCATAACCTCACTTCTTCTCCTCAGTGCCTCACTCTCTCCCTCGATCCCGGACGGCGCTGGCGGAAGATCCACGCCGGGACGACGAAGGGCGGCGCGGGCAATGGCGCGCGCTGGCCGCGTGGATGGGCTCGTCCTCATATTGATACCTTTTCGGGCCTCCTCACCGGCTCAAAACAACCCCTTACACTACAATCATTACTCATGGTATGGGGACAAAACAATGCAAAGACTTTTTACATTAAATAATACTAATACAACACATTTCACCACGCATCGGCATTATTTTAACTTTGAACAACAGCACCCATCAGGGGGTAAACACACTTTAGCGCCCAAATGCAGTTGGCGCTTACATGGACATGTTTAAAACTAAAATTCAAACCACGCCATTTATGTAAATCTTCCCTATGCCAAAGCCAGGCAGCTTATCTTGCCTCTTTCTATTTCAAACATTCACCGCCCGCTCACCACTCCTTCACATGGTCCAAGCTCCTGGTGGATTTGAATGCACCACCAGAGGACTAAGGGGAGAAGTTGCCAGATCTCAAACAGCCCTGCTGAAGCTCAAGATGATGATGATCCCTTCCAGGATGTAGTCGGTCAAACTGGTGAACAAGCATTTCATCAAGGTTAGCACATCCCTCTCTCTCTCTCTCTCTATGCCGATCTGTCCACCTCCCTCCTCCCCCTCTCCCTCTCCTCTCCCTCCCTCTCTATGCCGATCTGTCCACCTCCTCCTCCCTCCTCCCTCTCCCTCTCCCTCTCTATGCCAATCTGTCCAGCTCCTCCTCCCTCCTCTCCCTCTCTATGCCAATCTGTCCAGCTCCTCCTCCCTCCCCTCAATCACAGCTCTCCTCGGTTTAATATAATTCTCCTAAGATCAGTCTCTACTTTTCCTAAATTCCTTTTATTGTAGCAGGTCAGAATGTTGACATCCATTTAATCTGCATGATCATCAACTTCAAAGAGAACAAGGAAACCTGCTGACAGATGAGTATTTCTATTAGTACCAAAATAATTTGCAAAACAAAAAGTCATCATCTATGTAATCGGACAGTACATACATACCATTAACAAATTTGGGTGCAGGCAATGATAGAGGTTCACAAGACAACCATCCCTTTGATTTGAATCTTCCTCAACAGGGCTATGTCATATGTAAGGACCAAATGAAGAGGTATGACCCGCGAGAATCACTGACAAAGTTTGTGGAGCTAAAAGTTCAATTGAGGGCCAAAAGAAGGGCTATAGACCTATGGTAAGTATAGATTTCAACGGGTCGTGCCGCGGCCGCCCCAGACGCGCGGCCGTCACCGCTAGCGTACGGCGGCGTCCCTGCCGCTTGCTGGCACGCCGCGTTCTGCGGGCTGGTCAAGACCGCCCGCGGTTCACCGAGCCTGTGTTCGGCCCCATCGGCCAAATCGGCTCAGAAGTACATGCCGTATACGTAAGCCGCCCACCTGACCGAATTTTAAAAACACTCGCACATTATCATTTTTACACAGATTAAAAAGATAGTTTGTACAATATTATACCAAATATATGTATAATATTATACCAAGTATGAAAATATCGACTAATATACCAAATATGTACAATATTATCACTAGTATATTTGCCAACGCCTCCCCTTTTCTTAACGCGTCGCGTCAGTAAGGCCGCGGCCCCGCTTGAGGGTCCGCCCAAGCCCGCATCATAAGTCGCTGCGTCGGATGTGTCGGGCCTCGCCGACCACCGGGTCGCGCCGCGGTTGCCCGGCCGGGCTAAAAACAGCCGCTGGCTCATGCCGGTACGCCGGGCCGTACGATGGAAATTTCTATAATGGTAAGTCATTTAAAAATATGTGTATCCGAAATCAACTTTAGAGTTTGCGGATCTAATGGAAAAACCCCGACGTAGTTAGTAGACCCCTTGTGCATTTAAATAAAAATGGTACTAGTACCAAATCATTTTGGCGCGGATGGGCTTAATTTTTATTTTGCGCGGGCATTGTGCCCGCTACCAATGAAAAGGTCACGGTTAATCGCGATAACCGGGGCGGGCTGCCCGCCACGCTTATTCTATCCCGCGGCGCTAATTACAATGCCCGCCACGGGAAAGGTTTTCAAAAAAAAAAAAATAAAAAAAAATAGAAGAAAACCCTGCATGTGCCCGCCGAGCCCATTTAGGTTCCAGCTGCCGCGGCGCCTCGATCCCGCCGATCCACTCGCCGGATCCAGCCGATCCAACGCCGGATCCGCCGCTGTAGCGAGCGCCGCCGGATCCCGCCGATCCATCGCCACAACCGCCGACATGGGAGGAGCGCCACGCGATCCCGTGATGGTGCTAGTCGATCCACTTGGGCCCGCTGCCGATCCGCCGGAGCCCGCGCCAAGGAGCCAACCCGCTGGGCTCGCCGCTGCAGCCGCCGGGAGGCGGCCCTGCGGCTCGCCGCGCCGCCACCGGGTGGGGGAGCCGCGCAGCCGCCGCCGCCATCGGAGGTGGCCGCCTTAGCTCGCCAGCGCCACCACCAGCAGCCGGAAGCCGCGACCGCCGCCGGGTGCTCGTGCGAGGATGGTGCGCGCCGCGGGACATGGTGCGCCGCGGTTGAGAGCAAAGGTGGCGGGGGGATGGATCGGCCGAGAGAAGAGAGAAAGAGAGAGGGATTGGGGACGCCGCCGGTGGTTGTGAGCGCAGGGTGGTGAGCATTTAAACCTAAGTGGCTATTATATAACCGACGCCGGATTGGGCCCGCTCGGCCGCAATGTAAATTAGCGGGCCGATTATACGGGCGGCTTCCTTTTAGGCTGCTCCGCCACGAAAAAAGTTTTTGGCGTATGGTATCGAACACAACCGCCACGAAAATATTGTATTTTCCGTATGTCGATAAGATGCCCGCCAAACGGAAAATCAATTTTGTGTGGCTTAGCAAAAATACCCGCCACGGAAAAAATAAAACGGACGCGGGCGGGCATTAACCTACAGTAAACTATGTGACCGCCACTAAAAGATTTTCAGGTGTCATGCAAAAATGATTTCGGTACTAGTATAAAAACCTCACGGAGATGGCACGCAGTGTATAGTGGCGACGAAAAAGTTCTAGGGTCATCAATGCTTCGTGCCTAGTCCGCAACAACAATAGAAGATGCAAAGCCGCTTGGCCACATACACAAATATTACATGGGACACGTACAACGGTACAACTCTAAAAGCATCTCTACCGGTCATCAATGCTTATATGCGTAGTAAACTCTAAAGCATCTCTACCGGTCATCAATGCTTATATGCGTAGTAAACTCTAAAAGCATCTCTACCGGTCATCAATGCTTATATGCGTAGGAAAAATGATGAGCAATGTACTTCCTCCATTTTCTTTTTAAGTCGCTTTGGCTTGGTGTTGCCAAGCCGTAACGACTTATAAATCGAAACCGAGGTAGTAATGGTTAAGCCCATGCCGAGAGGAAAGAAGACGAGGGAAAAATACTAAAAAAAGAGGTGACATGTTATGTACCCTACCCATGCAAAGTATCGCGCATCACTTTTTTTTCCTGAAATTTGAGTTGATATGTTACGTAAGCGATGACGAAATGGACGGATACGTTTCTGACTTTCGACAATCGCGTTCCTGTTTCCTGCATCCAACGTCGATCACAATACGTTTGCTGATTTAAGGTGTTGGAATATTCGCAGCACGCTGCAAAAGCCCCTTCGCCACAGATGACGACGTAAGCTTCACTGTGCCGATCAGTGATCGATCACCATTCACCGGAGTTGACATGAAAAATCACGTACAAGTGTGTGTGTGTGTTGTTAATTTGTCGCCTAGATGAAGCGGAGTATAACGACGCAAACATGGTATGTTGGGGAAGGTTCGTAGGTGAGAGAGATCACGCACGGGCGCACGGTACAGGAACCAGTCGTGTTTCTTTCTCGTATGAACTTCTTGAAGCATTCCTTTGGTAGCACTGCAGCTGGTTAACTTCTGTCTAGGCTTTACGAAAGCATTGCACTTGTACGCAAACCTACTATAGTGGCGGGCTGAGGACGGCCCCAGGGGCGGCTTCTCAGCGCCTTAACCTCCGCTCCTGATGGGGAAGCACGGCAGGGCCAGCTACATGAGCCGCCTTTTATCGGTGACAACTTCAGTGCGTGCTCGTGTTACCAGATCGCCTCTAATAGATACTCCCTCCATCATCATTTGTAGGGCGGTGAAGAGATTTCACAAAGACCAAGAAAGTGTAGGGAGGTATGCGGTGGTAAATAAATGCATGCATGCAAACGCCCCGATGAAAAACACCAAAAGCTTTTCATTGGACGCTATACTCAAAAATAGTCCTCTCAGATAAATGGTCGAAGCTTTTTGATTGACGCCGCTAGGACTCCACGAGATGGGTACCACCGCGCTCTACAAAAAGATCAAAATTGAGAAATCTTCATACGCTCTATAAAAAGATGATAGAGGGAGTATAACTTTAGGGCGGTTAACAATACAAACATCCCTACTCGCGGACGGCTCATGTTACCAAACCGCCCTCTAATAGAGATAGAACTTTAGGGGTGGCTAATAAGACAAACCACCCCTATAATTCTCAGATCAGAGGTCGGGCGGCTAAATCCAAAAACCGCCCTCTACACTCGGATTTGACGCCAAAAATAAAAATTAAAAATATATAACCACCTCTATAGTGTTATTCCCGCCAAAAACTAAATCGAATTTGGAAACTCACAAAAAAATCACAAGAAAGTCACAAATAATTTACGCCGCAGCCGCTTAATTTTATATAATTTGCATCACGGCTAGATAATTCACCTACGCCACATCCCTAATGATAGCCCCTTCCCACTCACGTAAGATGTCTATACTTTGACTCTTATGCAACTCCCGGACAATGTGTCTTTGAAGCTACCTTTTGTAATGTATAATCTGATCTAATATGAAGTCACAGAGGCCAACGACGAGATGTTAGGGGCGGCTTGTACCGAAAGAGCTCGCCCCTAATCACTACTACAAAAGGCAACTAAGGGAGCGCCGCCATTTTTTTATTAGGGGCGGCTCATAGTTTGAGTCACCCCCTAATGTATGCTAA
This sequence comes from Hyparrhenia diplandra, assembly GCA_015847255.1. Classification (NCBI taxonomy): domain Eukaryota; kingdom Viridiplantae; phylum Streptophyta; class Magnoliopsida; order Poales; family Poaceae; genus Hyparrhenia; species Hyparrhenia diplandra. The sequence goes on from JADLZK010012770.1 coordinate 37,302, forward strand.
AAATCCTAGCCGCTGACAAAACCGCTTCTATCGACGACACATTAGGGGCGGCTCGTGTACCAGTCCCGCCTCATCAGTGAGTCTCACAATAGGGGCTGCTCTATATTGAGGCGCTCTACAGTGGGTTACTCAATTTTTAAAATGAGGCACTAAAAATTTAAATTTCAGTAAACGACCTCTGACTAAAAAACTTCCTAAATATGAAATGTAGATCTCAAAAAGTTATAAAACTTTGTAGTTGACCACATTTTAGTTCGAAATCATCTAGTCCTCGCAAAAAGCTCGTGTTCAAATGTCTCAAATTTGAAATTCAAATTTCAGAAACGAATCTCGTGATGGAATCCTAAATATGAAATATAGATCTCTAAAAAGTTATGAAATTTTTGTAGTTGACCACTTTTTACTCGAAATTATCTAGTCATGCAAAAGTCGTAGTTCAAAATGTCCGAAATTTGAAATTCAAATTTCGTTAACCACTTCGCATCGGAAAAACTTCCAAAAATATAAAAATGTAGATCTCAAAAAGTTATAAAACTTTGTACTTGACCACTTTTTTAGTTCGAATCCGCTTAGGGTCTCAAATAGTCAATTTACACTCGATATGTATAATATATGAGGACGCTGAATGTGATATGAACACATACAAGTGTGTAGCGCAGTGGAGGGGAGGGTCGCACGCGAGCTTGAGGTCACGGGTTCGAATCTTGGCAAACCGCAACATTTGCAAAAAAAGCCCCGAAAAATCACCATGTGTAGGGGATGTGGATGGCTCGGGCCGTGGGGTCCTACCCCGATTAAAAAAAGACTTTTTGTTATTTTTTTAAATTTGAATTTTAAAAATGCGAAATCTGATTCACATTAGGGCGGCTAGTACACGAGCCGCCCTTCAAACCTTAG
>JADLZK010012771.1:0-129147 GCA_015847255.1 Hyparrhenia diplandra
GGGCCTCTGGCTCCGGCGGGCGGCGGCGCGCCATGCCACTCGTGTCCCCTGCGTGGGCGTCGCAGTGCGGTGCCGGTGACGCGATCGCGTGCCGCGTGGAAACTGCAGCTTGTGTCGAATCAGTAGGGCAATCAACCACTGATTTCCTTAGTTGCTGATTGCCGTTCAGCAGCTCTTCCCAATTCTTCTCCAAAAATAAAAAATCCACGTGGATCGTTTATTTGAGTTTTGGGCTTTTTATTAGTTGTGGGCTTGGGCTAAATTAGGGCTATAAAATATTTTTGTGTATGCCAAAGAGAGATAGAGATAGATCGGCGGCGCGGCGGCGGCGGTCCTGCAGCGGAGACGACATGCGCGGGGAAGGCGAGGAAAAGCGGCGGGGCAGCGGTCGTGGCCGCGCGCGCCGGTCTCGTGGCGAGCAGCCAAGGGGCGAAGGTGGGTGGGGCTGAGGTTTTTATCAGGCTCGATTTATTTGGTCAGACCGTCAGAGTGACAAGCATCGATCATTCTTAAATCGATCAATACTGTTTCTATGCTTTTGCTAGGTACGACGCCTCCAATTGTTGCACTAGTTCGTCAGAAAGAAGAAGCCATCTTCAAAAATTTTGTCAACGATCAAGCTGATCCAAACAAAGCAGACGATTCTGGAATTACGCCACTCCACATTGCGGCAACTCAAGGTTTTTTCAGCCCTTAGCTTGCATTTTATTTTTAATAGTATCAAGCAGATCCAAACAAAGCAGTGGGTTCGTTCTTTAGGTATCTTTTCTAATGTATTACAAACATTTTATTTTTGTTTGAATCTGATACATACTCACACTCTGTCATGGCTAAATAAGGCGTAATCCTATTTGATTCGATCAACTATTATACCTGAACATAGGCACTAAGCTAGCTTTGGTAGAGAAACAAAGTCTGATCCTGCATTGAAGCCCAGTGCTTGGGAGGTTGGTTGGAATCATTTGGAATACAGCTAGTAAAATTGACTGTTCTTCCACCTTCTGATTAGGCACTATGACCTACCTGTATTATTTAGGCTGAATGTTGAAAAAGGAGCATGAGTAGAAGGTCAAAAGGACACCTGATAACCATTCCAGGGCTTATACAGCAATGCAAAATCGCCTCTGTTTTCATCATATCATTTTAGCCTATGAAAATGCTAAAACGATCAATTCTTAAAATATTGAGCCCTTGGTGTTGACTATCCTTTCGTTATGAAACACATGTTATTAATAAATAATAATAGGTCCTAAAAGTCAATTTGATGTGATTTTTTTCCATATATTTTTTCCAGGCTACTATGAAATTGCAGAGCACTTGTTGTCAAAAGGAGCTAATGTTGACGCCTTATGTCAAGATGGTGAATCGCCGCTATTCTGTGCTGCTCTCCATGGAAATGAAAGATTAGTGACACTCCTTTTGAAGCATAACGCAGATGTAATCTTCTTCTTTCCTGCTCTCCTTTGATCTTTTTCAACAATAGTATATGTGATGCTCTCCTTTGCTCTTTTTTGACAATATCATGTGTCGAGTTCAGTACACTCCCTACAAGAACCCAGCAAACAATTGTTTATGAGTGAACTCAGATTGTCTGCCTTTTGTTTATTTTTCCTTTGGGTTCTCACCATAGTCCCAATACTCAATCTCAGCAGCCTGGGTGGGTTGAATGCTAATTTTGTTTGCTTGACTAGACCGAGCTGGAACTTTTTGACCAATTCTATCGAATATCTCTTTTAGTCTCTGTCATGCGGCATTTATTTGTTCTCTTGACTTTCATGGGGAACATTGTTCATGAAAGTGGAATTTTCATCTTAAAAAATGTTTTAGGCTTAGTTTTATATTCAGTGGTACAGTAAAAAAGAGAGATGATGGGTCATTGTGGTTTCCCATTTGCATCTTTAGTTTTATTTTGTAGGTAAAGTTAAACAAACTGATCAGGTGCTGTCATGTGTAACTTGTATATCTTCTTCTGGTGACTTGCATATTACACTGCTTGAACCCTTATTTTTTCGACAGTATCGTTATTCTTTTCTGTTTCCCCAGTATAACAGACTGTCAAAGAAACTGTTAACACCACTGCTCGCGTCCCTGCATGGTTCTTCGTTGAATTGCTTGGAGATACTAATTGAGGTGCAGTATTTTGTCACTTTAGAGATGCTGCTTGCTCCAAACTATTTCTTGCCGATGGGGTTCAACAAATTTGATTGTGTGATTCATGAGATGAACACAATTGCAGGCTGGTGCTGATGTGAATGGGGTTGGTTGTTCTGTACCTCCAGTAGCGCTAGCTGCTTATAAAGGCTTAGATTGCTGCATTCAGTGTTTGTTGAGAAACGGTGCTAATCCCAATGTGCCTGATGAAGTGAGTTCTACTTTGCTATTTCTCAATTTCAGTACTAGTCAGCTTCTAGGCTTTATGCCTATTTTAATTGTAACAAATGTTTCATACCACACTAGATCTTTACAATTTTTTAGAGTAGTTAGATACTCCAACAAAATGAGACAATTTGTTGATTGAGATTTATTATTATTTTTTGATAAAACTGGAGGAGCTTTGCGCTCCTACAGGACTTTATTAAAATTAGTTAAACATTACAAGGCAGGAAAAGACAGGAGGTGAGCGTTCAAGAAACAAAGAAAAAAAGAAAAGAAAAATAAAAGCTAGCACTGAAGCTAACCAGGCTAAGACAGATTCTCTATCCATAAGCTAAACTGAGGAAGATGCACCCTCTTCATCCGAAGAAGCAGTTTGAGATTTAATGTTGTGATTTCAAAAATGCATTTGTGTATACTAGCTTGTTTAGGTCTTGATATCCTGTATTGATTGTTGGAACTTGAAAGAATTGTGATACTTGACGCTGATGGAATTAGTTCCTAACTAGAAGTTTAGGATAAAATATCCACATTAGGATTTAAATCCGACGAACATATCTTGGGAATGTTCCATAGCTTGCTAGTACTGGAGTTAACATTATGACGCCCTGCCACCGCGTGGGAGTTTGAATCCACTTGCACAGTCTATATTGTCGTTCTACCATAAGTATACACAAGTACCACTATTAATTTGCACTGCATAATTACATGTACTTCGTGCAACTAATTTGCAGGGCCTATTTTTTTATTCCTTATAAGCTCTCATGTGTTTATTTTTAAAGTTCATTTTTGTCCCTTCTTATAACAGGATAATAACATTCCAATACAAATTGCTGCGGTCAAAGGATGGGAGAAATGTGTGGAGATTCTTCTCCCTCACGCACCCCAGTTGACACAATATGAAGGCCTGAGCATTTCTGAAATAATCCAGTGGGAAAGAGATGTGAGTTCAGACCTCAAACCACATTTTGTATTTCCATTTTTCTTCTGTAGAATGCTGGTTGGATTGATGTTGGTAACTTTTATGAATACTGCAATGCAGATTTCTTTGCACCACTGATTTGGAATATGGTTTCTATTTGACTTTTGGGCTGCACATGTACTGTAGGAGCGCTTGAGCAGAAGGAGTAGGGCTATTGAACAGGGGGATGCTGCTTACTGGAGGAATGAACGCGATATTGCATTGAGATTCTACACAGAAGTAAGCTATTGTGTCCTCCAAATGATATTTAAGTTACATTTATAGATGCCAATATTATCTCTTCAGGCTCTGTATCATTGGATGATCGCAGGCAGCTCAGGTTGGTCACAAGGATCCAGCCTTGTATGCAAAGATGGGTCTTTGCCATCTCTCTCTTCATGCTCCAGCAAAATTTATTGAGGAAGCAATTAACTACATGAATATGGTGCAGCCGAATGTATCGACACTTGACCCTGAATCTGATGCCAGGAAATTGGTGCTGGTGAGTTGGTACTAGCAATTAACAGCTGCACAATGTGTCATATTCACTGTTGATATGTTGACGGTTCCTTTTTAGGATTTTGCTAGAATCTGGCAAAAACTGAGGTCCGCTAGCCTGACTGACAAGACTGACAAAACATCAAGGTTTGTAGCCTCTGCTATATATAGTTTCTTTTGTTCTGATTTGGATAAATTTTCAGATAATTTGAGGTTAGATACCTTTTTCTTTGATTCAGTGGGGAGCATCAGTGAAGTGGTAGCATGCTGGGCGTCCGCGGAACCTGTGTGGGGTTGATAAGTGCTACCGTTAGGAGATCAGCACATATGTTAGGAGTAAACGGTCAGACTAGGCATCCTCTGTTTTTGGAGGCGAAATGTACTGAATTCAGTTCTCTTCGTTTCACACTTTCCGGCTCTGTTTTTTAGAGATCGGCTTTGCATTCAAGTAGAAACAGGTGTGACTCGATAGGCTTGCAAATATGTGTGGGCATGTCTGAGATTTTCAGGCATATGCAGTTTATGGTTTGGTACAGCATAATGTTTGGAAATTGCTCTGAGCTCTGATTGTGAGTAGTCACGAACTGGAATTCCTGTGCGGCTCCTCCCATGACTCTGGCGAGGCAAGACTGGTCAGCCGCTTGTGCCCCTCCAACCCAATTTCTGTCAGTCCCAGCCTGATCATGTTGTTTGGCTGTGGCTGCAGCTGCTATGATTACTGGAGTATACTACAATTCGGCTTGTGCTATAGATTCGGTTTTCAGTCACAACATGTTTTTTTAATTTATATAACTGTTAAGTAATAAATAATATTTTAAAAACATGAAAGATATTTTAATCCAATAGTTTTTTTATAAAAATCGCATAGATATATTAGTATAGATACAAAAAAATATTTGGAGCTCATGAAATATCTTGGGCCCCTTCCAAAAAAAATAGATCCAGTTCTAGGAAAATGGAGAAAATATATAGAAAAATTCAATATCATTCAATCAGTGTCCAAACGTATTTTGAAAACTTTTCACAAAGTATATGAGGTGAAACTGGCATGAATGCAACTAGAATCACTATGTTGCATTCATGCTAGTTGTATCTCATGTTTTTGTTGTGAGAAGTGTTCAAAATGTGTTTAGACATCGCTCATAATGTTTAGTGAATTTTTCTTGGTATTTTCCCATTTTATAGAGTTCAATCCAATTCATTGCAGCTTCCATTGATAATTTCAGGATCTTAAAATATTTCATTTAGATGGCTCTTGTCCTAATATATAATATGTCTAGGTTTTTTCTTGGATTTTTAGAGGCTTAGATGTTTATGTAGTTTATTTAAAGTGTGTTACCGGATTTGTTTTTGAATGAACTAGAAAAGAAAGACGGACTCAACGTGGTAGAAGATAATTTTCAAGGCTCCACTCTTTTTATTAGTTTAAGACAAACTTGTATTTGAAACAATAAAAAGCAGTTTATAATGATAAATGAATGCGAGATAAAGTTCTGCCTCCCATTTTAGGTTCGGCGAAGCAACAAATTTGTGCCATTGATATATGGACACGGCATTGTACAGATCGGCAACGCCTTACGCAGAGAGACAGAGGTGGTCCATCAGTAGCCCTTGGACAGGGAGGCGAGCACGGCGTGCGCGACCATGGCCATCGTTGAAAAGCCTTCGTTCTCCGTGGGCAGCGTCACCACGGCGCCCTCCGCCATGCCGTCGCACCCGGCAGGCACGTACTGCGCCGCCAGCAACACCTCCCTAGCGCCGCTGAACCTTCCCGCGGCCACGGACCGCGCCGCCCACTGCAGCGCCGGCACGACGCCGGTGTACAGCTTCAGGCACGACCGCAACGCCGCCGCGTCCCCGCGGCATTAGACGAGAGCGCGGCCTCCACGCGGTCCATGGTCGCGGTGGCGTTGGCCGCCGCGAGCCTCGCCGCGATCGCCGCCACCGCGTTCGCGTTGCGCGCGGCGCGGCACGGTGACGCCGACGAGTCCGACGGGCAGAGCGCGGACACGCAGTCCTCCGGCGTCACGTAGTAGCCGCCCAGGCCGCCGCACACATCGTCCAGCGCCGTGCTTGCCCCGACGGCGACGACGAGCACGAGGATAGCGGAGAGCGAGGGAGCTGAGGCAGCCATGGTGGAGGTGGTGGTCTGTGTGTCTTGCTTCCCCCCCCTGTGTCTACGAGTCTTGTTTGTGTGTGATGTGATGGAAGGATGCTATATCGACCGGCCGGCCAGCCAAGAAGATCACAATTTTGGTATGATTTAGAATCACAAGATCACAATTTTGTGTGGATCCGAGTGATATATACTAAAAGTTGTCTTGCCAAAGATTTATTAGCAAAAAAAAGTTGCCAAAACAAGGCATAGATTTGGCATGCTAATTGTAAGATGCTGGCAAATTTTGGTAGCATACCAAATGGCTGCCAAATTTTTTGACTTGCCTAAGTTTTGGTGCTCAAAATTTGGCAACAAACTAATCAGGCCCTAACATCAGATATTGGCAAGTGTTAATTTCACAATTGTTAAGACTGAAAATGGAATCAAGTACTACTAGATATTGGCAAGCGTTAATTTCACAATTTGTGGAAAGACTGAAAATGGAATCAAGTACTACTAGATATTGGCAAGCGTTAATTTCACAATTTGTGGAAAGAGTTTCCAAGTCGGTTCAAGATTTGTTGAGGTCAACATACTTCAGATCCCAGATTATTTACCCTCAAGTCGTCCGTACTTCAAAGGTTGATTGCCGATTGGGTTCTCGGGAAAAAAAAACAATGTATTAAAACAAAACAGTGCACGAAGCAATGATATTTTCGTGTGCAAATCGCAACCTTCCTCGTATGTACAATAAATAAAAAAAAAGTTTACAAAAAAATCTTCGGCTGGTCCTTGTGAACAGTATTCATTCTGCAGAGCAACTGAAGAAGAGGAACAGAGCAAACAATGGCACTACTGATGATTCGACACAAGAAGAGCCGGAGCCCGGAGAGCCGGGTGGCCTAGCTAGGTGACTAAGGTGAGCTTGTTGAGGAGCGCGGTGGCCATGGTGGACAGCTGGTCGAACTCGCGGTTAGCGTCCGCCATCCGCGCCTTGGCCGCCGGAGACCCCTCGAGCGCGGCGTCGCACCCGATCCCGGCCTGCCCCGTGAGCGGCAGCAGCGCGCGCGCGGCGCCCCAGGCCCGCGCCGCCGCGTAGCCGCGCATGAGCCGGAGCGCCGGGACCGACGCGGCGCCGTACAGCATGCCGCACGCCTCCAGCGCGTCCCGCGCTATGTCATCGCCGTCGCCGTCGCCGTCGCGGGCGCCGCCAGCCCCGCCGCGGCGTCACGCGCGGAGGCGCCGCTCGTGGCGGCCAGGTCCGCGGCCATCAGCAGGTGGCCGTGCCGGTCCGTGGAGGCGGCCCCGGCACGGAACCCAGCCGCGACGCGCAGAAGGTCACGTCCACGAAGTCGCGGATCGCCGCGCACGAGTCCGCCACCGTGTCCGCTGACGCCGCCGACACCATGTAGAAGCAGGAGAAGCAGAGCGCCGCGGCGCCGGCCATGGCGAGGAGCGTGGTGGTGGTGGTGGTGGTCCTGCTCATGGCTTTGCTTGTTGGTGGGCGTTTGCTTGCTGTGCGACCTCCTGCAAGCGTGGTGTGTAGGTGGGTGTTTTATCAATGCACGCACTGTACAGTGAGGGTAGGGGTAGGGTAGGTGAGCTAATGAATGCACGCACGCGACGCCTGCGTGCATCACCAGAGGTTCAACTAACATTGAATGCATTGCATCGTCGTCTTCCTCGGGTAGAAGAGAATTTACCTTGGTCGAGAGATCTACTGGTGGTAAAAACAAACTGATGATTCAGGAAAAACAAACTGAATTTACACAGAGGAAATAAACCCACACACACCATCGGTTAATGAAATCGATGGACATGGCAGGACGATGAGACGAGCACTAGATTGATTATTACAACGAGCTTCGTTCTACAGTGCGTGATAGTTCAGCAGCTACTAGCTAGGGAGCGGTGGTGGTGGTGGTGGGTGGATCATCAGTCGGTGGACATGGAGGCGACGACGGCGTGCGCGACGAAGGCCATGTCAGCGAACCCGCCATTCTCGCGCGGCAGCGCGTTGGCCGCGTCGCCAGCCATGCCCCTCACATCCCGCGGCGACGAACTGCGCGGCCTGCAGCACCTCCCGCGCGCCACGGTACCGCCCCCGCGGCCACGGCACGCGCCGCCCACCGCAGCGCCGGCACCGCGCCCGCGTACAGCTGCAGGCACGACCGCGCGGCCGTGGCCGTGGCGTTGGTGGCGGAGCTGGAGGACGATGAAGACGAAGACGGGGAGAAGACGGCCTGGATGCTGTCCCCTGGCCGCCGTGGCGTTATCGGCCGCGAGCCTGGCGGCGAGCGCGGCCACGGCGGGGGCGTCCTGCGCGGCGCGGCACGGCGACGACGCGTCGGCGCAGAGCGCGGATAAGCAGAGGGATGGCGTCACGTAGTAGCTGCCTAGCCTCCCGCACACCTGGTCCAGCGCCGTGGCAGGGGCCGGTGGCGTTGCCGCCGACGTCGACGTCGTCGTCGTCGAAGCCTCGCGTGCGCCGGTTGCAGCCGCGACGGCGAGGAAGAGTAGGAGGAGGAGGATCGGAGAGCAGGACGACGATAACCTGGCCGCCATTGTTGCCGCGCTGCCCCCGTCTCCGGTGAGCTTGGTGTTGTACCAGCACTAACAGCTACAGCTAGGCACAGTCACAGGGTCCGGATGAGTGATGGTGCCGCCGGCCGTTGCCGTGCATGCATTTAGTGCGGGAGCATCGCGGGGCCGGGCGATGGTGTTGTGGTTCTGGCCGATCAGATCATGATGATCCGCCGCACTGGCACGTTCTCTGTCCGTCCCGTTCCGTGCTGCTTGCTTCTCAACGGTTTCTCAACGGCCGGCTGCTGTGGTGGGGGCAACTCCTATCAGAAAGGCACTTATAATTGCGTCTTTCAAAACGTACGGTCGCTCAACCCCAACCAAGCGAGAACGTTCGGATCAGAAGGCCGGGCGCTGTGACTTATCAAGTTACTGTATGATGGAGCAGGCATGGATACCCAATGGTATTTTTTTTTTTTTGCCAGCTAACTATTTATTTTTTTTTTTAATCACGCTAAAGAGACTTTGCGGGTCTTTTTTTTGTTTTTTTTAATCACAGAGCTTCATTAATTCACGGCAAGGTTACAATCGTTGGCCATGAGCTCGGTCAACCACACCGGAACTCGTCGAACCAGAAATGAGCACGATCAGTGGTCGTAACTGTACATGCACAGCAATGAGCCACTGAATCGCCTCTCTACCAACCCAAGAAACTTTTAAATCTCTAAAACTCTTGCCTAACTCTGTAATATCAAAACAAAGACCACCTATCGATGACCTAACACCAGAGGTATCCTCCAAAAATGAAATTTTTACAATCGACCTCTAGGATCACACGATCGTAGCCAAGCTCTATGGCGAGCTCCAAACCTTCTTTGGCCGCAAGGGCTTCAGCCATCAGTGCATCCTGCACGTCGTCGAACCAGCGAGCCGCACCCGCGCACACTTGGCCGTCACTGTTGCGCAACACAACCGAGAACAACCGAGAAGGTCCTAGCATCAAAGGAAGCATCGGTGTTAACCTTGATCCAATCCAATTCCGTGCCTGCCACTTCATCTTGCGTGCCACAGCAGCAGCCCGGCCGATGACTTGAGTGAGGCCAGCTCTTCCAGCAGATCAGTGAAACCTTGCCGCCGCTCCCGGTTCCCAAACTTTACGACCGTGGCGACGGTTGTTCCGGCCATTCCAAAGCGCCCATGCTCCACAAACCAGCCAAGATGCAGTGGGAGATGGACATACCTCCGATCTGAAAACATCAGTAGTCCACAAGCTGGGATGCAAGGTCTGGACCCGAACTCCCGTCAATTCTTTCACCGCCTTCCACAACCTCTTTGCCAATGGGCACATGATAATATGATACAAAGATTCATCGGGATCACCGAGAGACTTGCGAAGTCTTTGTATTAAGAAAGAGAGAGTTTTGTTACAAAGATCCCAAAGCGCATATAAACTTAACATTGAAGCTCTGCATCGTAATACAATAGCAAGTGTTGACACCTGTTATAGCATAATATTAACAAATCAACTAAACATGAAATAAGGGCATAAAATGAATATCAACATAAGTCTAGGGGCTTTACTAACATAATTCCACGAGCTTTGGTGATTTATAGATTTTCAGGGACTTAACGGATAAATGCGAGAGAAGAATGGAGAAAGTTCGAATATACATCTCATACAATGGCAAGACTTGACCGTGAAGTAACTTGACCCAAAATGTGGAATAAAACACTCTAGAAGGTACCGAGAAGACACCGGAAGAAACGAGAGGCCGAGAGGGTTCTACCCACCGGGCGGCCGGTCTATTTTGCCCTTTCGACCGCCAGGCTACAGTAGCCAATCAGCTTCATCTTTCTAGGTCGGTTTGTAACCGACCTTGAGGTTGTATCTACACCGTTATTGAAGGTCGGTTTGATCCAATGGTCATCGTTCATCGCCAAAGACTATATAAGCAGCCCCAGGGTCGACCCCAAGGATTATCTCTCTCATTATCTTTCATTAGTTTTCTACAGAGCAAAAGTTAGGGTTTCAATTAGAAGAGAGATCCCTCTAGTTGTCTAGTTGTCTAGTTCATCTAGTTCATCTAGTTCAACTAGTTCATCTAGTTGTAATTAGATCAAGGAGAGAGAAGAGGAGAGAGTTGAAGAGCGGACTTGTCGGATCTTCTTCAACATTGTATTCTTGCAAACAACTAGTTCGTCTTCAACAATCTCCGTGTTCTTCAATTATTAATTCTTAGTTCTCTATTTACTTTCATTCAGCATTTACTTCTACTTTATTTATTAGATTCCCGCTTGCATCAAGTGCTCTAGTCTTTGCAACGCTAGAGTAGTAATTATTAGATTAGGCGTGGTGCTTAGTCTAGTGGTTACCTAGAATTGCACCCAATCCCACGGATAGTTTGTGGTAGCCCCAGGTGGTGACAGCCCTGACGGCCGACGTATTCCACCACGTTCAGGTTGGTGTTTGTAGGACCGTGAGTCGGAGCTTCCTAGCCCCATTCTCATCCCTTTACGTGGCTAGTGTTCTCGATGTCCCATAATAAATAAATCTTGAAGTATCTTTGATTCCTAGATCTATTAGAGAAGCCTTAGAAACTTTTCTCTCTCCCCACAAACCTATAGTTATCCTTGGACGACTTATTATCTCGATTAGTACACTTCACGTTCCTCGTGGAAATCGATACCTTGGAATACTCCCGGGTGAAAGCTACATCGGTATCCGCGGCGCTTTGGCGGATTTTTCTGTGTGCGTTAATTTATACCAACAGCAAGGCTTAGACTACTCGCTGCATCAGACTTCCTAGGTTCCTGGCGCCGGCGGTAATCCATGCTCCAAGACTTGAGCTTGATCAGCTCGACTAGCGCATGGACCTCGGTGGCTGCGCCTCGAAGCTTCTTGCGTTCTTTTCTTTCCATGTCTCTCAAGCAATGAGCGAAAAAGAGTGAATTTGGACCCTTCTTAAGGTTGCCCCCTCACATTGCTCGCCACTCATGCACCAGTCGAGGAGGGATCCTCCGGCCGTGGGATATTGCGGTTCGGTGTAACGCGGACACGAACCATAACTGTCTCGTGAAGGAGCGGCATATGATGATATGATCCATCGTCTCCAGCTCTTGATCACATAGGAGGCAGTTGTCGTGCGTCTCGAGCCCGTGCCGCCTCCGCCGGTCCACAGTCCAATGTCTACAGTGGATGGCCAACCATAGGAACATCTGGCGGCGCAGAGGAGCCTAGGTTTCCCAAATCAGCCAGGCATCCCGGGATTGGGCGGGATCCAAGATGTAGCGCATGGTAGGCGGATTGCACGAAGAACCCCGCCATCGTTGCCATCGCCACACGAACTTTTCTTCCTCCTTCGTCAGCTCGATCTCACTGATAGCATGCCGCACACGGAGGTACTCGGCCGTCGCCAGGATCGGGATGCCACCGGTGATGAGATGGACCCACCTCCTATTGTCGAGTGCCTCTACCGCTGAAAGGGTGGCGATGGTGCGCTTGGGGACGAATTGGATTTGGGTTGGCGCCATTGCTCTAACGGACACCCCGTCAATCCATCTGTCTAGACAGAATAGCGTGTTGTGGCCAGTGGCGGAGCCGGGATCTCAAAGATAGGGCGGGCCGAGCAAAGAACACATGTGTTCAAAATTTTACGCCACATGTTTTATGATAAAAATGTAATAACTAAACTTGAAATTATGACTAACATATATGTTATACAAATGAAAGATCCTACATGCATAGCTCATCGAGTTATCTACTTGATTAGTTTCACAAGATCACTAATCTTATTACTTGTTTAAGTGCTAATCTTCTCACTAACATGAATATTGAACATTAGCATAAGGGTTTGCATGATCCATAGGAGGGGCATGGCCCCTGCTAGTTCCCCCTTGGCTCCGCCACTACCGTTTCCGATGATCGTGAAGGTGGAGGCACGGAAGAAGGCCTTGGTCTCGTTGGTCATCTTGAGGGGCAGCGCTGCCCAGTCCCTATCAGAGTCCACTTTCTGTAGCCAAAGCAACTCGGCTTCGAAGGCCATGGCAATGAGTATGAGGTGTGGGATGCTGAACCCGCCAAGCTCATTTGGTCGCGTGCACGCCTTCCACGCGACCATGCACTTCCCCCTTACATCCCCGTCTTTACCAGCCCAATGGAACTTTCGGAAGATTCCATCGATTTCGTGCCTGGCCCATGGCGGTAGCCTAGCGGCGATCATGCAATAGATGGGGACTGCCGCCGGCACCAATTTGATCGAGCCAACCTCCCGCTTCTTGCCATGAGTGCACCATGTCCGACTGGCATCGTCCCTCGATGGTGCGTCGTACATGGACCTTGGGCACCCCTTGGTGGTGCTCAGGGGAAGGCTGAGGTAGCGGATCGGGAATGCCGCTACGTAACATGTCAGGACGTGTTAGATCAGAGGTAGCATGTCTTCTGCACCGTAATGCTTGTGACAGAGCAATCGGACATGTTGGCGTGGAGCTAGGAGCTATTCTCAAAGATATGCAAGATGCCCCCGAATCGCCCTGGCTTCCTGTATTCTTGGATGAGCGAAAAAGATGACGTCGTTAGCATAGGTGCTGCACTGGAAGTGCACCCCTTCACAATCCATGTCACGCAGGACCCTCTGGTGTCGCATATGGCAGAAAAGCGCGGTGAGGACCTAGCTCCATACCGATGATGACGGTCAAATGCTATTCAAGTTCATTTTTCACTTCCCTTAAACTACGAAAATGCCATTCTAATTTATTTAATCAATTTTTTTAGTCGACTTAATGACCCAAAATATTTTGAACTTGCATTGCTACTCTCATCAAGATTTAGTTGGCCAACGCTACACGTAGCTTGCACCGGATCAAATCTTGGACGCGAGCACCGAAATATATTGGGGCATTGGCGTTTTTACCCTCGGTTTCGGACCTAATGGTGATTTTATCCTCGTTTTTTGAACTAGGCATCTTTACCCTCACTTTTTCAAACGAAGGGAGTGTCTACCCTTATTCTGTTATGTGCACGTAACGGTGTTAACTTTAGTGAAAAGGACAAGTCTACCCCTGCTTTGCTTCCCTCTCTCTAGTTCAGCGACATACGGGCCCCACTCGTCGAGGATCCTTCTTCTACCTCCGTCTTCGTTCTTTCTTCCATGGTGGCCTGCGAGCCTCCCGTGTGCACGACGCCCTGTCTTCCACGGCGCCGGGGAGGGAGCGAGAGGGCTGCGGCGGCCTCAAGCTCGGCGGCCGGGCTCCAACGGCGCGGCGGGCCTCGGGCGGCGCTGCACGAATCCGATCCCGGTCGCGAGTGCGGCCGGCCTGCCGCGCCAGCGCGAGCCAGGGGAGGCTGGGGGCGAAGCGAACGGGCCGGGAGGAGGAGCACGGGGGCCGGCGGAGAGGAGGCGCGGCCGCCACAGCCAGCGGCGGCGATGGCGGCGCCGCTGGACCCCTAGGGGTTGGGCGGCGCTCGGAGGCGGTGGGGGAGGGAGCCGGGAGGGAGAGGGCGGCTGGGGAGGTGAGGTGCGGCGGCGGACCTGTGTCCCTCGAGCTCCCGTCGTGCGGCGGCGCGCTAAAGGGTCGAAATGAGGACTAGAGGGGGGGGGGGGGGGTGAATAGTCCCTTCTAAAACTAATTGCAAAGGCTAACCCGAATACAATTGCAGAATTAAACTTATCGGTCCAGCCAAGACTTCACCCCTCTAACTAAGGCTCTAAATCACCTCACAAAAGATCCTACACAAGAAGAGTGAGGTGACAAGCCTAGCTTGAGCTCCTAATCAATTCTAATGTAAGGTCACACAAACCTAAGCACTAGTACTTCAAGCACGGGTGAGCTCCTACACAAATCTAGTAAGCGCAAGCACAAAGCTCCTAAGCTCACTAGATGCACAATGGACAAGGCAACACACGCCTAACCCAAAGGCTCAAATTACCTAGCTACACAAGCTAAGCAAAGTAACTAAACAAGCTACACAAGCTAGATAGTTACAACTACTCTACTCAAGCACAAGCACAATGTATATATGAAAGTAATAACAAAGCTTGTGATGAAGAGATTGCAAACCACCGCGAAGTGTGGACACAAGATGACACCTAGGTGATTTTTTTCGAGGTCTCGGGAAGCTTGCCAACTTCCCCTACTCCTCGTTGTGTTGACCAACACTTTAGTGGTTCCACGGTTTTGGCGAATCACCCGGTGATGATCCTCAAGCTTAATGGCGGTGCCAAATCCCACAACCGGGAGCTCGATCGAGTCCCTCACACGGTGTGAGTCCTCTAACCAATCCCTCGAGGGTACCGTGGTGAACCCACACACAAGTGTGGTAGCTCAATGACACGCTCCACTAGAGTTGCTCTTTCACGATCCCCACCAGGTGAGCACGAACCTCTCACAATCTCTTCTTCGAGCACCGCACAAGCTTCCTTTGCGTGCTTCACGAAGTCTCTTGCCACCAAGCCGTCTAGGAGGTGGCAACCTCCAAGAGAAACAAGCACACCGGCTTGCAACACGATCACCTAGTGCCACGAACGCGATCTCTCAACGCAACGCACTAGAACACGATCTCTCACTCAATCGGATGAACGATATCAAGCATATGTGAGTGGGAGGGCTCTCAAGCACTCTCAAGCATGGACACAAAGTCCCCAAGGTGCTAAGCCCCCTGCCATGGCCGACCACACCCTCTATTTATAGCCCCCAAGCCAAATAGAGCCGTTGGTGCTTCAAACCCACGGTTTTGCGAGTTGGCCGGGCCACCGACCGGCTCGGACTCGGCGGGTCCGTCCGGCGTCCGGTCACCGACACGCGTTCGGTCTGGCGACAATGCCGGCCCCACGACTAGCGACAACGAGCATGCTTCCGATTGCATGCGCCGGTCTTACCGAAAGCGTCCGGTTTTGGCGTCCGGTCGGCCCGCGCGCGAGCGAAAACATGCTCTCGCGAGACGCGCCCGCCGGGCGCCCGGTCGGCGAGCGACTTCGGTGGCGCGGTCGCCGCGTCCGGTCGCTCATTTTTTCTGCGCGATCTTCGTCGTTTCTTCACGTCGCCTTTGCTTCGACATGCTACCCAACAAGTATACCAACTTGAGCACGAGGGATAACATGATTTCTCCACCACGATGCATCGCGCAATAGAAAATGTGCATCTCATTTCTCGAAAGCGCCGAATCCCGCCCGCAAGCTCGGCGGGAGGATGAGCGGTTCCCAAACCCAACTCAACCCCGCATACAAACCGCCGCCTTTGCAAATGTGCCAACACCACCAAGTGTATATCACCATGTGCAAGTGTGTTAGCATTTTCACAAACATTTCAAAGGACGGGTTAGCTCTTACCACGCCACTCGATCCTAACACGCCGCAAAGTTAGATCGCACAAGTGGCACTAGATGACCGATATGCAAACAAGTTTGCCCTCTTGATAGTACGGCCATCTATCCTAAACCCGGTCATAAACTTCTCTAAGCTCCAATGACCGGCGAAATGAAATGCCCTATAGGTTATACCTTTGCCTTGCGCATCTCCATTTCGCTTCATCTTCAAATGTCGATGCAACACATGCACCAACACGATCAACAACGATATGATCCACTTCATATCATCACATGACCTTCTTGATCCATCGATCTTGACCTCACTTGCTTTTCACCGTTGCGTCGGTCCATCGGCGCCAAGTCCCTCGACTTGCCCTTCACACTTGCAACCGGTCCATCAAGCCAAGCCTTGTCTTGATCTTCACCACCTCGGTCACATGACTCCATGTCATGTCTCATGTGCAATAAAGCTCCTTCATTGCGTCATCACATGTGAACTAATCTCCTCGTGTATAATCTTAATCACACATATTAGTTCACCTAATGTTGAGACTCAATTACCAAAACCACAAGGGACCTTTCACGCGCGCCGCCCTTCTCCGTTCGCGCGAGGCCGGCCTCCGTGCTCCATGAGCGCGGTGGAGAAGGATGGATAGGGGCGGCCTTGGAGGGAGGGAGGAGCCGGGGGGGAGGGACCGGGGGGAGGGAGGAGTCGCTGTTGGGGGTCAACTTTATTTTGCATAAACTTCTAACCCAAACTTTGAAGTTCGGGTTGTATAAACAGAGTTTCATACGAAGGTGTTCGCGAAGATGAGCAACAAAGATTTCTTATGGGGGGAAGGTATGACAAAGACCTTCGCGGTTTCGAAGCCAGCAGAAGAAACACGGGAAGAGAGCTTCGTCGAGATAGACCTTCGCAACCAAAGTTTCTTGGAAGTATGGAGAAGATCTAAGATAATTCTTACTTAAGGCATCAAGAATAGCTTCCGCCCGAGGATATAGTTAGAAATTCTTGTAATTGTAAAGTTTGTCATTTTCCTAGAATTATGAAGCTAGGGGGCCTATAAATACCCCCCGCACATTTCTTTGTAACAGACATATGTTGTACCAAGTCACTTTGTGACTAAGTATTCATCAATATACGTGTTCGGAGTATTTTACCCAACATCTTGGCGCCCACCGTTTTGTGTGTGCTCGAGCATTCCACCGACCAACTAAAGACATGGGGAGACCAAAAGAAACAAACCTCTGCATAAGAAGAAACAAGATCACAAGAAGAAGGGCAAGATGAAGAAATTGAAGAACCAAGGGAAAAATCAAGATCACAAGAAAAAAAAAAAGAAGAGCAAAGGCTCAAAGCACTCGAAGAAAACTTAGCAAGGAAAGAAAAAGAACTTGAAGAATGCAGCAACGCGACAAGAGAAAAGACAATAAAGCAAAGAATTGAAGAAGCCGGCCGATTAAGCAAACTAAATGAAGAACTTGAAAACAAGAGAAAGAAGTCATCAACCTTGAGGAGCCAAGCTCAGCAAACAATCCAAGAAAAGAAAACGAACAAGACAAGATCACAACAAAGAATTGACACGTAGTCTCCTTTGTCAATAGATCTCGCAAATAGCAAAATGGCCAAAAGGGTTCAAGTTCAACATAATACCAACATATGAAGGACTCACAGATCCAAGGCAATTCCTCATGAGTTTGAAGCTGCAGCTTGCCTCGGGAGGAGGAGATGAATCAACATTAGCCAAAGCACTTATCATGGCAATGAAAGGTTCAAGACAAAAATGGTACTCTTCGCCAAACCAAGGTCAATCAAAAGTTGGGAACAATTAAGGACAAGTTTGCTAGTTGATTTTCAAGGATTCCAACACACCGAAGTTAACAAGTGATGACCTATTTGACATCAAACAATATCCAAAAGAGCCATTGATCAAGTATTACAAGAGATTCATTCAAATGAAAACTCAAATACCGTATTACATACCGGATGAAGTGGTCATCATAGCAGCCATCGAGGATTAAGGGCAAGTCAATTATCATCACATCTAAAAAAAGAGAGGCCAAAAAACAGCTTGCTCAACCGTATGAAGAATTCCGTAAATATGCAAAAATGGATGATGACTGACGTAAAGAGAATCGAAGAAGAAAACTTTGAAAGAAACCAAGCGAAGGCCAACAATCGGGTTCAATCAAGACAAAACTCAAAATTTCGAACGAAGGCAATATCAGTATCAACCACCACAACGTGTGAACCAAATTAACAACGAGCAAAGTGGAGAAAATACATTCAACAATGATCAACGAAGCCAAGATCAGTGAAGCCAATATCAAAACAGAGGTATCAACAACAATTACAGAGGAGGTTTCAACCAAGCAAGATTTGGTGAGCGAAGACCCTTAAAACCCAAAGAAATGTTTTGCCTTGTGCATGGCAAAGGGGCTGGCCACACATCAAAAATGTGCCCAGTAATAAAGAAAAGCATTGACGAAGTCCAACAAGAAGGCAGAAGCATACAAGGCCAGAAGACAATCAACTTTCTAAGTCAACCAAATTCCCTTCAAAACCAAGGATGTTACAATCAAGGATACAATCCCCATACAAATTCAGGACCTTCAGATCAAGCATTACCGGGACCTCGCAAATTTACAATTGCCAACCTTTGGTCGCAATTCCATGGGGGCAAATACCAATTCAAAGAACCGTAAACATCAATGACAAATAATCCCACAATCAATCAAGGCAACAATTCTCCATCCACCTCGGCAAATCAATACAATAATGCCAAGCAGAGGCGAATATTGACAATTTCGGGAGGAAACAAAGATAGAACACGCAACAAACAACGAAAAGAAGAAACTACTTCCGAAGAGTCAATTCAATAACAATGGAGGGACCCTACAAAAAAGACAAAATGGTCACACCAACCAATCATTTTTACAGAGCAAGACATGAAGCTTAAAGATTATCCACACATGGATGCTATGGTCATAGAAGCAAATATTGATGGATGGGATGTCACCAAAATCCTAGTCGATGGAGGAAGCCCACGACATACTCTTCGCATCAACATTAGATGCAATGGGAATCAAAAGACAAAACTTGGGAAGGGCGTAATATCCGTTAGTTGGCTTCGTGGCAAAAGGATAAATTCAATTGGAAGAATTGTACCGCCCAAGATCCTTTGAGACAAAAAAATAATGCAAGAACGTAACAAGTGGCATTCGATGTTGTTGAAATGCATAGCCAATACAATGCAATCTTCGGAAGAGGAAGCTTGAACATCTTCGGGCGTTGATCAACTACTCATACTTATGCATGAAAATTCCAAAGAATCAATGGACCAATATCAATTCATGGAAACCAAAAACGTAGCAAGAAATATTGAGAAAGATACAACTCCGGCTCAAAGAAATATCCTCAACATCGAAGACTAAGAAGAGCAAGAAGAAAAAAGAAAATGCGGCCTCAAAAGAAAGCTAAGACTTGCAACAAAAAGAAACAAAAGAAGTTCCGCTAGATCCGATGCTACCGCATTTAAAAGTGATAATTGCAAATGACCTCGACGAAAAAGAAGAAAAGAATCTTATAAACTTCTTGAGAATCAATCAAGACGCTTCGCCCGGGTCGAAAAAAAGATTTGGAAGGAGTCGCCAGAGACATTATTGAACACAAACTAAACATTGACCCAAGTTACAAACCAAAGAAGCGTAAATTAAGAAAACTTTCGTAAGACGTAACAATTGCCGCAAAAGCTGAAGTACAAAGGCTGTTAGACGCGAAGGTCATAAGAGAAGTAAGATTTACAACATGGCTTGCAAACATAGTCATGGTCAGGAAAAAGAACTTGAAGTGGAGAATGTGCATCGATTTCACAGACTTAAACAAAGCTTGCCCAAAAGACAACTTCCCATTACCAAGAATTGACACATTAGTTGACCAAGCGGCCAGGAAGTGAAATGTTAAGTTTCCCCGGATTGTTTCTCGGGTTATCATCAAATTTGATGAATAAAGAAGACGAAGAAAAAACAAGTTTCATCAATCCGTTTGGAACATATTGTTTCCAGAGAATGGCCGAGGGGCTTCGTGAATGCCGGATCAAGTTTTATCGTAATGACTTCAACAAAGATTGAAAGATCAATTGGGGAAAAATTTACTTGCATATGTTGATGACGTAATTGTGATAGCAAGAAAAGAGAGGAACACATCGAAGATCTCAAAGAAACCTTCTCTAACCTTCGGAAAGCAAATTTGAAGCTTAATCCAGAAAAATGCACCTTCGGGGTCAAGAAAGGCAAAATTTTGGGATGTGTTGTATCATCAAAAGGAATCGACCCAAATCCAGAGAAGGTCAAAGCAGTGATGGAAACACAAGTTCCAAAAAGCATCAAAGACATTCAAAAACTAACCGGACGACTAGCTTCGCTAAACGATTTATATCAAAGTCACCGAGAAAAGTTTCCCAATCTTCCAAGCATTAAAAACTCAAACAAGACCTTCAAGATGGGGAGAAGAGCAAAGAAAAGACCTTCGAAGAGATAAAGAAATACTTATCAAGTCCAACAACTTTAGCAAGCCTAAGTCCACAAGAAGAATTGTTGTTATACATCTCAAAGATCAAAAAATGCAAAGTAAGTGCAATATTAGTACAAGAAAATATAGAAGAACACATCAAGAAACAGCAGCCAATATACTTTGTATCCGAAGCTCTCTCAGGATCGAAGATATATTATTCAGAGATTGAGAAGATAGCATACGCGGTCCTAATGGCAACAAGAAAATTGAAGCACTATTTCCAAGCACACAAAGTGAAAATACCAACAAATCATCCCCTCAAAGATGTTCTTCAAAGTTGCAAGTCATCAGGAAGATTGGGAAAATGGGCAGCAGAAATATCTCAATATTACATAGAATTTGAAAAAAGAACAGCTATCAAATCACAAGTTCTAGCAGACTTTGTTGCAGATTGGACTCCAACTTCAAATTTAGAAGAACAAAAAGAAGCCCAAGAATGGACAATGATTTGTCAAGAATGGACAATCAATTGTGATGGTGCATGGGGCTCCTCAGCGCCGGAGTGGTCGCAATCATAACTTCGCCTTCAGGAGTAAAAATGAGATATGCAGCAAGATTAGAGTTCAAATGTACAAATAACATTGCAGAATATGAAGCAGTACTATTGGGGCTTCGCAAGGCAAGAGCAATGGGAATTCAAAAATTACTAATCAAGACAGATTCACAAGTTGTGGCAGGGCATATAGAAAAAAGCTACAAAGCAAAAGATCCTGAGTTGGCAAAATATCTACAACATGTTAGAGATCAGGAAAGGCATTTCGAAGGTTTCACATTGAGAAGCATCTCAAGAACAAACAATGAAGAAGCAGACACAATTGCAAAGGCCGCAGCTCGTAAAATCAAGTTACCACCGGACGTATTCTATCAAGTATTAAAATCATCAATTCAAGCAAAGATGGAAGAACCAAGAAACATTCACATAATAGAAAGTGAAGATTGAGATCAGCAATAATAGCATTCCTCAAAGGATTCTATGAGCCGTAAAGTGAAGTTGATGAAATCGTAATGAAGCACAAAACAAGAAATTACAAAATCATCAACAATCAACTTTACAAGCATGGCATATGCGAACCATTGCTGAAATGTGTTTCAAGCGAAGAAGGAAAGGAAATATTACAAGAAATTCACAATGGAACCTGTGGAATTCATGCCGACCAAGATCAATCGCTGGGAAGGCCTTCGAGACAAGGGTTTTACCGCCAATGCTCAAAAAGATAGCAAGGAAATAATCAAGACTTGTCACAATTGTCAAATTTCAGCAAACAAAACACATGCACCAAAGAAACCCAATTCAACAAATAGAACCGCCTACGGCCGTTAGCAAGATGGGGAATTGACATAATTGGAAAGTTACCACAAACTCAAGGGAACTTCAAATACGCAGTAGTGGCGCTTGATTACTTCACAAAATGGGTTGAGGCAAAGCCAAGAACAAACATGTCCTCAAAGAACAATGAAAAAGTTCTTATGGCAAAATATCATCCGGCAGATTTGGAGTCCCAAGACACATCACCTTAGACAATGGAACACGCTTTGATAGCGAGGATTTCGTGAGAATATTGTACAAATCTTGAATCCAACTATGCTTCGCGATCAAGTAAAACACCCGCAAACAAATGGAGCGATTGAAAGAGCAAATGGAATAATGCACCGAATATCAAAAATCTTGTGGGATTACCAAAGGGAAAGTGGATTGAAGAACTCCCAATAATAGTTTGGAGTCACAACACAACAACCACAAGATCTACAAAGTTTTTCACCATTCGAGACTCCTATATGGAGAAGAAGCTATGACTCCGTAAGAACTTCACTACGAAGGTCCAAGATTGAATGTACAAATGATTTAAGAAGATCTAAAGACAAGCAAAGACTTACTCGAAGAAGAAAGAAACGAAGCCCTCAAGAATTTAAGCAAGTATCAAGCGTAAAACAAGTAGATGGTACAATAAAAAGTTATCGAAGAGAACTTCAATAGGGAGATTTTGTACTCAAAAGAAAAAGAAATGAAGACACAAGTAGGAAAATTCCAGCAAAAATGGGAAGGACCATTCATCATTTCAAAATCAAACAAGCCGGGGATCATATCATTTGGAAACTTTGAAGGGAGAGGAGTTGAGCCACACATGGAATATCCAAGACCTTCGTAAGTACTATCCTTAGAAGATAAGAGCTTCTCTTGTAAATATGTAAATACATAGCAGCAAAGTATCATTTACTTTCAAGCAAAGTTTACATTTCAATTTGTAAAGAACTCGCACTCTTTTTCCACTTAGGGAAGCCCTTCAAGTAGGTGAGTGGTTTTTAACGAGGCGTCTCTATTGTAAATTCTCATATCAATATAAATGAGAACGTAGTTTTCCCAACCTTGGCTTCCTTTACATTTTCTATTCCTTCACGTTTCATGTCAATTCATAAAAAAAACAAGCGCCGAAAGAACATAACATTCTTACATCGGCGAATAAAAAAAAAGTAGGTGCAATTTCCAAAAATTACTACCTACGATTTCCTAAAAGAAAAATTTTCAACTTCGAAGTTTAAGTTTGTCGCTCCACCTTCGCAAAAAGAAAAAAGGGGACGACGTTTTTATTTCCTAAGGGAAAAGAAAATTTTTCAACTTCGTAGCGTTTAAGTTTGTCGCTCCACCTTCAAAAAAAGAAAAAGGGGACGACGCTTTTATTTCCTAAGGGAAAAGAAAATTTTTCAACTTCGTAGTTTAAGTTTGTCGCTCCACCTTCCATAAAAAAGAAAAAGGGGACGACGTTTTTATTTCCTAAGGGAAAAGAAAAATTTTCAACCGTAGTTTAAGTTTGTCGCTCCACCTTCGCAAAAAGAAAAGGGGACGACTTTTTTTTTTATTTCCTAAGGGAAAAGAAAATTTTTCAACCGTAGTTTAAGTTTGTCGCTTCACCTTCGCAAAAAGAAAAGGGGATCGACATTTTTATTTCCTAAGGGAAAAGAAAAATTTTCAACTTCGTAGTTTAAGTTTGTCGCTCCACCTTCACAAAAAGAAAAAGGGGGACGACGTTTTTATTTCCTAAGGGAAAAGAAAATTTTTCAACCGTAGCGAAGTTTGTCGCCCACCTTCGCAGAAAAAGAAAAAGGGGACGACGTTTTTATTTCCTAAGGGAAAAGAAAATTTTTCAACTTCGTAGTTTTAAGTTTGTCGCTCCACCTTCGCAAAAAGAAAAGGGGACGACGTTTTTATTTCCTAAGGGAAAAGAAAATTTTCAACTTCGTAGCCGAAGTTTGTCGCTTCACCTTCGCAAAAAGAAAAGGGGACGACATTTTTTATTTCCTAAGGGAAAAGAAAATTTTTCAACTTCGTAGTTTAAGTTTGTCGCTTCACCTTTCGCAAAAAGAAAAGGGGCGACATTTTTATTTCCTAAGGGAAAAGAAAAATTTTCAACCGTAAGCAAAGTTTGTCGCCTCCACCAAAAAAAAGAAAAGGGGACGACGTTTTCTTCCTAAAGGAAAAATTTAAACTTCGTAGCGAAGTTTGTCGCTCCACCTTCAAAAAAAAGAAAAGGAGACGACGTTTTAGGTTCCCAAAGGAAAAATTTTAAATTCATAAACAAAGTTTGTAGTTTTATAACTTTCAAATAATCAAAAAAGGAACAACATCTTTTTATAAAAATAACAAAAAAGCAATACTTTATTACATCACAAATTATTCGTGTACATTCATACAAAACCAAATCATGGTTTTTACAAAAATACATTTTACAAGTCATCATTCTCGAAACAACGGTTTGGCGCCTCCCGTCAAAAGTTCATTTACTACTTCATCAACCATTTTATCCACTTCTTGCCTTAAAGCACCATCGCAGAAATAACTCTGAGAAGCACTTGAACAGGGATGATCGAACGAAATAAGATTCATCTTTTAAAAAAAATCTTCACTCGGGAAAAAATAAGAACTTCACATAAAATCAAACAAAGGCCTCACTGTGTAAAGTTGCTAAAATCAACAACTCGAGGAATTCCATAATTAACTTTAACTTGTGAAATTCCAAGTTTACTTTCAATAAACAAATCAACATCGACATCAACATTACCAACGGATTCACGATGTTCCAAAAATTCGTAAGTTTCAAACACATAGTTCCCCTTGGCAATCATCAAAGGCAAAATATCGGCAACATCTGCGCAAGCTTCGCTCGAAACACCCGCGCAGGATATATCTTAGTTAAAAGATCATGATGTATCAACATTAACTTACAAAGATCCCTCACAAAATCACTCAAAATAAAAAACCTAAGGAGAACTACATCTACAAATCCCTCTCACGAACATCATTGTCGCGAGCCTTGAGTGCCTCCTCCTCCAAGCGCTTCTTCCTCTTCTCTTCTTCCCGCATATATTCAAACTCAATCTATCAAAATTTAGAAAAAGAAAACAATAGAACAATAATCATAAAGAACAAGTAAATACGAAAAACCACTCACCGCTTCCATATTTTCTCTTCACTTTTTCAAAGCAATGCTCCGGCCCACTCACATGCCAATACCGATCAAAGTACTTCTTGCACAAAGATTGAGTACGTGAGCTAATTTGCTTTTTACAGCCTTTTCAAAGAAGAAACTTAAAATCATCCCCTGGCAAATTCAAGATACAAGGGGTCCTTCGCTTCGCAGACATTAAATGAAGAAGTGCCCTTGTGGCATACATCACACTAGTATCGGCAAAAGTATTGACAAGAACACCAAGGTCTTCATATTGACGGCATAGCCGGCTAAAGAAAGGATCAAATTCTCCTAATTCCCAATTTGGATCCTCGGGCTTCGCACCAAACTTCTCATAATATCCACGGCAAATCTCCCACATCCTCGTTAAACTTCATATGAAAAAATTCATCTTGTTCTTTCTTCTTTTTCTCAAGATATTCTTTTTCTCTTTTCAAGGTAGCTATCTTCTTATTTGCGTATCAAGCTCAAAGATCTTTCTCTTTGATAGTATCACAAGATTGATGATAAAGACCATCCATCCGATGCCACTCAACAACCTGCTTGACCTCTTTCTTTTTCCTTTTCGAAAGAAGCCGAGATTCCAAATTTGAAATTTTTCGCAATAACTCTTTCTCACGCATAGCGTATGCAACAAATTTATCTTCTATTGTCTTTTTCATTGTTTGGCGCAAGAATAGCACCCTAAAAGTCATAAATAACAAATTAAAGTTAAAACAAAATATAAATAATTAGATCAATACACAAATCAAAACATCAAGTTTAAGATGTTCTCATCACCTTATACATCAACGAAACACCAGCTTCAAGAAGTTCCAAAAGGGTCCTTTTTTAGCCAACTCTTCTTCTGCGTCGGGAACACTAAAAGCATCGTCTATACATTTTGCTAGACTAAGCTCGGTCTTCTTAGGCATCATGCGAAGTTTTTCAAAGCACCAACTCCGATAAACTTAAAAGAGTCCAAATTTACACCTTCGAGCGGCGTAAATCAAGAACTTTCTCAAGTTTTTCTGGATCAGCAATAGAAGAAAATTCTTCGAGGGCACCACCGAGTACCAACATCTTGTGCAACTTCTTTTATTTTCCCCACATCAATAGTTTTTTTTCTTTTCGAAGAAGTAGATGCATCAGAAAATAGTCACCGCAAAAACATATAGTCAATTTACAAAAAAAAAAAAAAAAAAACTACAAATCAAACAACTTATCAACAATTTCTCCTTCTTTTAAAAGACAAGAAACTTTTTCTTGAGTTTCAATATTAATAATTGAATCATCAAGGCGAAGTTGTTGCGCTTCTTCAACATCCTTATCAAAAATGTCATCATCAAAATCGTCAAAAGTCACGGTAGCAATCAGGTGTACCTTTCTTCAAAGCTTTTCGAATCTTTTCAACAGATTCTCGCCTCCCGAGATCTCCCTTCATCCATCAAGTTTTCACTATCTATTTCCGTAAGAATTTTATCAATAATTCCCGAAGCCCTAAGAGCAGCTTCAAGAAACTACGTTATCGAAATATTCTCGGGCCGCGAAGATTGCAAAACATTAACATCTCTCGGGCGGAAATATTCCCCTTCGCCGCATCATCCACGATCTCGTAAAACAAAACAATCACCATCCTTCAAAACCAGCCTTAGATTTTTAAACTTCTTTAGCAATGAGAAACCAATCTATCCCGATCATCACCAATGTCTTGAGTTCCGGGACCTAAATGGACTTTAGCATCGTAATCAACGTACAAAACAGCGGGAGTTTTCAAATAGAACCCGGGCGATTTAACTAGTAGTCGTACGGGGGCAACAACTTCTTTTTACAACATCTTCGCCGCATTTCTTACTAGTTTCTCCACGAGTAGCCAAATTCTCGTAAATTTGGAGCAAGAGGTGTCAACATCGCAGAGTTAAACCAAGGCACGCAAAAGCTAAACACATTTTTCTCACCTCAAGTTGATCACCGAAACTCCTATCAAATCCTCATCTATAGCAAATCCTTGATCATCACACAAGTCAACTATAGGGGTAAGATTAACTCTCTTTTGCTTTTTAGAAGCCAAAGTCTTCTTTCTACCCCCTACCAGCTGCTGTAGAAGCCTCGGGTTGTTTTCTTTTCTTACCCTTCATTTGGATCATCTTTTCGTTTTCAACTTCCTCGGCATTCTTCTCAAAGACGAGTAAAGGGAGGAGGGCGTTCTTCATATAGAATTTTGGTAACGCGTCAAAAACTCGATTAAATCGAGAGTAATCTTCACCAAGAATGTCATCCATAAATTTTTTTCTCTTTATGTACATATTTCCCAATAATGTAAGCGGGCTCTCAGCTCAACACCGCAACAAAATCCTCGTCTGTCTTGAATTCCCGCCGCGTTTAACAATATCTCGGGGAAATTTGTAAGATTTTCCGCGCACCTCCCCTCGTATGAAAGCGAAGGATATTCCATCCTCGACGGAGTGGCCAAACTCGCAAGCAATAAATTCTTCAACCAAGTCTCTCGTACTTTCAAGCGAAGCAAGCTACTAATTTGAAAGCTTTCATGCATTCACTTGCAGCTTTGGGATTTCTTTGGAGAAGGCCTCACAACAAATTCACGCTTATGCATTTCAAAGACAAGCGGATACCTTTTCACAAGATTTCGCCAACTTTCTCTTCAACATAAGGAACCTTGTGGTAAAACCACATCTTGAACCACCCATCAGCCCATTTGTTCTTCGCAGCTAGAGAAATGTTTTGCACCCTTAGCAGTCCGAAAGTTGCGCCAGCCCAAAATAGTAAGTAACACTTTTTCCATCAATAACCTTGTTCGATATTGAATATGAAGCTCATGAAGATCGCAAAAAAGTGTTAATATTTGGCTTCACTTCTTGGCTTCGCACAGCCCATATAAAAGTAGAGAGCCGAGAAATAGCATTCGGCGTTAAGTGATGAATCTCAATATCATATGGCCTCAAAACATCTTCCAAAAAATCTCGGCACGGAAATCTTAATCCAAATTTGTGAAGAAATCCTTATAGACAATACATTCATCTTTCTTTGGAAGGGGCCGCGTCTCTTCGGGACCAGCAGGTCTGTAATACCCAGGTTTCAAAATTCCGGCCTTCTCCAACTCTGCATAATCTGATTTCTTCATCTTACTTTTTCCGAAAAAGTAAGAATAACCATCGTCCGGAATCAATTCCGAAGGAGAAGCACTGACTCCATCGAGACCCTCGTCATCAGAATCAAGAACTCCTTTCTCAGAACCAGAATGAGAACGAGAAACACTTTGTTCTTCTGTCATCTACAAAAATTAACATCAAACAAAAATCAGATTTTTTTTTTCAAAGAACTATCTTCGTTTATTCACAAAAATAAAAATCTCAAGGAAAAATTAACAATTACCTTTGGAGTGAAGAAGAAGCAACAACGAAATAAAATTTCGCAAAACACCTTCGCAACCAAAACACCTTCGCAAGAACCTTCGCAACTCAAACAAAATTTGGCAGAGTCTCTCCTCTTCGAAAAGGTGAGAAAAAAACAAGGGGGTCCTCCGCTATTTATAAGCATGACTGGTCAAATTGGTCAAACTAGCCGTTAAAAAATTAAAGCAATAAAAATAATAATAAAAATAACTTTCTCAAAATCCACTTTCTAGCGAAGACATTAACAAATTCAAAAAGACCAACTTCAAAGTTTGGGACGACGTTTACTACCACAAAGTTTACTAAGTTTTCGTGGGATTCATGCCTTTGAAGTTGGCATTCGCCCCAGGGGCTTTTTGTTGGGGGTCAACTTTATTTTGCATAAACTTCTAACCCAAACTTTGAAGTTCGGTTGTATAAACAGAGTTTCATACGAAGGTGTTCGCGAAGATGAGCAACAAAGATTTCTTATGGGGACGTGCGCGAAGGTATGACAAAGACCTTCGCGGTTTCTGAGCTTCGCAGAAGAAACACGGGAAGAGAGCTTCGTCAGATAGACCTTCGCAACCAAAGTTTCTTTGGAAGTATGGAGAAGATCTAAGATAATTCTTGCGAAGGCATCAAGAATAGCTTATTTGAGGATATAGTTAGAAATTCTTGTAATTGTAAAGTTTGTCATTTTCCTAGAATTACGAAGCTAGGGGGGGCCTATAAATACCCCCGCACATTTCTTGTAACAGACATGTTGTACCAGTCACTTTGTGACTAAGTATTCATCAATATACGTGTTCAGAGTATTTTACCCAACACCGCCGTTGGAGGCGAGCGCCGCCGTCGTCTTCTCGACTTCGCTTGGGGCGCGGCAGGAAGTCCCCGGGAGCGGCCACTACGTTGTGGAAGGGGTATTTTGGTCCATTGGGATGCCACTTTTTTCTTTTCTATTTTTTTGGCGTTTTAATCCCACCGCGCGGACGGCGTGAAAAGAAGGGTAGAGCGGAGCTTTGAGTCCGGAAAACGGAGGGTAAAAATGTCAAGATGGAAAACAGGAGAGTAAAACGCCTTTAGCTTTTAAAAGAAGGGTAGAATCGCCTAATTCCCGAATATATTCTCGCTTCTCTGGCAGTCGTTAAAATCCTGGACGTTTAGAGTAACTTTTTTTATCTAACGCCCAGGCCACTCCGGACCGGACCCTACAAGCATCTCGTTAAAACTCGGGGGCCCATATGGCCCGGGTCGCCAGCCGGCCGCCGGTAAATGAGCCATACCCAAAGATGGAAGTCAATCTTGTCCTTTTTCTTGTTGTCAAAACAAATCTTGTCCTTTTTTTTTATTTTGAGTGAGGAAACAGTGGAGGGAATCAGTCTCGTCCTTTTCGACTGCACGACGCAAACGCGAAGAATTTCCCCAGCGTCGCAGTCGCAGATGCCAGTTGAGGACGAAACACCGACTGACCACGATGTCGCTGAAATAATGCTATTTTCGTTTCGGGGATATGCCAGCGCTCGGACGTCCTAACGAATTTTCATTCGTCGGACGCACCAGCACAGCAGGCCCACTTGCACGGCCCAAATACATCGCACACCCAGCTTAGCATATCCCCTTCTTTCTCTGTCGCGTGACTGCGTTCTTCCACATCGCGCGCCGCGCGCCGCGTTCTTCCCCGTCGCGCGCCAGCAGCTCCGCGCTCGACGGCGTTCCCTTCCCCCTAGCACGCTCCTAGCCCTTCGATTCGAGTTGTCCGAGCCGTTCGAATCCATGTTACTATCAGCTGGCATACATGATATCCTTTGTCTCCGTCTCTAGCGCACTCTGATGTCTTTCCTCTCCTCGTCCAGCACACTCCATCGTCCAATCCTCGGCATGTCCTGTCCACCACCGCCGGCGAACAGTGCCCACCAGCCCCTAGCACACCACGTCCCTGTCCTCTGTCTCCGTCCCCCATCACACTCTGGCGCCCCATCCTCTGTCCCCAAGCACGCTCTATGCTTCAGTCCCCGGAGCGCCTCATCCACCGGCCCCTGGCATGCCGCGCCGGCCGACCCAGCACGTGGCGCCCCCATCACTCACCACACCACCTCTGCAACATCGAGTTCCTCCAAGGGCATCCTCCCGCCGTCCAATATTCATGGCAGTGAAGCGAATCTCTGGTTCGACGGATGCATGGAGGGCTCCTCAAGCGGCATCTATGGTAGTGCTGGACTGTCGTGTTGTAGTGGCCAACAACAAGATGGAACTGGTGGTGATGAACCATTCTTCAACACAGCAAGTCAAGATCTATTGACCCTATCTATGTCGTTGCAACTTCTCTGAATTGTATGTTGCAATTTCTCTGAATTGTATGTTGCAAATCCTCTGAATTGTATGCTCTGTGTTGGAGCTGCTCTCAGTGAGGGTCTTCTGTCGATTCCATGGACGGGTTGATTAGCCCTACTAGTGATTTTGGACTCGTTATTTATCGACATGCCCCAAATGGTCGAAACAATGTATACACACATATGGCATGCTTTGTGGTGTTGCAACACGATCTTTCATGTCACATGACACTGTATGTGTACTTCTATATTACTCTGAGATGTGGCTCTTGATTCTCATGTCCAAGTTTCTAAGTTACCCCCTCCAATCTCCCTAACTCTTACAAAAACTGGATTTTTAGCATTGTATCATATGATTTTTAGCACTGAAACATACATTTCAAGTATTTGGAATCCCAAATCGATTGAGCAGCAGTAACCCCAAATCAATCAATTCATTCACATACGGAATCGAGCAATCCAGGCACGATTGAACCGCCCGCAGCGACGGGTTAGAAGAGATAGGCACAGGGGCCGAGATATTTGTGTGGGCGTGGGCGTGGGCGTGGGGAGGAATAGAAGAGGAGGAGGAGCTGAGCTGCCTTGCCTCTGTAAACGAGCTTCAGCTTCAGCTACCTGGCTGGCTCGAGCTTCAGTTATTTTGTCTCAAATTAACTGCATATCCCATTTTCTACGAGTCCAACTTTTACATTTTAAATAAATTTATATGAAATATTTTCTATATTTAATATCCTAATTTGTTTATGGTGAAAATATTTTTCTTTATTTGATATCCTAATTTTTTTTATGTTGAGAAAATTTGATTTATAGCTTTTTAAAAAAAAAAATAATTTATAGCATTATAACTCTTCTTTTTCATATTTACAAATTTTGTTCATTAGGTGTTAGCAAACTCGTTCGTCAAATGAGCCATACTGAGTTAGTGTTACTTTAATCAATTCCATGGTACTTATTTCCAAGTGATGCTTCTATACAACATTTTATTTAATTAAATTTGCATGTTTCGGACCCATTGATATTTTGTTCAGTTAGTTCTTTCCCATTGTTGCACTTTTTTTTTCCTCTCTCCAATTTATGCACTTAAGAAGCTTCTTTTTATTACCACGTTGCACCCGCCTTTACCAATATGTTTTCTTTTAGATTATGTTATATGTTTCATTCTCTATTAGACTACGTTGCACCCGCCTTACCAATATGTTTCTTTTTAGATTATGTTATATGTTTCATTCTCTATTAGACTAAGCTATTAAGTTCTTGTATTAATTTGTTTTCTTTAGGCCACCTTTTGCTTGCATACTTGGATTTCATGTAACCTATGATGACTTCTATGAACCCCTCAAGCCAAAGGGACACATTTCTAACACATTCATGACAATGTGGACTTACCGCTTTTAATCATGCTTGTCAAGAGTCTTGGAAACATGATGACGACCTTGTCAAGAAATTTGCATTCAATGACATGCACACACTAAATTCCGACTTAGCCATATTTTGGAGGTCCAAGTCACAAATTTCCGGACTTAGTCAAATTCTCGAGGGAGGGTTGAAAAGGCTCTCTGGAATGCGACGGACTTCGGTGGCGCGTCGGTCTAGCGTCCGGTCCTAGCGTCCCGTCGGTCGCGCCCCACGATCGGTTTGCGAGACCTTTACGTTAAAGCCGATCGGGCGCGTTGGCCGGGCGTCGGTCCAACCCCGCATGAGTCCGGGCGGGTGAAACCAGGCTAATTTCGGGCATCGGCCGGACGCACCCATGGGTCGGTCCGGCGTCGGTCGGGATCCGGTCGGTCGGCGTCGTCGCCGCGACTCATTCTGCTGGAAATTCGACCCGGATTGGTTGACCGGGGCATCCGGTCAAAGGCCGATCAAGGCCCCGGTCACCCGGCCAGCGCAGCCCGTGTCCGTAACGAGATCCGAACCGATTTGTTTCCAATCGTGTTTAGGTCGGTTTTGATGCTTGAAAGCGTCCAGGACGGTTTCTGAAAGGATAAGACCACCCTCCTCTATATAATAAAAGAGGTTCATGGCGATTTGATCCCATCTACATCCAATCGACAACCAATCTACCTCCCGTCCCGTTTGTAGGTCATCTTCTTCTCTCAACCCCTCTATCCTGCTGTTATTTTGGCGAACTCAGCGTTCTTCGTCGGCGTTCTAGGCGGCCACGCTGGTCCTAGAGCACCCCTCGCGTCGCGTCCTCAGTGGGTCTTCAGGAGGTGCGTTCGAGGTCATCTCGGCCGTCACGAAGCTTCACGGCGCCTTACCGATCCCTAGATCGGTTTTGGGCTGCCACGCGCTGCGGTGCTCATTTGCTACAAAGGTCGATCGCGATCTTCGTGGGCGTCAAGGCCCTCCGTGTGTTGGTGTGAAGCCCTAGTTTGGCGTCCACAGACCGAACTTGGGCGTGGTGTGCTTGGCTGGAGACGCTCGGTCGATGGAGCGAAGGGCGGCTCCTCAACTCCGTTATAGGCGCCGCCCACGGACTCGTCTTCCCTACCGCCGCCATAGCAGCAGCGGCCGCGGCCGCAACCTTCGGCGTGCGGGGCCGCGACCAGCGCATGGACACGCACACGAAGGCGAACAGCCCCGCCAGCGTCAGCGGCAGCCACGGGCGCGTCGGCGGACCACGCCCCGCTAGCGACATGCCCGGGCTAAACAAGCCCCGATGCGGCGCCCACTGCCGTTGCGTGTCCTCACCCTCGTCCGTCGCCGCCGTGGCGAAACGCCCGGCAGGGGGTCTGTTGGGGAGAAAAAGGTCAGGAGTGATAAGGATGCTGGAGGCGTGGAGGATGTGGACGGCGTCGGCCACGTAAGCGCCGATTTTTCCCCTCCGTCTAGGCGGTCGCGACGGTGGAAATCGATGGGCCAGCTATACTAGGGCCCAACGGACGATGTCCACGCCCGCGGCGGTCGGACGCTCTATGGTTAGCATTACCGTTTCGGGGTCCAAGAAATGGATAAATACCACTTTAATTTTAACGAAATATATATATCTTGAGATAACAGATATCCATAGTAACTTATATATATATAATTATACTGTAATTTAACTTAGTCCAAAAACAAATGTTTTGCGCAAATATTTCATGTATTTGAGAAAAAAAACATATCATGGTACTTTTTGGGAAGTACGAGAGAGCAGCATGCCAGCATATAATAATAATAATAATAATAATAATAATAATAATAATAATAATAATAATAATAAATACAATAAACCAATATAGTGTTGTTATAAATTGAACCATGAGGGTTAGGAAACTGAAATTTCAACACTGCAGAGGTCGATCGCTTAATTCGACACTCTAGGAACAAAATATTCAGCCACAAATGCTCTAACCTCTCTTTGTCAGTTCTGGAGATTGAACTCGGTCCTAGGAAATTAGAGGCATAGATTACTCGGTTTTATTTAGGTGTAGAGGGCTGCACTAAATCCAACTCACCACTAGATCGAGGTTTTGCCTTAATCCACGCTAGCAATTTTGCAGGCCAAAAATCAATTGGACACTACTGACAGCATAGCTACTGCAGGCAGCTAGCTAGCTAGGTGATGATTAGAGGCACAGCTTTGATAAGAGGGAAGGCTAATACGCTGGTGTTGGTGAACTTGTCGCTGACGTCGACCTGCTCCGCCGACATGCCGGCCGGCAGCTGCCACTCGAACGCGTGCACCGCTGCGGACGCCCTTAGAGTAACTTATTTTTGATTCCCGATCGCCAGCCAGCCGGGTAGGACCGGACCCTACATGCATCTCGTTAAAACTCGGGGAGTCGGGGGCCCATATGGCCCGGGTCGCCAGCCGGCCGCCGGCAAATGAGCCATACCCAAAGATGGAAGTCAATCTTATCCTTTTCTTGTTGTCAAAACAAATCTTTTTTTTTTTTTTAGGGAGGGAACAGTGGGGGAATCAGTCTCGTCCTTTTCGACTGCAAGAATTTCCCCAGCGTCGCAGTCGCAGATGCCAGTTGAGGACGAAACAGCGACTGACGACGATGCCGGATCTCCATCCATCGTCGCTCAAAGAATGCTATTTTCGTTTTCCAAGAAATGGATAAATACCACTTTAACTTTAACAAAATATATATATCTTGAGATAACAGATATCCATAGTACTAAATCCGTTCTAAATTATAGTTCGTTTGATTTTTTCAAACCTAAGTTTAACCACTCGTCTTATGCAAAAATTTATTTAAAATATCACAATTTTTGTTGTGGCATGCTTTATTAACCAAAGGTACTTAAGAATGACTTAAATTTAACTATGTTTGCATAAATTTTTTTGAATAAGGCGAGTGGTCAAACTTGGGTTGAAAAAAAAGTCAAACAGTTATAATTTAAAAGCGGAGAGTGTACCATTTATATAAATAAATCTATTGTAATTTAACTTAGTCCAAACAAATGTTTTTGAGCAAATATTTTATGTATTTGAGAAAAAAAACATATCATGATACTTTTGGGACCCACGAGAGCAACATGTCATAAGAATAAGTATAACAACAACAACAAAACAACAACAATAATAATAGTAATAGTAGTAGTAATAGTAGTAGTACTAGTAGTAGTAGTAGTAATAATAATAATAATAATAATAAATACTATAAACCAATATAGTATATTGTTATAAATTGAACCATGAGGGTTAGGAAACTGAAATTTCAACACTGCACAGGTCGATGGCTCGCGCGCTGGGGCGAAAAAAATCGACCTCGAGTACGGTTCGACACTCTGAGGAACAAATATTCAGCTCTTTGTCAGTTCTGGAGATTGAACTCGGTCCTAGTAGGAAATTAAAGGCATAAATTACTCGGTTTTATTTAGGTGTAGAAGGCTGCACTAAATCCAACTCACCACTAGATCGAGGTTTTGCCTTAATCCACGCTAGCAATTTTGCAGGCCAAAATCAGTTGGACACTACTGACAGCATAGCTCTATAGGCAGCTAGGTGATGATTAGAGGCACAGCTTTGACGAGAGGGAAGGCTAAAACGCTGGTGTTGGTGAACTTGTCGCTGACGTCGACCTGCTCCGCCGACATGCCGGCCGGCAGCTCCCACTCGAACGCGTTCACCAGCGACGCCAGGACCAGTGGCACCACCCGCTCCGCCATGGGCAGGCCGGGGCACAGCCTTCGGCCGGAGCCGAACAGGACGAACTCCAGCTGCTTCCCACGGAAGTCGAGCTCCCTCTCCCTGCCCAGGAACCGCTCCGGCACGAACTGGTCGGGCCTCTCCCACGCCGCCGGGTCGCGCATGATCGCCCACGAGTTGAAGATCACCGTGCAGCCTTTGGGCACCGCGTAGCCGCCGATCTCCACCCCGTCCTCCACGGCCTTGTGCGGCAGCAGCACCGGCGCCGCAGGGTGCAGCCGCATCGCCTCCCTCACCACGGCCTGGAGGTACGGCAGCCCCGCCGCGTCGGCCTCCTCGAGGGATTCCTTGTCGCCGACGGTGTCCTTGAGCTCCGCGCGTAGCTTGGACATGACGCTCGGGTTGTGGAGCAGCTCGGCCATCGCCCACACCACGGTCAGCGCCATGGTGTCGCTCCCGGCGGCGAAGATGTCGAACAGGATAAAAATTAGGTTGTCGCGGGTGATCTTGCCAGCCGACTCGAGCTCCAGGAGGACGTGCAGGAAGTCACCGGACATGGAGGAGGAAGACGATGCTTCCTCGGCTAGCCGGCGGTCAACGATGTCACCCAAGACCTGGAGGACTTTGCCCAGTTGGACGGCCACCCGTCGACGACATCCTTGGAGGTCGAGCGCCCTGAGGAACGGGAAGAAGTCGGACACGTTAGGCTTGGCCAAGCACTCCATGAGTTCCTCCAGGAGCTCCTGCAACCCATGCTCCGTCGCCGCGGCAGCGCCCACGTCGACGACATCGATGGAGAACATGGCGGTGGAGACGAGGTTAGTGACGCCGCCATAGACGGCCTCCTTGACGTCCACGACGGTCCCGGCGCGTGCGCGGAGGTACCCGACCATGTCCGCGACCTTGCGCTCCCGCGCGGCGCGCGCGACGCCGCGAGGCTGCGCGGCGACAGGACGTGCGCGGCCAGGACGCCGCGCAGGGTCCTCCAGAGCGGGGCCGAGCTGGGCAGCGAGAGCACGGAGCGGTCGCAGAACCCCAGCGAGCGCTTGCTGTCGGGCACGGGGCGCGCCGCGATGCGCCGGTCGTGCGCCGCGAACGCCTCCCGTGCGGCGTCGCGGGAGGACACCACCACCGCCGGGACCAGGCCCAGGTCCAGGCGCATCACGGGGCGCCGTGCGCGCTGGGGCCAGGCGCGCCAGCGTGTGGTGCAGGCTGCCGGGTGCGCGGCGGAGGTCCAGGAGGTTGCCGATGAGTGGAAGTGGCCTCGGGCCCGGTGGTCGCCGGCCGGAGTCCCAGTCGCGGCGGCGGTGTTGGACCTGTTGGTGGATCAGGTAGCAGAGGGTCGAGACGGCGAGCGTCACCCATAGCCACCAGCTGAGCTCCGGCGGCGCCATCGATCTCTAGCTCTAGGAGATCTTTCGCTCTCGATCGTGTCGTGCGCGAGCAGCATATATGTATATATAGCGGTGCGTGTGTGTGTCGATCGATAGCTACTCATCAGAGTGCTTGCGTTGCGTATCCATCGCCGCCGCTTCGATGGGCGAAACGGCCAAAGTCCCCCACTCGTACGTAGCTTGTGTTAGCGACAGACCGACAGTGCGACACGGAGACATACGTGTTGTTTTGATTCTACGTATTGTTTAGTGGGTACACTACGTGATAACTCGTGCTATCAATGAAACAGCGACACAGCTGCTTGTTTAGTAGAGTAAGAGCAAATGACCTTGTACAAACGTGTTGGTGACTCAATTGTACTTCTTCCGTCTAAAAGAATACTCTCTCGTCTATAAGAAATGTTTTAGAGCACGTTTGGTATACCTCTACTTCACTGGTGGGTCAAGATTTTGGAAGTTTGGCCTTAACGATGGTAAAAATGGAAAGAGACGTCACTTTTTCCATTGATAAGGTTGAAATTGTTATGAGAACATATTTGATAAAATAATTTGTCATAGTATAAAAAGGGAAATGTCCATAATAACTTGATATCCACTACTACAAAAATGATTTTATAAGACACTGTCGAAACATTAAGCGGCAAAAATGGATGGGCCAGCAAAAATGGATGGGGCTTCATCCCGAGTTTTCTTTTTCTTTTAGTTTAATTAGCCAAGGCAACCATTTGGTGAAATATCGATTTACCAAGACCTTTAAACTGAGGCGGCTGTGAAGGAGAGGGCGCGGATGCATCCGGTAAACATCTTGAAGTGGGCCGACACAAGAACGACAATGGCCCAAGGCGGCGGCGAGACTCCGGCAATCGCAAAGGTCTAGGGGTTCGGCGAGGGTGGCGGGGTTCCGGGCGGCGGGGATCTTCTTCAGCAGCTCGGTGGGGCTATAGAATGGCCGACGGGGAGGTAGGTAGGCCCGGCGGTCGACATGGTCGCCCGGCGGCTTAGGTGCGGTTGGGCGTGGTCGGGCGGTTGGGCGGTAGGGGCAGCGGCGCCGTCGCCATTGATGGAGCTCGGACACCATGGCCGGGAAGAAGAGAGAGGGAGGGGGAGGTGGGCGGCGGGGCGGAGGTGGCTGCTGGCAGGGCGTGTGTCGGGGCGGCGGGAAGAGAAGAGGATGGATGGGTGAGGGGGGCGGGGGGGGGGGGGGGGCGCTAGGCGGCCCGAACAAGTGGGCGGCAACTACCAGCCCCCCCAGTGTGAAGACCACCTCAAACCCATTTCATCCACCTCTAAAAAATTTATTAGTTAAAACATATTTATTAAAATAAAAGATTGAATAAAAAGATTGAATAATTTTAACTAATAAAAGTTTATTAGTTAAAACATATTTATTTTAATAAAAAGATTGAATAATTTCGGTATCTAGTTATTAGTTAAAACATATTTATTAAAATAAAAAGATTGAATAATTTTACTTTCTAATCATTTTTGTATTTCTCTCTATTAAAATAAAAAGAGCTATGTTGTTTGCTCACCGATGATTGATTGAATTCCAAAGAAAACCTATATGTATAGGAAACCCCTCCTCGTCCTGTTGGACTTTGATGTTGCCCCGACATTCCTCCGCTTTCGTGTCACCACTTTGCCACCACCCATGTTCGACTCTAGCAAATCCATTTCTCATCGCCGCTCGATCTACCGCTCTACCTACTATGGCTTCGACTCACTTCGACACTCCGGTCCGCCATGACCCGCCAGGATTCGAGTCCTCCCGACGGCAACCCGGCCCGCAATGCGACCTCGCACCCAAGACTCTCCTCAATGTTTGCTAGCAAATATTGTTGAGTATATAATTTTCAAGACACACTCTAAATTTTACCCATTTACTGGTTTGAGCCTATGTGTATACTATCATATTAGTAAATAAAATAAATATAACCACATTGACTTTTTTTTTATATATAACTTGCATAACTGACATATACTGTATACTATTCTCTAGATGACCAAACACGATCACATACTCTTCGACGAGCCATATACTCCGTCCATTTCAAATTGTAAGCCGCTTTGACTTTTTTGGTTTAAGTAACCAAAAAGTCAAAGCGACTTTACAATTTGGAACGGAGGAGTACATCTGAAAATTAACATATGGGAGTAGCTATACCTTACAGAGGTAAACAGAATTTGCTGACGGCAATATCTTTTCCGTCTTGGGTCTGTCACTTATTCCCACCGTCCAACCGAGCCTAGCTACCACTGTCCCTGCTGTGATGTCTACGGTGAGTAGAGTTGATACGTTCGATACGGAAGAGCTTGGATACGGAATCCACAAATTGAAGTTGACACGCATGACATGCATGACTGAAGAAAAAAGAGGAAAAATTAAAGGAAACAGCAACTAATAATCGGCCAAACAAGAGGAAACGTGTGGATGTATCCAACAAGTCGAATTGCTCGGCAAACTTGGTCAGTTCGTCGTTGTGGCCAAGAAGCGGTGGCGTCCTCTTTGGTCACAGTGGTTCGCTGTCTTACCCCCGCGGGTCGAGTTTCTTTTTTTTATGA
Organism: Hyparrhenia diplandra; assembly: GCA_015847255.1. Lineage (NCBI taxonomy): Eukaryota > Viridiplantae > Streptophyta > Magnoliopsida > Poales > Poaceae > Hyparrhenia > Hyparrhenia diplandra. Next base: position 39,536 of record JADLZK010012771.1, read on the forward strand.
CACCTTTCTAGAGTGCTGATCGACAGTTTGATCGAGAAATGTCCTTGATCCCCCTGCTGCAGTTCAACATATTGTGCACTTTTGAAGTGTCTTCTTCTCAATCTCGATCAGTTGCATGAATCCTAGCTGGCAGATCTTGTTATCACAATGTCCTTCTTGTCAAAGCCGTACTCATTCAGCCAAGCATCAACAGCCCCTTTTCTTTCCTGTTCTGTACTCGTCAAGAAAGAGGACGTACGGCGGCTCTTGGCGGTCTTGTGCGGCTGGACTGAGGGTTGCCGTTGCTGAATGTTCTCATCATCAAGTCCAAGTTCCCAATACCAATTGGTGATGAGCTGTCGCTCAGATGAACGGCCGGGTAGTACGAACGTAGTACTTCTCTTTAATTCAAAAACTATAAGGTGTTTTGTTTTGTTGGATATGCTCCAAGGGAATGCGCCCTATATATATAGCCAGGTGCTATTTGAAAATTCATGAGTTGACAAATTAAAAAAAGGTTTTACGTAAATTGTTGGATGGAAGTTGTTCATTGTGTCCAAATTAATAATGTTTGTTTATTAGCATATATTGATTGCAAATTCAAATAAAAAGTTGTTCTACTTACTCTTCTTAGTCTTCTAGCCCTAAGGGGTTTTTGTGAAACATCCTCGCGAGATACATAACAGATCATGCCGTCGTGGTGAAGTATTTGCTACCCTATTTTGAGTGATGTTTATAGTATTCACAATGGGGTGCCAAAGGGGTCCTAGCCTAGTGGTTAGGATACTCGGCGGCACTCCACGAGGTTCTCGAGTTCAAATCTCCGTGGGGCGAATTTTGACTGTTTTTAAAAAAATTTCTCGTCGGTCCCGTGTGCCAAAGCACTAGTTAAGAGCTTCGCCTAGTCCCGTATGGATCGAGCTATAGGCTCGGTTGGTATACCACCCTAGGGGTTACGGTGTCCGGGCCAGGGCTCTGGTTGGTATACTGCCTCATGGGTTCAGTATAATTCCAGTCCCGGTCTTCTCCAAATGGATTGAGGATCGTAGTTCCCATAGACTAGAAGCTCCTAGTGTCAGGGCGGGACTAGAGTTGGGGATTTTCTTGGCGGAGAAACCGAGGTTTCTTCTTAAGAACAATGCCGGTGGGGCGATCTTTCCCCATCCGACCGATTTTTTTTTTTTATTCACAATGGGGTACTATTAAAAAGGATCTTGATTTTGCATCTATAAAAAACGCACCAAATATTTGAGGCCGGGATATGATGCGATCTTATTCCACTTCCTAAAATGAGAGAACACGCACTTCGAATACTTGCTTCTCAATGTATCCGTGAACTGCCGGTGAGGTAGACGCAGCGAAACGGGCTTCATACTGTTCACTGGGCGCGCGCTGTCGTCCGTCAGCGCGAAATCGAAGACGCAGTTCAGCATATCTACCACATCGTCCATGGATGGTCCGCTGGCGGGCTATGGAGGCAGCCGGCAGGCTGGGCCTGGGCCGAATGTCGGAAAGATATAGCCCATATGAGCTCTTGGTGTACTTTTTAGGAAAAAGTCTAGTTTGGTCACAACTTTACGAAGTCAGATTTTGGTCGCCAATTTCCAAAACCAGGACAAAATGGAATCCCTCAACTTTTCAAACCGTGCAGATTTCGTCCCTCGGCGGGTTTTGGACGGTGGTTTTGGTTTATTCTGATAACTCGGTTTTTTTGCTACAGTAACTGTGGTTTCGTTTTTTCTCTTTTCTTATTTGTTTAATTTGAATCTTTCAAAAATCATAGTAAATCACAGAAAATTCATAAAATAGAAAATCAAATTTTGTTGGACTCCACATGAGTAGAGCTACGCAATGAATATATAATATGATATACTTTTAGTATAAAGTTTTTGCTAGAAGGTTTTGTCTTTTTCTTTTTTATTTATTTCAGCTCAATCTTTAAAAATTTTAGTAAACTATAAAAAATCATAAAATTGAAAAACCAATTTTGCTAGACTCCACATGAGCATATTTACACAATAAAGATATATAGGTGTACTATTTAATTTATTGGCCGGGGATCCATCGATCGGGTTCACACTCGTGTAACGCACGCACGCCAGATCGGCCACAAACCAAACCTAGCTAACCTAACCCAGACTAAAGAGCCACAAGTAACTACGCATCGTTATTGCGCTCCTCATGTGGAGTCCAACAAAATTGAATTTTTTATTTTATAATTTTTCCCTGTAATTTACTAAGATTTTTTAAAGATTGAATTTGAAATAAAAAAAAAAAAAGGCAAAACCTTCTAGCAAAAAACTTTGTACTAAAGTATACCATATTATATATTCATTGCATAGCTCTACTCATGTGGAGTCCAACAAAAATGGATTTTCTATTTTATGAATTTTACGTGATTTACTATGATTTTTGAAAGATTCAACCGAAATAAATAAGAAAAGGGAAAAAATGAAACCAAAGTCACTGTAGCAAAAACCGGAGTTACTGTAGTGAAACCACCATCCAAACCCGCCGAGGACCTAAATCTGCACGGTTTGAAAAGTTAAGGAACCCGTTTTGTCCGGTTTTGGAGTTGAGGGACTAAAATCGACTTTTCGCAAAAGTTGAGGGGACCAAAAGTAGACTTTTTTCCTACTTTTTATTTCCTTTTTTTTTTTTACAGTACAATAATGAGCTTAGGAAATAACTCGGGAACGAGTCACGCGCTATAAATAATCTTCTCAATAACTGTTACTCCGTTCCGTAATTGTAATCGTTTGGACCGAAGATTCTAAACGGTGGCTAGTACAAAGACTTCATTTTTTTCAGAGGAAAAAGGAACCTCGGCGAGAGCCTGGCGTTTAGTATCCTCTTTTGGGTACCTCTCTTCGGGTGTTTTCAGTTGCACTGAAAATTCTGGTAACTTAGCGGACACTCACGGCTTCACAGTTATCAACGCATACTACCTCGTTTTACTCGCATAGTCAAATGGGAAATGCCACAAGTTATTTGTTACTGAAAACTCGAATTTGATCACTACAGAGCAGGGAATAAAATTTACAGGTTACGACAATCATGCAAATTTCAAAACGAGGGGCAACTATATGAGCTCTAGCTTGGCAATCCAGTTACCCAATGAAGCAATCTTCCTAAAACCCAAATTAAATCACCACTGACCAAAACCGGGTGTGCTATAACAAGGACAAGAAGCTGCATATTTAAATTCAATCCAATAGTGAAGTATATTGTGCTGCACTAGTATATCTGCATATCGCAGTGCAAAGATTCAAGAGCAACCGACATTCATGACATATCGCAAAACAACATTTCATTCAGAAGAAGCAGCACTAATTCGTGATACTGCAGCACGTAAGCAGCCAAACACAATACCACATCATTGCTGCTACCAAATATATGTGCAGTACACTAATAGCAGTCAAAGCTAGGCACACATCTTACACAAAATGTTTAATCAAAGCTTAGCCAAAGGAAATCAGATTCCTTCTATTGTTTTCTCATGAAGTTCAATTAATTGTCATTCAGATATAAGCATAATAATGATGCAAGCAACAAACAGCCTGCTGTCCTCAGTGGTTAAAAAAGTATATTTAGCATGCTAATATCTGAACAAGGAATGCAACATAAATCAACAGTGAAATTACACAATCAGACCATACAAATGAGTCAAGTCAGTTTTTTTTTTTATTCAGCAAAATGAATGGACAGTTCTTGCATTTAGGAACATTACGTCGTGGACAATATCCAGAAACACAGCAAGCACCTAGATGTATATCAGTATATCACTGTCATGGGTTATGAAATAACAGAAAAGAATTATTGCTCTCTAAATTGTTTGTATGTGCGCAAAATCTCCTGCACATAGGATTTTCTGTAAGAAATCAAGCAAGCTGTAGCAGCTAACTAGTGAATTGGCAATGGCACATCTAAAGTCCATTCTTCTAGTCTAGGTATAAAGGACGTTAATTCAGTTTACAAATCACAAAAATAACTATTTATTTTAGCATTTGTTTGCCTGAGTTGCTGAAGTACCTTTGTGCAAGATACATATGTCATCTTTAGACAGTACAGTCCATGTGGCATAGTGATAAATTGGACTTAATGGTGCCTTTAAAAGAAATTTTTTTTTGCTCTGAGCACATGGTGGAATCAGACTGACCAAGATATATATTTGTTTAAGGTAAGAATGGAACCTAGATTTATGTCCCTATCATAAATGTAATTATTTAGAGATAAGTGCCACCAGATTGAAGCAACAATCAACAGTAAACTTAGCCCCATATTCCAGAAGTGCATGGTAAAATGGATAGGCAAAATAAAATTTAGAAACACCATAAATAGCTAAGGAGGTAATTTGGTGCAACTATGTAAATAATCAACCATGCAACATAGAGAATTTGTTAAAATGAAGCATGATGCCAAAAGGAGCAATTCTTGAGGAATATTCTTAGATAGCAGGCAATGGATAAAACTTTCCCATCAATATTCAGTCATACGTTAAGACAATCTCATACAATGTGAACTGAATCCTGGAAACAACATGTCTAATTAACTAACAACAGCCTTCTGCAAGATAAATGATTCTGCTAAATAACTTGGGTACTTAAAAGTAACTCAAGCTAGAAAGAAGAATTCTTCCCAAATCTCAGACAAAAGAAAACACATCACCAACAATCTAAGGCAGTACATTGTAGATGTTTAAACAGAAAACTAATGGGCACCACATTTGTCTCGAGACATGCTGAGACATCAAAAGGATCCTCGATAGAAGAATTAAATCCTCGTAGGTAGCACCAGGCTGTACCTTGTATCGGAAATGGACTCTTGGCGACCATCATCTTACAGCATCCATTAGCCCATTTTGCAGAAGCCATGAAAATCCTCAGCTTGGCACCCAAATTATCTGACGGCAAATGTCCATGGGTCATCACAATCACCATCTCCTCCAGAACTTGAGCATTCTCGGCGATGAACTTGAGGAAGTCAAGCTCACTTTTCCTCCCCGGAACTCACGCAGAACGAACTTCTTGATGTGCCTCTGGATGCATTCAATAGGACCAGCATCCTTCCAGAACTTGAGGTTGATGACTTTGCTTGTGCCACTAGTTTTAGGTCCCCAGAATTTGATGTCATCGTTCTCAGACTGCAAATGAGATCAATTAGAGGAGATATATGACGAATCATGAGTAGCAGCTCATCTGGTGCAGTACAAATATGAGTAGTCAGGTCAAATTTTACCTGGACATAGAGCGTCTCGATGTTAGGAAAGCATCTGAGGAAACTAGGCAGCATCCTGGCTTCAATGTGGGTCCCAAGTTTCACTTGAACTCCCAGCATCTGAACGCTTGGGACAGTTGTGTTTGGACTTGCCTTAGTGTTAACCTGCAATGACCCATTGTGCGGTTTAATACTACTACAAAGGTTGGAACCTGGGAATTAATAATACATGCTGATTCAGATTGAAAGAAGGTTCATGAATGAAGAAATTAGTGTACCATGATGACTGTGTTGCCAATCTCAAGTTGGTGCATTCCAGGCACCAGGAATCCCAGGCAGCGCAGCTTGGGTGCATGGCCGATCTTGACTTTGGAGGACATGTGGGTGAGAACGAAATCACGGTCACTGTTATTCTCATTCCAACCCCAAGCTTCCCACAGCAAGAGCCTCTCCAGGCGTGGAGCGTTGGCCACATTGATTTCTGGCACGATACCCAGGCACACCTGAACGAATCGTAGGCTGCGGCTGTGGATGCGGAGGCACACTGGCCACCGGGCTCTGGCGAGCAAGAGCTTCTCCAGGACGGGGCATCTGTCCAGCACGAAGGCGAGATGCTCGTCCTTCATCTGGATATTGCAGAGGCCAAGCTCCCGGAGGTAGGGGAACGCAGCGGTACGCGGGAGGTCGGCGGTCTCCGGGAACAACCAGGTGCCGATGTAGAGGTTGGTGAGGGCGGTGCACTTGAAGATGTCGGCGGGGATGGGCAGCTTGTCCTCGAACTTGGATGCGAGGTTCACAAACACGAGTTGTTTGACGCCCTTGGCGGCGAGGAGTTTGATCCACAGCGCCAGCTTGTCCGGGTGATACATCATGTTGTTGCCGGCGAGGTAGACGTAGCTGAAGGGGCCCGGGTGCGCGGCGAGGACGTGGGGAGACCCTGTCCGCGAGGGAGCCCATGGCATCCAGGATGCGGAACAGGCCGGCGTACCAGGAATCCAGGCCCAACTCGCGGTACGCAGCGCAGGCGGGCTCGCGGCGGCGGCGGCGCCCCACGACGCTCTCGTCGGAGAGGAGGTGCGCGTCGACGAGGGCGAGCGGCACCGTGTGCCAAACGCGGCGCCAGCGCTTGGCCAGCGCGGTGGTGCGCACGGCGTCCTTGGCGGGGAGGCGGGAGACGATGTCGCGGAGGATCCCGCCGGGCAGGCTGCTGATGCGGTCCACACCGTCCGTGGGGCCCGCGCGGGGGCGGCGCTGGCGAGGGGCGCGGCGTTGGAGATGGTCGGCCTGGGGATGGCCTTGATGACGTCCACCGTCACCGAGCGCATGTTCTCGTCCATCTGCTTGAACTCGGGGCCAGTCAAGACCAGCTCGGCTAGGTCCTCCATGGTGGCGCCGAAGGTCGGCCGCCGCGGGCCTAGTCCAAGGACGCCGGAGGCGGAATTGAGGGCCGGAGCGGTGGCAAGGGAAGGGCTTTGGGTGTGTGGGAATGGGGAATGGAGCGGAGTGGAGGGAGACGGGTGTTTTTGTGCCGTGTCCTGTGAATGATTGGAGGGCTAGGGTTTCGGTTCCTTGTCGGCTTGTGTAGCTGGGCCAAATGTCCGAACTGTTTGTTCAAGAGCGGCCCATCACACAGTTCTTCGTGCATTTAATAATTTATTAATTCCATGTTTAGGTTCTCTTTTCGAATTTTTTTCAAAAAGAATCTTTGCATTCATGGAGTACTAAATGGAGTTTATTTGAGATATCTTTTCACAGATGAGTATAACTTTGTTCCACGAATCTAATCGTTTGGTCGAAGGCCTCGTTAGATTTGTCCCGCAAATTAACTTAAGGTTGTGAAAGTAGTTTGTAGCGGATTTTTTTTCAAAATTTATCCCTTTTTTAAAACAAATTTCAAATCTATCCCTAGTTTGAAACAATTTACACCGGTATCCCTTTTTGTCGCCAAGCGGCGTGTAGCGACATTTATTTACACATGCGGCCTACGCATGCGGCGCGACTTGCCTACCATCTGTCGGGCGCGGCCCGATTGACCGTTCTTTGGCGTGGAGGACGATGGGTCCCCCGATGTCGGCGCCCTACGCATGCGGGCTTGTTTCGACGATCGGTCGCGCCGATGCATCGGGCGCGGCGGGCCCGTTAGGGTTCTGTTTGGGCTTTTGACGAAACCGCGTGGGTCCCACTTGTCGCGCCCGGCGTAGGCGCGACGACCGAATAGCTATCTCGGCCCGATTTTTCTTTCTTCCTCTCTCTCTTTCTTCCTTCTTCCTCCGGCCGACCGGCCGTCCTCCCGCCGCCGGAGCTCCGCCGCGCCTCCTCCACCGCCGGCCGCCCGCACCCGCGCCTCCTCCACCGCCCGGCCGCCCCGCCGGCCTCCTCCACCCCGCCGGCGCCGGCGGTTTGGCGGCGGCGGCCCTAGAGCGGCGGGCGGGGGAAGTCGCCGGCTCGAGTAGCCGTGGCCGGCGCGCGCCGCCCCACCTGCCGGCGTTGGCGGAGCTAGGCCGGGAGGCCCCTTCTTCCCTCTCCAAAACCGGGTTAGGTACTAGTTCTTGCTCTCCTCCTCCTCCTATTTATGGTTTAGGGTTATTATTTTGAAATTGTTGGTGATTGAAGCGTGAATTGTTACAATGTGGTTCGTGAGAATCGATTTAGGATTGGATTTGGCCGTGGATTTGGCATAGAGAACGATTTGCATGAAAGTAGTTCATGGATGCATGCATGGAGGTTTAGGGTTTGATATTATTCCTATTTTCCAATGTGAAATTATAAGTGTTTGGCCTGTTTATTGATGCAATGTGGTACGTGGAATCGTTATAGCATATTATTTTGGTGTGGATTTCACGGTGAATAAAATTTTCACAAATGTAGTTCTTGGATGCATGGAGGTTGTTTTTGGATTTGAGCTATGATATTTTTTTGGGCAAGTTCAAATGAGGATTTAATTGATTAGCCGCCAATGTATTATCTCTTTTTGGATAATATTAGTAACTAAATAATGCATTGTTTTGTATAACTATTTAATGCACTCTTGTTTACATGTATAGCTAAGTAGATAATACTAAGTAGTTAAGTCAATCTCTTGATTCAATCGTTAATTCATAGAAAGTGGATTTGGCGAATATTAGAACTACATAAATTTAGTTCATATATGCATGGAGGTGTTGAGTTTGTTTTTAATATAATTGGCAATATGGTTGTTTTACTTATAGCTTTTATTTCGAATACTTTGTAGATGGACCGTTTAGTGCGCTTTTATAGTGGTGGAAAAGTTAGAGGGGATGGCAAGTTTGAGAACATGCATGAAGAAGTTCATTTCTTTGGTAGCCCTCCTAGCCCGGTGACTTGGTCGGCCATTGTCGTGACAAGTATGGATGGCCATTTAGCTTGAGAGGTCGATTTGACTGTGGGAAGGAGCGACCACACTATGCAATGATGCCTTTGTCATGTGACGGTGATTGGAAGAACTTTGTAGAGGTTGTGAACGTAGTAGTGTTATTTGCTTGGAAGTTGTTGTGGAGAAGGTGATGAACCCCGTTGTTGTCGCTGCGGCTGACAACGTGGATGAGGAGCCCATAGAGCACCTTACTCAGGAGGAAGAGTTCGAACCGGGTGTTGTTAGAGACAATGAGAATGCAGTGATGGTAGGTACGGAAGAGTGCGATGAGGAGGAGATTGGTGTTATGGAAGACATGTTTGTTGGATCAGAGGACGATGGGGATTATAGAGATGAGCTCAGTTTTAGTGAAAGCAGCTCTGAAGAGGTGGTAGAGGACGAGTGTAGGTCGGAGCCTAGTCACGGAGGGGCTAAAGCGATGAGTTTAGGGGGATATTGCATCCCCACGACGGGTCATTTAGAATGGAATACAAGCGATGTCGAGCTAAGTCGGGTTGAGGGAGGTCCATGTTGAGGTACCCTCCGTACCAAACTTCATGGACATTAGTATGGTCGGTGAAGCGGTGTGTGACAACTGGTCCGTCTTTGTTGGGCGATGAGGGACCGAGAGCGAGGAGGTGGAGATTAAGAAGGGGATGGTCTTTGACACATTGGATCATCTCAAGTTATTTCTTGCGGACTACGCCGTTCGGTACCATAGGCCGTCTTTGTGTTGATCAACTGCGACGGCCGAGAAGCGGTACCACGGTGCTTTGCAAGAAGAAATGTGGTTGGGGAGTTTGGGCGAGGAAGGCGCCAAACAAGAATTGGAGGATTGAAATGTGAAGCAACCTCACACTTGTCGGTCTTCAAAGCCTAAGGGGGTTCACGCACGAACACGGCCCGTTATCCGAAGTCGTCGTCTTGTCGGCCTTGTTAAGGCCGATAGCGATATATCTGTTGCCTCATTGATCGAGAGCATTTGGGGGTTCACCGGATATCGAAAGTGAGCTACATGAAGGCATGGCGAGCAAAGCGGCCGAGCTATAAGCGTATTTGTTGTGGGGTGATTGGAAGGAGGCATACAATCAAGCTCCTAGGATCCTTACGGCCATGAAACACTTCAATCCGGGGCTTAGGTGGTATCCTCTTCTTTGGGCGAGATAGTGGATGACACGGACGGCGTGCCTAAATATGTTTTGCCAGATTGTTTTGGTGTTTTCCTCGGTCGGCCGATGCATTCAAGCATTGTCGGCTGTAGTGCTTGTTGATGCAACATTCCTTACGAGGGGAAGTACAAAGGTGTTCGATGATGGCGGTCGGTGTGGATCAGGATAACCGACTTGTCCCTTTAGCATTTGCTTTGGCCGAGGCGAGAACAATTTTAGCTGGTCTTGGTTCATGAAGCTTGTTAGAAGAGATGTGATCCGTCAAATGCGCCCGTAGGATATGCATGATATCGATCGGCACAATGGATTGCTAAGGGCTGCTAGAGAGGAGATAGATGGGCTTCCCCCCTCTCGAGCATCGATGGTGCATGCGGCACTTTTGCCGCCAACATTTGGCGGCGACAAAGGAAGAAGGAGGTCGTCGCGAGAAGTTGAAGGTCGTGTGTTGTTGTCGCGACGAAGGAGAGGTTTAAGGAGAAGCTTGGCGAAGCTTAACAAGGTCCTCAACACTAATGCGAGGACTTGGCTTAATGGGCGGATGAATAATGTGGACAAGTGGGCTCTCGCATTTGATGACGGTGGCCTTAGGTATGGCGTGATGACCACCAATTCATCGGAATCCTTTAACAAAGTGTTCAAGGGAATCCGTGCGAAGCACTGTCTCGGTATTGTGGAGTACTCGTTCAAGAAGTGCAACGAATACTTTGTTAAATTTGGAACATTGCAAAGGCTTCTAAAAAAGAAAAATGGGGCCGGGCCGGTAGGAGATACACGAAATTGCGGAGACCATAGGTTCCAATCAGGTTGGTGTTGCCTACGGCCCTTCACGGCTAGTGTACAACATAATGTCAGCGGGAGGAACCAATCCGGGCGGTGAGAAGTACGGTGGCGAAATTATAGGGTGGACCTCCGTAAACCGGAGTGTTCTTGTTGCATTCGCTAGCTACTTCACGTGCCTTGCTCACACGTCATCACGGCCTGTAAGATGAGGGGGTTTGGACCATGAAGATCATTTTTCATGTCTCCATTCTATCTCAAATCAAACACCCTTAAAGTGTGGGAATCCAGCTTTGAGCCGTACTTAGATCCATCACAGTGGCCTCCGTACTGTGGACTGGATTATGTACCGGACCCGGATCTAGAAAAGAAAAAGGTTGGGAGATGGAAGAGAAAACGCCTTAAAGGAATTATGGACGATTGCAATGCCGATGGACCTGATGTGTATGACACGAATGGCTATGGTCTGGATATGTATGGTTATGGAGACTTTGATGAGGCCATGGCTCCGGTCCGGTGCTCTAAATGCCACAGGACCGGTCACACTGCAGCCAGTCATGACAGTGTCCAGGTAGTAGGGTGTTTTTAGTTTTTGTGTTGTTTTAGTCTCTCTGCGTTGTTATATATTAATTTCCTAATGCTTTGTTGTTTGCATTATTTTTATTGATGACTTTTGTCTAATGTAATGTTTATTTGACATTCTGCAGGATGGCGATGGCGCAGGAGCAAGCCCGTTCGCTTCTTCAACCTTTGCTATGACAAGGACCACCAGGGCACACATGGCGGTGGACTTGGGCATGGCAAGTGATTCCCATTATCATTGTTCGAACAAAATTTAAATTGTGTTTATCGTTTATGATTTCTAATCGTTGTAAATGTTTCATTTTTTTCAGAAACTGAGCCCGCTGCGTCCTCGAGCTCACAAGCCACTGTTTTGGGACGGCGGTGCGCCCCTTACCTGGCTAGAGCGGGCTTCTTGGGCCTCGCTAGAGCCATTGTGGCGGGGCTCCCCGAGATGGACGGGGCGTTGGTGACTGCTTTGGTGGACAGATGGCGTCCGGAGACGCATTCCTTCCACCTTCCGTGTGGAGAGATGACAGTCACCCTAGAAGATGTCAGCTACATCTTGGACCTCAAAGTCAATGGTCTACCGGTGTCGGGTGCCATCGACGCGCAAACCGGAAGGAGTTGGTGCACCGGTTCACCGGCCACTACCCTCCGCGCCTCCGGATGGACGGAGGGAGCACAAGACTTCGGTGTGTCGTCAATTGGGTCAGCGGCGCTTCAATACTTGCCCCTGCCGACGCCGCCGAGGAAGTGGTGGAGAGGCATGCTAAGGTGTGGTTGTGGCACTGATTGGTCTTTTCCGCTACCCGACGCTTCCGGGAACACCCGTCTTGGATGGTGCTCCCAATCTTACTGTGAGGTGGGAGGAGATCGCCGCTCTGGTGGGGCTCAGCCACGCTCGCATGGCTGATCGGCGGTTGTGTGAGGCTTGTAGAAGGATGAAAGATAGCTCGAGCATCCCCGGATGCGTGTACCTCCCTGCAGATATGGATCCGGGAGCGCATACCCTTGGGGGAGGGACTACTGAGGGCGGGAGGTTCGGTGCGTTACTCCCCATGTATTTTTGTATATTTTCAATCTTACTTGCACTATCTAATATTGTTGTACTTATACGTGTCTCCGGAATTTTTATGCGGGCATGGCCATATGCGAGAGTATCGAGCCCGTTCTTTGTATTTGTGGCACAAAAACAAGATGGTAAAGGGCGGTCGGAGATGAGGTACAGCCAGGTACTCAACGATGTCGACTTGTTGACTTGGGCGCGCAGTTGGTTATGTTGCTATACATATTGTCATGTACTTTGACATCGCCGATACAATTGTCTAATTGTCTCAAATTTTTAGGTTGAGTGGACTCCATATGCACGACGCCATGTACGGGACTTGAATGTTCCTCCACGGGTGATGAAGAGAAGACGCTACTGGAGATGCAATGCTCCAATGATCCTATACTACGTCGTGGAGCACCACATTCCTATGAGGGTCATGAAGCGATTCGGGGCGGAGGCGGGAGTACCCTATACATGAAGGCGGGACGTCGGCGGCGTGTTGTACGCAGTAAAGGCGAGTTGACATTTGACTTCCTTCGTTGCCATAATTTTACTTATCTTGTCTAAACTAACAATGAATGTTTTGATGCCGAGGAGAAAAAAAGTTTGGCGGCGGAGGAAGCGGCTCGACATCCATGATACTTATGTGCGGCGGTGGATGAACGCCGAGAGAGTGTGGCCTGATAGTGGGCCTCGTTCGGTGGGCGAGAGTACCATCGGTATTTTGCGGTACTTCTTCCACGGTGACTAGAGTGCATCTCCACGCTCTCCGGCGAAGCTGCGACCTCGGGGTCCTTGGCGGCGCTTAGCGCCAACCCATCGGCGCGGCGTGAACATTTTGCATCGAATGGAATTACGACACGTGCTCGTCGGCGCTGAAGGGTTGGCGCAGCGGCGTTATAGTCCGCGCCGGTGGGTGTGGCGCGACGTTAAGTAATAAAAACTCCTTCTTCCTCCTCGGCACCATTCTTTTCCCTCCCCTCTCTCTCTTTCCCTAAAGGTCCGCCTCCACCACCATAGATCCCGCCTCCAAAGCCTCCCAACCCTCCTCCAAAGCCCCCTACCCTCCTTCAAAGCCCTCCTCCTCCCCCACCCCCCATAGCCCCCCTCCTCCTCCTCCCCCCCCCCCATACCAGACCCTAGGCTCCTTCTCCCTACCAAGCCCCTCTCATCCTCCCCCAAATTCTTGAAGATTGCTTGAAAGCCTCTTTGTGGATTATGTAAGTGGTTTGGATTTGTTTTTTTTCTTTATTGAATTCATACTATTTGGTGTGGTTGTATTGTTAATTAGGGTTTAGGGTTTAGTTGTTAATTAGTATCTCATTTCTTTGCGGTCGGTGTGGTTATATTGTTCATTAGTATGGCACGTGCTAAATGGGAATGATGTGATTTTCTTATATATGGCAATTATGAATACAATAGTATATTAATAGTTATATTGTGTATGGCACACCATAGTATATTCTTAGTATATTCATAGTATATCTTGGATGTTCGATTGTTTCGTAGCTTCAATTGTCGTATCGAGGCGTGGTAAGCGAAGGCCTTTAATCCTTACTTGAGGCTGCTTGGGATCCCTATGTCCATAAGCCTCTCCTCCCAGGGTGAACCGGTGCCCAAGTGTTGGTGTGGTGATCCATGCAAAGTTGAATGGGATGAAGATGATGAGGAAACCTACATGCGGAAGTATTGGATGTGTGCAAATTATCAATGGGAGCCAACCCCGCAACAACGCCCTTGATTTCATGGTGCGTATATTTGGTTTTTGGTTCCTTTAGTAGATAAGTATGTATTGCCTTCCTAACGAATGTTTGTGTTGCGAGACCCCACCTCCACTCACGTGATTTTTTTATGCGAGTGGATCGACCTCGACATCGGTGAGGGAAAACAAGAAAAAATTGGAAGGCCACAAGCGGTTTAGGGCATGGTTTGAACGGAGGGCCGAGGAGGATAGGAAGATAGCGGCTGGCGAGAAGGCATGCGGGGAGGGAAGAGGAAAGGAGGAGAGCTCAAGTTCTCGAAGGGAAGAGAGGAGGAAGCTGGAGCATGCACGCCGCAGGTGCCAAGGCCGAGTGGGCCAACGCTCGGATGCAGAGTGAAAATGTTGGCGGTGGCTGGTCACGGTTGGATGAGCTCATTGCCTTAGCCGAGGGCTGACTTGAAAGCACGAGAAGAAGGAGGGCAGCTAGTACCCACGATTGCCTCACGTGCGAGGAGGACACCGAACATGCCGACATTGCTCCAACGGTGCCACAAGAGGCCCCGGCAAACACCGGGTGTAGGCGGCGGCTGCCGGCGTGCCCCAATGTTAAAACAGTCTTCAATCGGATACTACATGACCTAGACTTTGTTCCCGTTGTGCATCCCGTGCGGGGAGGACATTGTGCGGACTTGGCACATTTGCGGGGAGGGCGGTGAGGACCAATTCGGGAGGAGGCTTGAAGCTAGCGAGATGAGGTTGATGCAAAGTACAACAAAGAGTGTGATGCCTATGTTTCGAGGGTCTTCTACTAGCCCAAGCGGCGAATATGCAGCGGAGGATTGAACCGAGACGAATCCTTACCATATGATGGCTACATTTCAGGCTCTTTATGCGACTCCGGCTACGAATATCAGAGGACTGGGACACGCCCGGACGAAGATACTGAGGAGGATTGGGGGCACGGACGGCCAATTTCCGGAGGATTGGGGCACGGACGAGGATTTGTGAAGTGCGACGTTCATTTGTTGCCATATGTATGGAACATTGTCTACTCTATTTGTAATGAACCATGTACGAAACTATGCTCTCTAGTAGGAGTATCTCTTGTTGTATTAAACCTTGCATCTCTACTTGTTGTATTGAACCATGTCATGTATCAACAATTATGTACGGTGTTGGTCATTGATTCTCCTTGAAGTACCAAGTGTTGTTCGTGGTTGAGTATAATGAACACAACGATAATGCGTAGATTGAAATGCCAACACCTAGACATTACTTCCCATGCAACACATTTGTTCAAACCATAGAGAACAGTCACTACAATAAGTTACAAAAGTGGGTCACCCACAATTCTAGGGGTCCATGCATCATACTCTTTGTGGTTAGAACAAAAGCTTTGCTAAGTCGTGGTTCGAACAAAAGTGGGCCACTAATGCCTTCCTCATAGCGAAGTCATGGCCAGCCAAAATCATCATCGTCCTCCCAGACAGTCCGATTCCAATCATTGTAGTCGGAGTCATTCCAAACATCCTCATGGGCGTTCTCCTGCTGGTCCACGTCCTTGGCCTCGTCCTCGTTACCCTTGTCCTGATCGTCCACGTCTTTGCCATCGTCATCGTTACCCTCGTCCGCTTGTGCTGGCGAAGGAACTATGACAAACAAACATGTCTACATTATAACAACCTTAATAAGTAGCGATATGTGAAAACAACTTTTCAAACAATAAGAAATGCTCACAAAGGTCGCGTATCAAAGCCCGTCGACGTTGAGCTTCATTTTCGAGAAACCGCTCCATAACCTCACGATGCTCCCTCGTTTCATCCGCTTCGATGCGGTCGTAGTGTTCCTTGTTTTTTCCCTTGATCTTGAATGAGCTCGTCGCCCATAAAGCTGTAGCTGGAAATAACTAATGTCCTTTCCTTTGGCTTTTACTGATAGTCTCTACCGAAGCTTCGTCAGTGTTACCCTCGGGTGTTGCCACACCCCCTTACGCTTCTACTTTGCTCTCTTCAGCTTTTGCCTCCTCACAATCATCCTTTTCTTCTCCAAGGGGGAATTGAACTTGGGAGTAAACAGATTGGCCATTACCTCACCGCGCCCTGAGAAATCCTCCCAATCACAAGTCTTTCTAGCCTGAGTTAAACATACATAAACATTACCAAAGTTATGCATTCACATATTTAGATAAAGTAGCCTATGCAAGACACAAGTTCGTTATACTCACAAACAACTCATCTGGCCCACCATAAGCATTGCCACAGTAGTAACCAATCCCAAACTCAGAGGGAACAACTCCTTCACGGGCCTTAATGCCGCACTTGCACTTCTTATCCGGAAGACCAAGGCATGGCCATGGCATGCGTCCATTGGAATACTCTTCTTGCAACCTCTCGTTAGGCCATGCAGGTTTTGGTCCATAGTCATACTCCTCAAAGTCACAAGCTGGAAAACCACTTACCAAATCGCGCTGACCACAACGATAGAAAGGAGTGAACAAACCCGGTCGGCTCGGAAGTTGGAGGAACGCCTT
The DNA here is from genome assembly GCA_015847255.1 of Hyparrhenia diplandra. Classification (NCBI taxonomy): domain Eukaryota; kingdom Viridiplantae; phylum Streptophyta; class Magnoliopsida; order Poales; family Poaceae; genus Hyparrhenia; species Hyparrhenia diplandra. The sequence continues at coordinate 55,898 of JADLZK010012771.1, forward strand.
CTTGCCACAATGGCATGTAGGAGGATTGTGTAGACGGTGCTGTGCAGCATCAACCTTCTCCGCTTCGGTCATCTCAGGTGGGTTCGGAGGCGGAGGCACCCACCGTACAAACTGATCATACGGGACGGTCTTCCAAGGGTCATATGGAAACAACAAGATGGAATGCTCCACCCGTTCTTGACCGTCGATCCTTCGATAAAAATTGCATCCTTACGCCCACCCTTTGTCGAGAGGACCCACCGTAGCGGAAAAAAAAGCACGTCCGGCAGACAAAGGATGCCTGGACTGCTTCACTTTGGCCGGCCACCCACACTGACAAAGCGGCGTCGGCACAGGTGATGGGAATGGACCGTTCCCATCATGGTCCTCCGGATGGTGCACAAAGTCCATGGTATCTAGCAAAAGAGCGGTGTCACCTTCTGCGAAAGATATGTGCAAACACAAACAACAAAGCACGGTTGAGTAAAAATATTATTAACAAATTATTTGAATTACATGACACCTAGCAAAATGTGTGCAAAAATAAACATTAAGCACAATTACCCACATCCATGGACCAAAAACATGTAAATGCCTTCTTTTCACAATGAAGTAATCTACGTAGTAGCAAACATGATTTTCAAATTGCCATGAACAAAGAGTTCAATTAGGGTTTGGGAATACAGAGGACAACATCTAAGCATGTCATTGCTAACAAATAAATATTACCACATCTAATTGCAAAATTGTATAGCTCAAGAATAAATAAACATCACAAACAAAATTTCCAATTTACCATGAACAATGAAATTAGTTAGGGTTTGGGCTTTGAGAGCACAATTACAACTAAGCAAAGAAGACTAACAAAGAAATTCAACCACAAATGAGCTAATCTCATGCAAAATGATGTGACTTAGGGTTAGGTTTGAAGTCCACAATTCCATCAAATGAAACCAAAATTGGCAAGCTAGATAACACAATTAGCAAGCTATAAAACATAAGCAAAGTCAACTAGCAAACAAAGTAGTCATTTGGAAGCATTTGGGGAGAAAAAATGAGCTAACAAGCTTCCAAAGTACTTACATGGCGGTCCCCTTCGTCCCTCCTCGAAAAAGAAAGTGGGTGGGGAAGAGAGGGGGACAAGCTGGCGGCAAACATTTATACCATCTCGTCGCGCCCGGATTGTTTGGCGCGACGTCTTTGGGACTTTGGCGCTTTATTCGAGGCCCAAGCGGGAACCCTAACGGGCGGTCGCGCGCCGGCGCATCGGGGCGCGGCGTGCGATCGCGCCACATGCACGGTAGCGGCGAGGTGGGACCCACGCCACTCCACGCCCGGCCGGTCAGCGACAACTGTGACACCGTGGCGGGCGGCGTCGCGCCACATGCATAGGCACGGCGTGTGTAAATGTCGCGGCGCTGTACTTTTGGCGCGACAAAAGGGATACCGGTGTAAATTGTTTCAAAAGCGTGGATAGATTTGAAAATTGTTTTGAAAAAGGGCCAAATTTTGAAAAAATTCCGTTTGTAACTGGACTATTTAATACACCTTAATTAACGGTCAAAAGGTGGTGAAAATTTTTTCACCCCATCTAAACATTGCCTAAATTTTTTTGAACAAGACGAATGGTCAAAGTTATAGAAAAAAATCAATGGCGACAAGTATCACTACTACAAATTGTTTTTTTTTGCAAAGCACTTGCAAAAGCAAGCATTAACGGTGGCGGTTATTTAGAAAACCGCCACGATTAATAATACTATTAATCATGGCGAGTTATTTTTTATTAACTATGGTGGTTATTATAACCGCCACGGTAGAATTGATTAACCGTGGCGGTTTCATAATGGACCGCCCGCGAAAAATCGGGTCCAACCCGTCGGCCCAACAAGCTCATTTGAAGCACTTCATATATACACACGATTCTAGGGTTTCTTACTCACCTCCACATTCCTCCTCCCATCGCCCCCATACCCAACAGCCGCCCCTCCCCTCTCCTCCCTCCACATTCTCTCGTGAAAAGCGGTCGTGTGTCTGCACTCCCCCTCCTCTCCTTCCCCTCTCATTCGCGAGGGGCTCCTCCCGGCGACCATGGCTCCCACTCCCTCTCCTCCCCTCCTTCTCCTCTACTCCTCTCCTCTCCACGCGGGCGTCCATGGCGCCGCGAGGGCCTCCTCCGGGCTCCTCCGGGCGGCCTCGCGAGGCGTCCATGGCGGTGGCGCGAGGGGCTCCCCTCCTAGCGGTGGCTCGTGGAGGTCAAGGTGCTCCGGTCGGTGGCGGCACGAGGTGCTTCTCCATGGCGTCTCGGCGAGATCGGTGGCGTGAGGTGCTCCATTATGGCGGCGTGAGGGCGGACGCGGCGGAGTTTAGCGTGGGCGGCGGCGGCGTCTAGCTCGGTGCTCCTCCCGGCGGCGGCGGGATCTAGCCGGCGTCGTGCGGATCCTTGGCTGCTGCCATGCACAGGCGGCGGCGGCGGCGGGCTAGCTGGCATCCCGGATCGGGCCCGTTTGGGCCCAGATCGCGGAGGCCAAGTCCCCATCTCGACCTTACAAGTGTGGGCGGATGAGAGAGGCGGGGCTGCTCCCGTGCTTCCTCTACCGCCTCGATGACCGTGTAGAAACCACGAGCTGCCGCCGAGAACTCGCTTTGTTTGGCTCGGTGGATGCCATACTTTTGCTCCTTTCTGCGAGACAACTAGCGGCGTGCCCCAATCCTTGTGCGGTCTCGGCCGGGAGGTAGCAACATTCATCTGCGATCCAGATCCTGCGGTGAGGAGGAGCGGCGTCCCACACGGCATGCGTGCTTGCAAAGCGGCGATCGGCCGCGGCGGCCGTCATCTGCGAGGTCGAGTCAAGTCGCGGCGGTTGCGTTCGAGGCGGCGTGACTGGAACTTGTAGACGCGGTCGAGGCGGTCTGGGCATCTGGCGGCGGTGGGCGCCGCTTGTGTCTTAGGCCTCGCGGGGCCGGCGGCGTGTCGGCGGGCGGGCACTACGGACGGACGGCACGCCGGTGGGCGGGGACGGGCGCGACGGGCGGCGAGTAGAGCGTGTTGGGCTTGATGGCGGCAACGCTTGAGGTCACATGGACGCCCGACGGGCATGGCGGTGGTGGCGGTGGGAATCGAAACTAGTGCAACGGGGTCACATTGGGCGTCGCGGATCTGGGCTTCCGGCGCTCTCCATCGGGGTTGTTGCCTCGATCGTGGCCACGAGCCTCGACAAGGCGTTGAGCATCCGTGCGGTAGTGACTAGTGCGGCGATCCGATGGCGAGACAGAGCAGCGCTGGCTGCGGCGAGGCGGACCGACATGTCGGCGCCGAGGCGCGCCGAGCCCGCAGCGATGCGGCTACGGCGAGCCGGCGACTTCGGGGGGGCGCGGGAGGATGGGATTCGCGGCGCGCGAAGCTTGGTCGGTGTGAGCGCACCCGATCCGCAGGATGGACGATGGAAACGGGTGGTTTCTCCCCAACGCTGTTTCTCTCGTTTCTTCATGCATTGGTCCACGCATATACATTGTCCTTGGGGATGGTTTTCTCTCTCTCTACTCTCTCTATCTTCAATAACTCGGCTGCCACGTCACCAAATTGATGAGTTGTCAAGTGTAATTAAGAGGTAGAAACTATCATCAATGCCCATTGAAACTGCCCCTTAGTTTATTTATAATAGGGTACTATCAAAAAGGATCTAAATAAATTCCCTCCCTATTTTGAATTTTGGCATAAAAACGCACCAAATGTTTCAGGCCGGGATATGATATGATCTTATTCCACTTCCTAAAAAAGAGAGAACATGTACTTCGAATACCTTCTTCTCATGCATACTCCATATACGTTGTCTATATAACAGGTACAAGTACAATCGATGCGTAAGCTACAAAGGCTAAGACGACCCGGCCACAAATCTAACAAAATTAGCCAAGGCATCATCATGAGGACATTGCTTGTCGCCGCTGCGGCACTCATCCTGTCCGCCGCCGGCGGCGCGCTGGGTGTCGCGCCCGCCGACACCGTGGCCGACTCGTGCCACGCGATCAGCGACTTCGTGGACGTCGACTTCTGCACGTCCCGGCTGCGGTCCGTGCCGGGTGCGGCCGCCACGGACCGGTTCGGCCACCTCCTCATGGCCACGGACCTCGCCGTGGCGAGCGGCGCCAAGGCCCAGAACCTCGCGGCGGCGGCGGCGCGCGACGCCAGCGTCGTCGACGCGGGCGAGCGGGACGCGATGCAGGCGTGCGCGTACCTGTACGGCGCGGCGTCCGTGCCGGGGCTACGGCTCCTGCGCCAGTACGCGGCGGCGCGGAACTGGCGCCCGCGCACGCGCTGCTGATGCTCACCATGGACGCGGGCGATGGGTGCGACGCCGTGGTCGGCCGGGGATCGACCAGCTCAGCTCCATGGTCACCGCGCTGCTCAACAGCATCAACTTGTAATAAAATGAGCAGCCGGCCGGCCGGCGGCGGCGGGCCATTCCATGCATGCATGCGCACGGCGGTGAGGAGAGGGGGCAGCCGGAGTTAGTGTCTGGTGGCGTGGCGCCTCCTGTGTGATTGCTGGATCGATACTGTGTAGTGGATCAATAATGTAATCTACAACTGATTTACCTTGTTTTTATTGCATCGCACAGTGATCTGATCTTGTCTGAATCATATATCAAATCATGATCATCTTCATATAGCACAGTACTATCGGCGCAAGACTATTAACATCTTGCACTAATAAATTGTGATTCTGAGTGTGGCAGCACAGAAGTACTTGAATCGCGGTGTAAACAGAACATAAGTAATTTGAAGCCTGTGTCGAAAACAGTTAATACACAAAATTATCTGAAAACAGTTAATCCATTGCATCTGTGTGTGTCATTCATGTGAAGGTTCAGTGTATCCAGCTGAACAAGCTCTCCTTTTCACGGTATGCATGCAGCTGAACAAGCTTGTACTGCATAGTTGGAAAAGATCTAGCACTTGCAGTTTAGGAAAGGTGGATTTTTGTTGCACATTTCAATTGGGACATTTGGCTTCATGGACTCGTTGCTCGTTTATGCTGTGTACATTTGAACTTGGTTCTTGCAAAATGTTACCGATTTATTCTTCAATTTTTTGGTTTAATTAGTAAAATATATACTCTCTCTCCTATTTAAGCGTCGTCTTGGTGTCGAGATTCCGGCTAGATTGGGCCGGAATTGACACGTGAGTTGGAGGATTAGGAGGAGAGGATGGAGCAGGGGGAGGCGGCGGCGGCGCGGCGGTAAGGGCACGGCGTGCGCGCTTGCCCGAGGGCGGGCGGTGGCGTGGCGGCGGTAGAGGTAGAGGGGGGCGGCGCGCGTGGGAGAGGGAGGCAGGAGAGTTGGGATAAAATTCTTTATTTGCTTGTTGCCCCGAAAGATTAGCACCCCTTACTTATATAGCCCGGCTAGTGGGACTTGTATCTCAAGCAATCTCTCTAAAGGTTTCCTTATAGATTGGAATACCTTTTGCAAGCATGTCCTATTTATTTATTTTCTAATAAGGGTCTCCCTTATAGATGAGATATCCCCTTGCACACCAAAACACCTAAAGATAATCCTGGATATTTTCCTTCCTTTTCTCGAATTAGTTGCCGAAGAATCCCGCGGAAGGGAAAAGGGACGGAGGCGGGGCGCGTCGCAAGGCCCGGGGGGTGGGCAAGTGCCGGCGCTCCTTGGGCCTCTCGGGCCTGTCCCTCTGGGCCCTATTTCTGGATCATGACATCTCCCCCTTCTCCGACCGGCGCGTCCTCGCGCTGGATGAAAGTCCATTCGGTCACCCGGGATGGAGATCACCGCCCACGAACGATGAGCTCAACTCGCAGCACGAGCCGACCCCGCACCGGGTTCGAGGATCATATTCTCCCTTGTACGCTTGGGATCGAACTCCGAGGAGATAGTGAAGGTTGCCGATGTAGCCGTGGTAGATGTAGCGATGGACAACACGCCCCTGCTTTGTGAAGGCTGTCGACGACGGGCCGCCGGGGAGGAGCTCCCTTGGAACACCCACCTCAAGGTCTTTGGTGCACCATGTCGCGGGGTGGGCTCTCCGGGAACAAGAAACGCTCTTGGGGAGCGTTGACGAAGAGTGGAAGGAGACGCCCGGATGGTGATGTCGTGGCGAGTAGGAGGAGTGGCGACCAAGTTCAACATCGCATCGGTACATGAAGGAGCCGACGTCGGGGGCAGAGGGGGGAGCCGATGGGCACCCCTCTCGCATCATAGCCGATGTGGACGTTGTCGACGGTGAGGAAGAGGCGATCCATGCCGAGGAGGAAGACGACCCGGGCCGGGCCGATGTGGTGGCGCCTCGGCCACATGCCGCCAAGCGGGATGGCGGTCGGTGCTGCGAAGTTGGCTCCGACGTGTGCGCTCCCAAAGGCGAGGAAGTTCGTCTTGCCAACTCCGCCATGAAGCAAGGCGTCCAAGAGGTCCGGCAAGAGTGGAGAGGAAGCTGGAAGGTAGAACCGCCGTCGAAGAGTAGTAGGCCATCCTCAAGCGTCCATCTTTGGAGCGGCGTCGCTGTGGTGACGTCGAGGGCGATGTGGCGTAGATGCCGATCCTCCGGTGTAGCTGGCGTGGCGGGACGAAGACTCCGTGGAAGTGTCAGAGGTCCAGCGATCGCATGCCTTGAACGTTTTCCCAAGTCTTGTCGTGAGGTGTCCGGATGCGGCGAAGATGCCGGACTGAAGGCGGGCCGGGCCGGGGCACCCCGTGGTGGTGGAGGCGATGTGAACGTGCTTTCGGCGGACCGTCGCGGTAGTCTCGCGGCTCGTGGGTCGCGAAGTCCCATGTCACGCAGCCCCGTGCTTGCCAACCAAGGCATGCCAAGGATGACGTCGACGTCGTCGCCAGCGGCATGGCGAGGCGTCGATGTCGGCGGTCCTGGCGTCAAGGCGTAGAGGTGCGTCGAAGGTGGCAGCCCGGCAAGTAGAGGTGGCGCCGGGTGCCGGTGGTTATCGACGCGCGACCGGCCGAGTCCGGAGGCCTGCCGAGGTCACCACGCGGGGTCGATGTAGTTGTGCGTTGCTCCGAGTCGATGATGATGTTTGCGCCCGTGCTTGAGATCATACCGGCGAGGTAGAGAGAATGAGCACCACGCAGGGGGAGTCGGGGTCCCCGACGAGGGACCTTCAGTCGGTGGCTCCTCTTTGACGTCCGCCGGAGCGGCGTTCGTCGTATCGTCGGTGTAGTCGTTGAAGATCGTGATGTCGAGAAGAGGTGCTTGCACTTGTGACCCGTGTGAACGGCTCGTCATAGTTGAAGCGAGAGTCCCGCCTTTACGCCGCCGGTCATCTCCTCTCGGTGTCGGCCCGCTGAGCGGCCGAAGTTGGTGCGGTGATGAGGGGGGGGGGGGCGGCGAGGGGTAGGGGTCTTTGGCGCCCGCCCTTCACCGTTGGCCGGCTTCTTAGGTGTTGTAGAGGATGGCGAGACGGCGCTCATATGCTCGGGGAGAGACATGGCTGCCTCCATGTCTTTGGGATTCTGCATCTCGACGTCCGTCTTAAGCGGTTCGCCCAAGCTTTCTTTGTATAGATATTGACTGGCTGCGAGATCGTCGAGGTTGCCGGCGCGTGCCACGTGTGCTAGGAGGCGCTACGTGTGTACTCATCGACGCTGCCTGTCTTCCTTAGCGAGGCCAGCTCACCCAAACTGTAACACCCGTGTTTTTGCATCATTTTAAAATTCACTAAAAATTTGAACTTTTGTAATTACAACTAAAACTTGATTTATTTTTTTTCGCCAAACCGAAACCCCCGTTTTCAAAAAACACGCATGTCATCATATAGAAAAATTAGGTGTCTCTTTGTTTGTTGCTTGTGAACCTTATGGTGACCAATGGTGCAAGGTAATCTCTAGATTTTATTTATGGAAGTAAATGCATGAGAATTGAATTATGAATTTATCCGGGAATCAAATGCGAAAACCCATGTGTACCAATTATATATATTAATATTTTATGAGCACAACAAATAAGTATTCTCGACACCAAAAGTCGAGAGAAATATAAAGGTGCTCATATGAATATTTTTAATATATATAAATTACACATGAAATAATAATCTTCGGGAAACGTGTGTACACCTATATGTTTCTACTCATACAAATACTATTAAATAAATATTCTCAAGATAAAGGTCATGAGAATATTCATGTAATTGTATGAATATTTAAAACATAAACATATATGTGTGACACACATAAAGTTGGGAGAAGAAAGAAATAAGAAAAGGGTAAAGGAGGAGAAATGAGAAAAAGAAAGGGAAACTGGAATGAGCTCTCGGGCTCAAACTTCCTCCTCCCTCCTTCCGGCGGCCAAATGGGTGCCCTCCTCTTCCTTTCCCTTCCTTCCCGCGCGGAAGCCGAGCGGCTTCCATGAGCCCAACCGCAAGGCGAGCCGCTGCCGCATCCCTTCCTCACGCCGACCCCACCGCGTCGTCTCCCTACCTCCCGACGCGGAGCGGCGACATGGTGGCCCCGCCCTATCGCACACGAAGCGGGCACACAATGGCGGCGCCATTAGCGCCGCCGGCTCACCGGCGCCGGACGCGCGGACACGTAGGAGCCTGTGTCAACTCGAGCAGCGCCGCCAATCGCTTGCCCGACGGCTGCCGGCGGGCCTCGCCATAACTCCGCAATGAGCTGGCTCACCGGGCTGTGCGCGTGCAAACCCGCGACACAACGCCTGCCGAACCGAACACCGGCGGTTGGCGGCCTGAAGCACCGGTCGGCGCGCCTGGCCGCCGACGGCCGACCATCCGGCCGCCATGACGGGCGACCGCCCGCCAGATGACACGACCGACGACGGCGAGCTCGATGTTACGAAGCAGCGCGACGCGGAAGCCCGGTAGCGAACCTATCGGACTCGGTGGGTGCTACGGAGGTCGTGACGAAGCTCTTTGTCGGGAAAATATCGCCGGCGAGCCGGCGGCGCGGGCCTATAAATACCCCCTACCAGCCACCAATCCGCCTCGCCAACCACCTCACAAGCTCCGCGGTGATCCAGAACACCCGGTGCTTCCCTCCACTTCCATCTCCTCCCCCTCCCCCGCTCGCCATAGGGATTTCCCCCAATCCAAAGTTTCGCCGCCGCTGGAAGGGCTTGGAGTGTCGTCGGCGATTCGGTCACCGTCAGGGCAAATTGGTGAGTCACCTAGGTTGCCCACGGCCTCCTCTTTCGAGTCCCCTCTTTCTATTTTGCTCTGGTGCAGCGTAGGGCCCGCCCCTTGAGCCGCCCGACCAACGCCGCCGGCTCCGTCGCCGTCGTGGAGGGGACGAGACCTCCGCCACCCCGACCAACCTCATCAAGTTCAGGACGACGTGGGGAGCCAAATACACCCCACACGGCGAGGGTTGGGCAAGGATAGCTGCCTCCGGCGAGAAGCCCGGCGAAGCGCCGCCGTCCCGAGTGGGCGGACGGGATCCGTTCCCCGCCGTCGTCGAACACCGTTACGGCGTCAGGGGCGATCCAGTGGGACGCCGACGCGTGGCAACGACGTCAACAGTCGTCAAATGCCGCGTCAGCTGGACCCACGGATCGATCTGAGTATGTGAGTCCATCAATACGAGAGCTGTGTACACTTAGTAAATTGCTAGGTGCACCCGAGTATTGTACACGGAGTCTTATAAGTGGACTTTCCCATGTCGAGGAAAAATTTTTAAAATTTGTAAATTCATCATTTGATTTATAGAATTTTATCATGTAATTAGTTCCAATTTTATTACATGATAAAATTGTATTATAATATTACCCTAATGATTTAATTAGGGATTAATATTATAAAATCCATATCTCATGCATACTAACTCCGTTTAGCGTGAAAGCGACTTCCATAATTCATCTAAAATCTAGCTCTATGCATCTAACCCATTGCCACCATAATGTTCTATGTTTGTTTTATGTGCTATGGTTCAAGCTAGGGTTTATCGCCGGACGTAAGGTAGTTTCCGACGGCCAATCGATTAGGAGTATCCGACGTTCGACGCCGTCTGCCGATTCGTAAGAACCTCCCGTGCAAGTCCTTACCCCCCCTAATCATGACCTTAATAATATGATGATGATGATGATATAATAATTGAATTAGTAAATAGAGGTATGAGCGATAACGTAGCTAGGGAGTCAAAACCGGGATGACGAACTATCCACGTTATCTACGCTCATACATTGTATTCAAGAGAAACCTAAGAATGCCTAGTGAACCCTAACCAACAAAAGAGGTGAGTAGTGGTAGTCCGGTAGAGCCTAAATACCACGTCGGGAATCGCCGAGGGGTTCCTCAGGAGAGATACTCGCCTCCCCTAAGGACCGGTTCATAGACCTTCTACCTAGTATAATGTTACGCATGACCACACGCCGTTTATGGGGCGGCTTGATTCACACCCCGTTGGGTTGAGGTATAATTGGGATCCAAGGTGGCGGGAGGGGCAAGCGACCTATTAGGAGCGGATGTGGGGAGAGTGGCCCCATGTCCGGTTGGCGTGGATGCTTTGAGTGGTCTTCCACGGAAGTGTTTGGGCGCGGTGGCGCAGTGCTAGAGGCACATATTGATGATTTGAGATTGAGAGTGGTGTTGACGGTATAGGTTGGGTAATTAGGTATTACCCGTAAAGCCGCGTGGGTGATTTGGTATCACCATATTGTCTAGGGTGATGCGTCATCTTAGGGTGGCGTGTTGTCCTTCCAACCCCCGAAGTCGCGGTGAAGATTATACCAATATACCTAGGGTAGCACCCAAGCGGGTACGGATCTCGTTAGGCCCTGTCTAAGCCAAGTCGCGATGGTAAGGGCGGTGTCTATCGTGGTGGGGAAAAGTGTACAACCTCTGCAGAGTTAATTAAATCTATTCGAATAGCCACGCCCTTGGAATGGGCAAGTGCTAGGGACGAACATCTATGATTAGATATACATTTTGATGATGACTAACATGTGGTGTCATGACGGCGGTGATGACATGAGATAAAACGGGAACTAGCGAGAGCAGTTTTTAGAGACTCGCTAGGGCCCAAACCCTTAATAATTACAACCCCCTGGTTGGGACTTGCTGAAATACGTTTGTGCTCACCCCTCTATTTTTACGGATATCGGCACATGTGAAGGTAAGATCGACGACAAGGTAGAAGATCGGCCGTATCGTAGGAGTTCGTAGGATGTTTGCTTAGGAGAAGGACGTTGAAGCCCGGATTTCATCCGTGCACAAGTCCGCCTGCGGAGTAAGGGACGGTGTCATAGTTAATCCACCGCTTCCGGTTGGCCGACTCGATATTGTAACCCGACTTGGTGACCCTTCGTCGCCACTTGTAAGTCCCTTTCCATCCTATATCTCGATAGCTCGGTTTACTATTAATTCGCTACCATTAAGCGTTACTAATAGACGTGTTTGTGGCGTGATCCCTGGCGCAAACACGTGTGATTCTGACCCATTAAAAGTGGGGGCGTGACACCCGCCGATTCCGCCGTCGGTTGGGGCGCTCGTTGACGTATTGAGCGAAGCTTGCCCAATTGGCCACCGGTTTTCGTAGGGACGACCTCATGTACCACCGGCTGTGTCTCCTCTGTGAGATGATAGGAAGCATAGCGAGACTTGCTCAGTAGGTGGCGTACCTTGTCCCCTAATAGAATTGCTCGCGGTTGATCCATGGAAGGGGATCGTCCTTGCCATCATAGGTGGGGAAGGATGGCTTGTGTGCGGCGGGTTCGCGAGACCTGGGAAGGTGTCGGACCGGAGGAGGAGGGGGCGGCGCATGCGCCTGGCGATGATGTGCTGGCGATTCGGCCTTGGACGCAAGTAGCCCTTTAGCGGGTTCGCCCGGATCATTTCTTTGTGACCCGATTGTCCCGGGTTCTCGCTTGCCATCGGTCCCGCTTCTTGATGAAATGTGGGGTGCCGACTTCGAACATTGCCCGTATCTCGATCTCGGCGTCATGGAGTTGTTGACGGTGTTTGAGCATGGTTGGATCGTCGCGTGAGAGGATAGCGAGCTTATCGTCGAGCTTGTCTATCCCGGGTGTTGATCTTGGCGAACTCATCCCCAAGTTCTTGATCAGTTTCTTGGCCGGCGTCCATGGTGGTGGGTGGATCATAGTGGTCTCCGGATACCATTTGTCGATTCCGGCTAGATTGGGCGGAATTGACACGTGAGTTGGAGGATTAGGAGGAGAGGATGGAGCAGGGGGGAGGCGTGGTGGCGGCGCGGTAGCGGTAGGGGCGGGGGCGGGCGCGTGGGAGAGGGAGGCGGGAGAGTTGGGATAAAATTCTTTATTTGCTTGTTGCCCCGAAAGATGCACCCCTTACTTATATAGCCCGGCTAGTGGGACTTGTATCTCAAGCAATCTCTCTAAAGGTTTCCTTATAGATTGGAATACTTTTACAAGCATGTCCTATTTATTTATTTCCTAATAAGGGTCTCCCTTATAGATGAGATATCCCCTTGCACACCAAAACACCTAAAGATAATCCTAGATATTTTCCTTCCTTTTCTCGAATTAGTTGTCGAAGAATCCGCGGAAGGGAAGGGACGGAGGCGGGGGGCGCGCGTAAGGCCGGGGGTCGGCGCCGGCGCTCCTTGGGCCTCTCGGGCCTGTCCCTCCGGGCCCTATTTCCTGGATCATGACACTTGGTATGTCGGTCAAACTTTTTAGAAGGGCGGCAAAAAGCTTTTGCCCTATTTTTATTAGACGGATAAAAAACAAAAAAGTACAACTACAACAACTCAACTCGACTCCAAAACTCTACCTCTAAAAGTAAAAGACTACTTACAACTTTGGTACAACTTTGGTAACAACTGTCGGTCAAACTTTCTTAAGTTGATTATATTAGCAATATTTGTATCCGCAAACAAGTTTTAATAGATTCATTGATCTGATCAATGATACTAATTATTTACTATAAATAAATATCAATATTTTTATATATTTAGTCAAAATTAAGTACGTTTGACTTTTTGATTTTCAGGAAGTGAGAATGATTGTTAAAAGGTGCAAATTATTGCGAGATACCCTAAGGCCACGTTTGGAAGCGAGATATTGGGCTCCTAGAATTGGCATTGGAATTTGGCGTCCTCAAATTCGATTGTTTGGGTGTTCATGGAATTGGTCCGAGATATTGCGGCCCAATTCCGCCGAAGGGTACGCACGAAGGAAACGTCCGCCCCCAATTCCACGCTCTCCGCGCCATAGTCGCGTGGAATTCCCTCCCTCCCTCCCCCGACGCCCGCGCATACCGGCCGGACCCTCGGCTCGCGAAAAAAAAAACAGAGCCGCTCTCGGCGAGATGGCGATGGAGATGGCGGCGGCGACGGGAGGCTGACCCCCCCCGGCGGCGCGACCTCCCCTCCTGGTCTCCCCCCCCCAGCGTCCGGCGTCCCCTCCCCAACCTCATCTGCTCCCATCTCCGGCTTCCCTCCCCGACGGCCATGGAGGAGGCGACGGGAGATATGAGGACTTCGTTTCAGGATGCTTTAAAATCCACCGAGCCTTTACCAATTCCTCGGGTTACTAGTCCCGCTGAAATCCTTGCTGCACTTGAGGAAATACTAGAATTGGCTAGATCTGAACTTTTTGCGGTCTTATGGCAACCGATTGTTAGAGCATCTCCAACGATTGCCCAATAATTTTATCCCAAAAGTCATGAGTTTAGCGACTCCCAAAACGGTATTGGAATGGAAAAAACATCAATCTCCAACGATTGCCCAATAAGCGAGTTTCAAAAACTAAATTTGGGTCCACACCGCAATAATTAGTTGGCCCGGTAGTTGATGCGGGCCAAGGCGACTTCTCCTCGTGCGGCGCTGATCTCTCCCGCCTTTTGTCGTCGCGGACTTCTTCTCCTCGCCGGCGGGTAGCGCCGTCGTCCGCAGTTTCAGTGTGCGACTTCCCGGCCGATCTCGAGCAGGGGCCGTGGCGGCCATCGATCGTTGGCCATCGACTTTGCATCAACGGCGGGTTCATCGAGCAGTCCGCCGGCACCCTCCCAACTACCAATACACGTTCGTGCTTCTTCGATCATTACCTTTAGGGCAATTAATTTGTACCCGACTGCTAGGATCCGGTATTGAATAGTCTCATTATCTCGGCTGTTCTCATTCCAACGACGGCGGTAGAAGATCGATGGGCGAGGCGCGATTTCCTCGGTGGCGGGAGCGGAGGGAGGAACGCCGCGAACTTCGAGTGGCGACGTGAGGGGAGGCAACCGTCGCGATAGGAGCGCCGGGCGTGCGGGCTTCCTCGTCCATCGTCCACGCCCACCGGCGGCGGCCCGGCCGGAATCCACCGGGCGGCGGCCTAGACGGAATCCACTTGCATGACCGGCGGAAGAAACTTTCCGTACCCAGCCCGAACTTTCACGGGGCCGCGCGAACAAAGATACGCGTGGGATAGGAACGCGACGGGAGTGCGGAAATATACGCGCAGCGGTGGGGAGAATTTTTCGCGTGCCCAAAGATTGGGAGGTCATATAGGGTACCGTTGGAGCTGTGTTTTTCGTCGTTTTCCCAAAATCCTAGGATTGGAAGGTCATATAGGGTACTTGTTGGAGTTGCTCTTAATGAGCGTTTATTCCAAGCGCTTCTAGAGTTGCCTATGGACTTCAGGAAGGAATGGCTCCTTATGTTGGATTAGAGCTTGAATTAGAGGAGGAATGGTAGGTAGGGATGACCTGTACGCTTGCTGTTATGTAATAGCACTTTGGAACCTTTTAATATTAATTAAGTGCTATGCTTTGTGTTGGTACTTGTAAGAGACATGGAATTTTTATCATCAAGTATTGGCTATATAATGGATGCAGTGTGTGATTTCATCAATTATTTATCCATTTTGTCTCTGAAGAAGAATTATTTTTCATTTTTATATTACTTTACTGCAGTTTGTATTATTTTCCTAAATATTTATGGTTTTCTTATTTCCTACAATGATATATAATCAGTTGGATATATGTGCATGTCGTGAAACACATTGCACTTAAAACACACAATTCAGCATATTGTACATCCAAACAGAATTGGAATTGGTTGTTTTCCTACGATTCCAAGCAATCGACTAATTGCACATCCAAACACCGGCATTGGTATTCCAGGCCATTTCCAATTCTCGGGACTTTGGTATTCCGGGCCAATTCTAATTCCTCAGCCTGAATATCTACAACCAAACAGAGCCTAACTGTCTTTGTGTGGTCTGAATGTTACATTCCATCTTTCGAAAGAAATATTTAGAAACTGAAGCATCTGGACGACTGGAACCACGACAACCCATGACCAGATTTGGAAAGCAAACTAAACTATCATAATCTGGAATATCTTTACCCTAATTTGGAAGACGTATTGGCAATCGTTAATGGCCACTTATCGGAGTCACTACTTTCTTTTTTGGTAAAAGAAAGATGAGAGATGCTCTGATATACGCCTTTTGTATATAGAGAGGAGTAATAGGAAATGCATGGCAAGATGCAATGGAAAGATCTAATCAGGCTCTAGGTTACCAATTGATGAACTGTCCCGACCCAATCCATTTATATTTAAACTATACAAGACATTGCCACATTGTGTACGTGATTGGCATATCATGGCTTCCACAAGTGCAGCGCTCATTGTCCTCTTCGTGGTGGTCGTCTGCGGCGGCGGCGGTTCCGTCGCCGTCGTTGGGGCGGCCAACTTTGCCCTAGACCAAGTCTGCGAGTCCTTGGGCGGTTCCTACGTCACGCAGGAGCTGTGCACCTCCGCGCTCTGCTACGACCCGTCGTCGCCGTGCCGCGACGCGCGCGACCGCGCGGCGGTGGCGACGCTCGCGGCCAGGCTCCTGGCGCGCAACGCCACCGCGACCAGGGACAGCGTGGTCGTGGCCGCCAGGTCTCCCAACGCCACCGCGGGACTCAAGTCGTGCCTGCAGCTGTACGACGGCCTCGTGCCGGCGCTGGAGTGGGCGGCGGTGTCCGTCGCCGCGGGAAGGGCGTACGGCGCCGCGCGGGAGCTGATGCTGGCGACGCAGTTCGCGCAACGGGCGTGTGCTGGTATAGCCGGCGCGGAGATGCCCAGGGAGAACGACGGCTTCGTCACGATGGCCGCCGTCGCGCACGCCGTCCTCCTTTCCAGCTCCGTTCCAAAGACTGATTGAGCTGCTAGGTTCTGTTTACAGAAGAAAGGGTGAAGGAAAGACAAACACAAACTTTTGTGGTTTCAAGGAAACAGTCTCACGTTGCAAAGGTGTACGTGGAATTCATTGTTCATCCCCTTCTATTCGTCCACAAAAAAAAATCGAGATATAGTGCTCAATTTGTTAGGATCTTGGCTAAGGAGAAAACCGTCATCGATTTCCAAGGGTTTTGGTCGTTATATAGAATTTCCAATCAGGCCCGGCCCTAAATAATTTCTTAGTAGTTGTGTCCGCTCATTGTTGAGATTTGTTTTTTTAGAGTAAAATTCAATGTAGTTTCTTATACTTGTCCCACAATGTCATCCAGGTCCATGTACTTAAGAAACTAGGTAAGTCCTTAAACTTGCTAAATGTATCTAGTGTCTAGATACGGTTACGGTTCAACCATTTAGTCACGCTTTGCTAGGGTTGTTTAAAATATGCAATTATAGATGAGGATATCATGAGGACACATTTGCTCAACAGAGGCTGAAACGCCGAGTTCATGGTACCAAGACTTGTAATTAATTGGAGCTCTAGTGAGAGTGAATACTGTTACAGTGAATTCAAACCCCCCTCCCCCAAGTAAGTTTGGAGGCCATAAATTTGATTGCAGCAAGCCCACATGTCCAAGCAAGAAAACTAACTAACTCGTGCCAATTCATAATAAGTTTGATGGTGAGAGCATTTAGCAACCAGCGGTCCACGTAAATGCGTTAGGAGCACGTTGTCTTTCCTCTTGATGACAAAAATCGAAAATCAGGTGTTCATACTCAACTAGATGAGTGTGGCTTTGGTGTTTTTCAATTTTGTCGAGCCGTCGATGTCACTATGTGCTGGAAACAACTGGATGACGACACACACTACTAGAAACGTGAAATTCCTGGACTTTTGTGAAATGTGGTGTCAACCCTATCGAGCTGTCGTTAGGGATTTCACGTTTCCAGTAGTGACAACAAATGAAGTGCACCATAACCACGGAGAGGAGCAACTATGACAAAAGAGTGCACCACCTCATGTTTGCTAGTATGACGCGACTTTTGCACCACAAACAACAGTATGTTCGACTATAGCACCTCTTTGTACTAAGTGCACAAGAAGAAAAAGACATCAAAGCATGGTTATTCAACATGTGGACAACTTTTGATTCACCCACATGCTTCCTTTAATTTGGCCGATCATTATTCTTCTTAATTAATTGGGGCAATTGGAGCCTGGACGTCGAGCCGAGCACATTTGCTTGAGGACTACAAAATTCCTAGTATGAAAATGTGTACGGTCCATCGGTAAAAATTCTGTTGTCCTCTCTTTTCAATTTTTACGCGCATGCTCCATCGGCAAAATTCAGCTGTCCTCCCTTTTCAATTTTTTCGCCAAGTAAAAATGAGCATGGTTCATCGGAAAAATTCTGTTGTCCTTTCTTTTCAGTTTTCCCACATGGGAATTGATTCATTCATGCGTCAACTTCAACGTGTCGTATCCGGACTCCTGGATTCTCGCTTTCCGTATCACTGCATGGTGGGGCCTACGATAGTGGCAGCAGACTCGACCGCACGTTTGGAACGGACAGGACCTGACGGGGAAAAGCGAATACGTATAATACTCCATATATACACGCGTGTATAAGATACTCCCTCTGTCTCATAGAGTTCGTCGTTTTTGACTTTTAAACTTTATGTTTGACCATCCGTCTTATTCAAAATATTTATACAAATTATAAAATAAATTAATTAATATTCAAGTATCTTCATTGATAAAATAAGCCGTACCAAAATAAATTCTATTTGTGCAAAAAAATTTGAATAAGACGAAGCATCGAATAAGATGACACGGAATCGGGGTAACAAACTCATTGGGACGGAGGGAGTAGATAAGGTTATATTATTGTACATAAATAAATAATACAATTATTTTATCTTACCTCAAGATTCGTAAATCTAATCGTTATAGATCTTTAGCTCATGGCTCGCGACGCTTGCTTGAACAAATGCTATACATGCGAATTGGCTTGTAGTCCAATGGTAAGGCGGTCCGGTGGGGCGCTACCCATTAGGGTTCAAATCCCGGTGCTCGCACCTTTTCACAGGATTTTCCCAAGGATTTCCGGCGTTATGCATTAAGTGGTAGCGGCGTTCCCGTTGACGACGAGGCGCCTATGGTGACTTCGAGAATCTCTAGATCTGCCGTTTGCCGGTTCTTCGGAGGTGCTCATAGGGGTAGGGTTTTGCGTCACGTGTGTTCATAGGGGTAAGTGTGCGCGTGTTGTGAGCGTCTGCGTTATCTTGTGTAATTCTCAAAAAAAAAAAAAACAAATGCTATACATATGGTAATGGTTTGGTTGGATTCAACCGTTTTTTTTGTTTGGTTTTACATGTCGTTAAATTTGGTTTTGGTTCAAAACGGTTTGACATCTATAATGGTTTGGATTGGTTTGGTTTAATGATTTTAATGGATGAGAACGGTTTAACAACAATAATAGCTTTGTGCAATATAAGTTAGGTTTTAAAATCGGACCTCCAAATTAAAATTTTAGTAAATTTGACGAAATTTGTTGAAGATGTCTTAATATGACAAGATGCGCTACACCGTGCAATTTCGATGAAGCCAAATCGATATGTGGGACCCCGCCCGAGTTGGACCTTAGAATTAAAAGCTCGCGTTCACACTATAAAATTTTAGCGGATTTGACCGAAATTTCTTTGGAGATGCCTTATATGATAATCCACTACTCCGTGCAAATCATTCAAGACAAATAGATATATGGGGCCCATGTCCAAAGTCGGACCCTATAACTAAAAGTTCGCGTTAACACTATAAAATTTTAGCCGATTTGATCGAAATTTGTTGGAGATGCCTTAATATGATAGTCCGCTACTCCGTGCAAATTAGTAGAGCCGGATCGATATGTGGGACCCACATCCGGATGGATTGGTTTGGTTTTTAAGTGTAGTATAGTGTAGATGGAATGGTTTGGTGCGGGACGAATGAGTCATGGTTTGGATTGGTTTGGTTTGTTAAGTGTAGTATAATGTAAATGGATTGACGTGGATTTGGTTTGTTCTTGAACCATTAGCAGGTTAATACACCCAGAAATAGCAAATCCAATAAATATATGCACGGTAAAACATTATTTTTTTATTGTATATATAGCTGTATTATATTATTTGTAAACGGAAGAAGACGTACAATTGAGTCACGAACACGTCATGTTTATTGTATTATTATTGTGTAGCAGCTGTGCCGCGGTTTCATCGACAGCACACGGCTTGTCACTACACGTATAGTACACTAAATACACTAATAAATGACCGTAATGGACAAATCTTATCTGACAGTGACGGCACGTCTCAGTGCGTGGCACACACAGCAACGTCATCCATTCTACGACTTTTGTTGCTTTGCTCCACCAAAGCGACAGCCATGGATACATACGCAAGCACGCTATTTATATGTCGCGTGCGCACCAACACGACACGACACGAGAGCGAAAGATCTCCGAGCTAATCCATGTCCAAGAGATGGCGGCGCCGCCGGAGCTGTGGTGGCTATGGTTGTCGACGCTCGCCGCCATCATCATCTGCTACCTGACCCACCAACACCGCCGTGGCCACTACTGGAGCTCGGGCTCCGTGCGCCGGCCACCGCCCGGCCCCAGGCCTCTGCCACTCATCGGCAACCTCCTGGACCTCCACGGCGCTTCGGGGGGCAACCTCCACCACACGCTGGCGCGTCTGGCGCGCGCGCACGGCGCACAGGCCGTGATGCGCCTGGACCTGGGCCTGGTCCCGGCGGTGGTGGTCTCCTCCCGCGACGCCGCCCGGGAGGCGTTCGCGGCGGCGAACGACAGGCGCTTCGCGGCGCGGCCCCTCCGGGACAGCAAGCGCGCGCTGGGGCTCTGTGACCGCTCCGTGCTCTCGCTGCCTAGCTCCGACCCGCTCTGGAGGCAACTCCGCGCCGTCCTGGCCGCGCACGTCCTGTCGCCGCGCAGCCTCGCGGCGTCGCGCGCCGCGCGGGAGCGCAAGGTCGCTGACCTGGTTCGGTGCGTCCGGGCAAAGGCTGGGACGGTGGTTGACGTCAAGGAGGCCGTCTATGGTGGCGTCGCGAACCTCGTCTCGACCGCCATGTTCTCCATCGACGTCGTCGATGTTGTCGGCACCGGTGTGGAGTCGTTGTCGCCGGCGGTGGGACGTGGGTTGCAGGAGCGAGTGGAGGAACTCATGGAGTCCATGGGCAAGCCGAACGTGTCCGACTTCTTCCCGTTCCTTAGGGTGCTCGACCTCCAAGGTTGTCGTCGGCGGGCGGCCGTGCAACTGGGTAAGGTTCTCCAGGTCTTGGGTGACATCGTTGACCGCCGGTTGGCGGAGGGCGACGGCGACAAGCACGGCGACTTCCTCGACATCCTCTTGGAGCTCGAGTCCACAGGCAAGATCACTCGCGACAACCTGACTCTGCTCCTGTTCGACATCTTCGCCGCCGGCAGCGACACCATGGCGCTGACCGTGGTGTGGGCGATGGCCGAGCTGCTCCGCAACCCGAGCGTCATGGCAAAGCTAGGCGCGGAGATCAGGGACGCCCTCGGCGACAAGGACGCCGTCGAGGAGGCCGACGCGGCGGGGCTGCCGTACCTCCAGGCCGTGGTGAGGGAGGCGATGCGGCTGCACCCGGCGGCGCCCGTGCTGCTGCCGCACAAGGCCGTGGAGGACGGGGTGGAGATCGGCGGCTACGCGGTGCCCAAGGGCTGCACGGTGATCTTCAACTCGTGGGCGATCATGCGCGACCCGGCGGCGTGGGAGAGGCCCGACGAGTTCGTGCCGGAGCGCTTCTTGGGCAGGGGAGACGGACTTCCGCGGGAAGCAGCTCGAGTTCGTCCCGTTCGGCTCCGGCCGCAGGATGTGCCCTGGCGTGCCCATGGTGGAGCGGGTCGTGCCGCTGGTCCTGGCGGCGTTGGTGCACGCGTTCGAGTGGCAGCTGCCGGCCGGCATGTCGGCGGACCAGGTGGACGTCAGCGATAAGTTCACCAACACCAGCGTCTTGGCCTTCCCCTCCTATTAAGGCTGTGCCTCTCATCATCTCCTAGTAGCTGTTTTTTAGATTGAACAGCTCCAGTATCCAATTGATTTTGGTCTGCAAAATTGATAGCGTGGATTAAGGTTTGTTAACTCTCAAAGGTTAACCCTGTCGCCATCTGAACTTGTGAAGCGCATTTCGTGATTAACGTTGGACCCTGCTACTGCTAGAGTAGAGTGGTGGTTGTTATTTTCCTTCTTCTGTTGCTTTGATTAATTTCCAGAATTTTACAAGCTTAGTTTTAAGGTAATCAAGAAGTCTACTAGTGTTAAGAAAAGTGACAGTTTAGTGGAATTTGTGTAGATTGTTCTCAAACTCTGGCTTTCTGCACCACATGCCCGCCTGTGTTTGTTCTGTTATTCGTTCTGCTGCCAAATGACCCTTCCTTCTCTGGTTCATGCTTTACAACATCTTATTAATAACCTTAATATATGCATCATGTAGAAGAATAATATATGCGATATATCGGTAGCATCCATGAGTAGAACTAGAAGTCATTCGAAGGACATGCATGTTCTATTTTAAGGAAGTGGAATATATGACGTATCCCAGGCCTAGTATCAAATATTTAGTGCGTGTTCATGCCGAGATTTAATTTCCAACAGAGACGGCATCATTAGCAACCTTTTCTGATAGTATCCTATTTTTTATTTTGTAATAAAGTATATCGATCAATCAATTATCTATTTATATATTCTAAGTACTCTCTTCAACTTTTAATATTGTATTTCTACAGTTCGTTTATTGAATTTTTGACAAAATGTATAAAAAAAACAATAAAAATTATAACATAAAAAATGAACACATTATTATATGGTTTCTCTAATAATACTAATTTGATATCATAAATCTTATCACTCTTTTCTATAAATCTGGTCAATCTGACAGCATTAATCTAAGATAACTACAATAATTGAAGGACATCAAAGAAACATCAACTTGCAATGCATAATCAACAAAATTAAATGCACGGGCTAGTTGAAAGTCGATTATATAATCTACTATATTTGTATCTATATGTATATCTATACTTTATAAATATATACTTTTATATATCTTATCTCCAACAACTAAAAAGACTACAAGTAAGGAAACATCTTGGCGTGATGCAAACTTTCGCCTCACATAGTGCGACAATGACCTACGTGAACCCGCCTTCCCAAATTGTCGTGCCATCTTCGTCAAGATGTCCACCATCTTGTTCTAGTGGTAGTTAGCTCGATCCTACTTTCTTATGGTACTACCTCCGTCCCCAAAAGGATGCAAATGTAGGCCAGTTATACTATTTCACATTTATCCCCACCTCAAAAGCAAGCAGAAGCTGCCTGTCTGGGCGGTATGCCGGCTCTCTCTGTCTGCCGGAGGGCGACACTGTAGCTTCCTTTGCATCCCCTTTCGATCTCCTTCATAGTAAGTTCAATCCATCCTCTCCACCACAGATCGATTGCTCTTCGCCTGATCTATCAATCCATACCGGTTTTTCCGTCTGTCTCATTTCCTCAGTTTTCATTGGTCAAATATCTGTATCTGTGCTTCGGCGGCTGCCTGTCGTGCGCTCGTACGCCGCACTCTCCTCCTGCGCACGGCTGCCGCTCGCCGTGCCTCTGCACCCGCTCGCCCAATCCATCGCTGCATCCTTTGCCCGCCTTAGCCTCCGCCACGACGAGCTGCTGCTGCTGTTTTACTGCTGGCCAGCACTGCCTTGCTACTGCTTCTTGTTTCCTGCCACTAGCTGCTTGCTAGTTAGCTAAGCAAGCAAGGCAAGGCGCACTGCCTTGCAGCCGCTAGCTGCTTCCTGCCACTAGCTGCTTGTTAGCTAGCTAAGCAAGCAAGGCAAGGCCCTAGTTGTACTAATCCATCCTTTCCTCGAGCAATCCAGCCAAGTTCTTCCAAGACAGGGAGTGCTGCTAGCGTCTCGCTGTCTGCCTGCTCAAAGTCGTCCTGCAGCAAGTGAAAATCTGCTCCTAATTTGTTGGTAACTTACTCACTGCTCAGGGTGATTAAGGGGATCCCTCTAGTGGATCTGCCCACCCTTGGTGGGAGTTTGTTGCCCAAATTGGAGTAGCAGAGAGCTCCGATCAGTACTGCAGGAGTTTCAAGAAGTCAGGAATTTTTAGTGGTGAGTGCCTATTTTCTGTAAATTCAATGAAGATTCTATGTCTCAATTGTCGGGGTTGTGCCCAGCCAGCCATGATTCATGAACTCCGCTTGCTGATAGTACAACATCATCCGGAAATTATTTTTTTATCAGAAACAAAAATAGATGCACAAAGGTCTGAGAATTTTTTTATCAGCTTTGAGAATGCTATTGGTGTGAACTCTAATGGTTTGAGTGGAGGTCTTGTCTTAATGTGGAGGAAAGGAATAATAGTAAAACAGGAAACTCTAAGTATGGCTCATATTGATGTCTGTATAAGTTGTGAAGATACTGGAGTACGCGAATGGAGATTCACTGGTTTCTATGGACATCGGATAGGAATAGGAGGAAAGAATCTTGGCATTTATTAAGATTTCTCTACAGCACTAGTAGACTCCCTTGGCTATGTGCAGGAGATTTCAATGAGATCTTATCAGAAGAAGAACACTTTGGTATGAGGGAGAGAGAGGATTGGAGAATGCATGATTTTAGGGAGGCTGTGGATTATTGTGGTCTTTTTGATCTCGGTTTTAATGGTTTGCCATATACTTGGGATAACGGACGACAAGGTGAACGAAATGTTAAAGTCAGATTGGATAGAGGCTTGGCAAATGGAAAATTTCTGGACCAATATCCTTTTTACAGAGGTAACCCATATTCAAACGACGGAGTCGGATCATTTTGCTCTTTTTATTGATATTTCGAGTGTAGCAAAGATAGAGCAAAAGAGGTATACCTCGCGTTTTTGGATATGAGAATATGTGGTCAAGAGATCCAACCTATGAGGACCTTATTGATAGTAATTGGAAGTGTGCTACAAAAAATTTAGAAGGTATAAGATCCTCCCTAGTAGATATGCAAACTTCTCTACAACACTGGAGCTATGAGGTGTTTGGATCTGTCCGGGGTAATCTTAATAGGTTAAGAAAGGAGCTTGAAGAGGTTCGTAGGAAGTCATGGCGTGAAGGGACAACAAATGAAGAAAGGATTCTACTCACCAAAATATCGAATTATCAGCCCGCGAAGAAATTATGTTCGAGACAGAGATCTCGAATACAATGGTTATCGGAGGGGATAGAAATACTTCTTACTTCCATGCTAGATGTAGGGATAGAGCAAGAGAAAATAGAATTGTTTCCTTACAAAAAGAAGATGGTATTGTTTGTTATCAGCAAAAAGATCTGGAAAATGTTGCCATTGGGTATTATATCGGACTATTCTCGGCCACGGGAATTCCTAGATCCAAATGAAGTGGTCGGTTTGTACCTCGAGAAAGGCGAAGACATGAACCGAGAGGCTTTGTAGGCCTTTTAGTGCGAAAAGAAGTAGAAAGGGCTTTGTTCATGATGAAGCCTAATAAATTTCCAGGGCCTGATGGTTTCACAGCTGGTTTTTTCCAGAAACATTGGCCTTTATTGAAAGATGACATATGTCAGGCAGTTCTTGATTTCTTGCAAGGAGGTGAGATGCCACCAGAGGTAAATAAAGCAGTGCTAGTTTTAATCCCAAAAGTTAAACAACCTAAGGAAATGACACAATTTAGACCAATCTCCCTTTGTAATGTCCTTTACAACATATGCTCTAAAGTTTTAGCAAACAGATTAAGGGAGATCTTGGATGACATCATATCAGAAGAACAAAGTGCTTTTGTTCCTGGAAGATTGATTACTGATAATGTGTTAATTGCTTATGAATGCACTCACTATCTAAAAAGAAAACAGGGAAAGACAGGTCTTTGAGCTATAAAGTTGGACATGATGAAGGCATATGATAGAGTGGAATGGGCTTATCGAGAAGCATTATGGTAAAGTTGGGCTTTGCGGATGCTTGGGTTTCTCTAATAATGAAGTGTGTTCAAACGGTGAGCTTTTACGTGAAGGTAAATGGTCATCTTACTCCATTTTCAATCCCTCCGGAGGAATTAGACAAGGTGATCCTATATCTCCGTATCTTTTTTTTCTCTTATGTCTTGAAGGATTATCTTGCTTATTAAAATCTTGGACCACTCTTTTTATCAAGAGGAATAAGGATTGGAATACATACACCATGGATTTCTCATTTATTGTTTGCTGATGACTGCATCATATTCACTCAAGCTTCAAGAAGAAATGCGGAGAGATTAAATAATATCCTTGAGATCTATAATATGGGTTCGGGGCAAGCTGCTAATAGACCGAAGTCTGCGATCTTTTTTAGTAAGAATTGCTCAGAGGATACTAGAAGAGAAGTAGCCCAAACTTTAAATATCCGGAAAGAAGCATTTGAAGAAAAATATTTAGGTTTACCTACAATAGTTGGTCGATCAACAACTGAAGCTTTTATGAAACTCACAACAAGAATCCAAAACCTGGTAAATGGATGGAGTGAAAGAAATCTAAGTTCAGCTGCAAGAGAAGTGCTTATCAAGGGTGTAGCCAATCAATACCAACATACTCTATGAGTAGCCCGGTATTGGTGGGAGGTGATGGCGATACAAGGAAAATGCATTGGAGAAAATGGTGAGGAAATAACGCATGCGAAAAAAAATTTGGAGGTATGGGATTTAGAGATTTGCATATTTTCAATCTATCAATGTTAGGAAAGCAAGGTTGGAGACTTATGACCAATCAAATTCACTTTGTGCCCGTATGCTCAAAAGGCAAATATTACTACAACTCATCCTTTATGGAAGCTACAAGGAAAGCGTAATAGTTCTCATACTTGGCGAGCAATTTTAAAAGGTAGACAAGTGTTAGAGAAGGGATTGATCAGATTAATTGGCAATGGTACCTCCACAAATGTTTGGAAAGATCAATGGATTCAGGGGGATTCCGGGCTTTAAACCTTTATATAGAAGACCTGAGGCAACAGTTGAAAAGGTCCAAGAACTTCTCACCTTAGATGGTTCTGCTTGGGATGAACAAGTGTTGAGATAAAATTTTCTAGAGGCTGATGCAAAGGAAATCCAAAAAATACCGCTTGGAAAATTAAATGAGGATCTATGGGCATGGAGTGCAGAGAAGAATGGAGTATACTCTGTTTGATCTGCATATAGATTAATGGCCTCCTCAAGATGCATGTTGGAAATGAATAAAACAAGTGCTGCAAGTTCCTCTGTAAGTGAAGACAATCTACTCTGGAAAAGACTTTGGAAACTTAAAATCCCTCCAAAAGTGAAGGTGTTTTGGTGGCGGGTAATGCATAATTTTATACCGGTTAAAGCAAATTTGAAAGAAAGGCATATAGAAGATCAAGGTGCGTGTCTGATTGTGGTGCTGAAAATGAAACAGTTCATCATGCTTTAGTGGCGTGCACCTTTCCTACCATGTTTTGGCAATCTTTCTATGAACTATTCAACATCAAATTACCAAAATTACATCCCGCTACATGGTGCTTTGATTTATTGGACAAATCTTTCTGCCCTGATGAAAACTGTGGACCTATTCTATGTGGAATGTGGGCGGTGTGGACAGCTCATAATAAAAGACACCATGGGGAAAACAAAATGAATTTGGTGCAGGCTTGTAGATGGGCCAAGAAATTATCGTCCGATTTGATTGTACCGCTTTGAGAAAACAAAGGGAAATAAAAATGATACACAGATCACTAATTGGGAGCCCCCTCCAAAAGGTTTCATTAAAGTCAATATTGATGCTGCTTTTAGGGCGGAAGATCAACAAGGTGCAACCGGAGTAGTCATTCATGATGAAGATGGTCAAGTACTTGCGGCTAAATGCAAATGGTATGACTCCATTCCTAATGCTCTCACCGCGGAAGCTTATGCAGCATGTGATGCGGCTCTTATGTTGTCCAAGTTGAATTGCCCCAAGGTTATAATGGAGACTGATTGTTTAGAGTTGCAATCCTTATGGCAAAATAAAGAGAATATTAGACCAACTATTTTGCCAATTTTAAATGATATTCAAGAACTTGTTGGGACAACCATGATCTTCAAATTGCATCATGTCAAAAGAGAGGCAAATAATGTAGCCCATGATATAGCTAGGCATGCCTTGTTATCTAGATCAGATCATGTTTGGATGCATGATACTATGGCTTGTAATGTCTCTCAATTTGTATGTAATGTTGACTCTTAAGTGATGCAATACAAGTTTCTGTTTCAAAAAAAAAAAAAAAAATACTATTTCACATTTGACCACCAGTGATATATTTATTTCCATTTTATAATGAGTGTAATGATTGTTATTTGATATTATAAACATTTATAACTTTTTATTTATAATGGGTCAAACTTGTGATATACTAAAACACACACTGTTCCAAATTTACATTCTTTTTAGGGTCGGGGAGTGCATCTTGAATTTTGTTTGACTCAATTATATATTTATTTGATTGAAAAAGCTTCGAACTGATTGAGCTCAATTTTGTCTAGCCTACCTTGTGTGCGACATGAGTCTAGGACTGGAGAATCTGTTTCGCATCTCACTTCAACGTTAGCACGTATGCTGCTAAGTTTTACTGGATGATCATGTCGTTCTTCGTTTCTTTGCATAAGATTTCCTTGTATGTGGTGTCCATTGGGTTGATTAGATCCAAGGCCCACATTCTATGATTCACATAGCCTCAGCTTCTTGTTATTCGACTAGGACGGGATGTATTTCACTCGGCTTCTTGACAGAGAGAGATTGCAGTTACAAAGTTTTTTTTTTTTTTTGGAAAAAAAGGCAGCGTTATAGAGTCGTCCAAATGAAACTGCAAAGCAACATACCCGATTGTGGTCCACGTGGGATATCTATGAGGGGCAGTTGGGTGACGGAGTCAATTTATCCTAACAAGAATAAAGTCCAAGTCCATTTTCTCTCTAAAATTTTGTGAAAGTCCACTTTTCCTCCCTGAACCTCAAAACTGGACAAACCACATTTCTCAACTTTTTTAAACAATACGCTTTATCTCCCTAGAGAGGTAAAGGCAGTTTAGATCTTTTTTTTTTTTTATTTATTTCATCTAATATTCTATGAAAGATCATTATCATAAAATAGAAAATCCATTTTCATTAGATTCGAGATAAATAGATCTAACTACACAATGAATATATAACATGGTACTATGTTTTAGTACAAAGTTTTTGTTGTAGATTTAGATCTATGCTTGTTTTAATTAATTGGAATAATTCATA
Source organism: Hyparrhenia diplandra (assembly GCA_015847255.1). Taxonomy (NCBI): domain Eukaryota; kingdom Viridiplantae; phylum Streptophyta; class Magnoliopsida; order Poales; family Poaceae; genus Hyparrhenia; species Hyparrhenia diplandra. The sequence continues at coordinate 84,316 of JADLZK010012771.1, forward strand.
ACCGCGGTTCCTATGGTCCAATTGTGGGTGAAATTTTATGGTGTCCCTAATTATTGTATGCTTAATTGTATTAAAAATTTCATACTCAATTGATCACGAATAACTTCATCTCACTATTAAACTCCCTGGTGTGATGCCTCTAAAAATTATAGTGTGACGATCGCACTGATCCATATGGGTCCACCTAAGCTCCAATATGACGACACATCTTTGGTGAAAACAGCAGAGCTCTGGTGAGTACAGAAGTACTCCATGAGCTCTTCACTCAAACTATTTTCAAATGTGCTAACTCCTCAAGATAGAGCAACAACTTTAGCACCGAGCTAGAATTTTCAAAACATTTTGCAAACTTTTTTTTCATTTGAATCTCACCAAGCCACTCAATCCTCACACATAAACTAAGTTGGACTGCTCATGTGGCACTAGATAACTGATATGCAAAACACATTTTCCTCCTTAATAGTATAGTTATTTAAACTTGGCCATTGGACTTCTCTAAAAATCTTAGGCGGTGAAAAGAAATTCCCTACATTATATTTCACACCTTTGCGTTGCGCAATTCCAATTTAACATAGAGTTGATTCTCGTTCTCACCATGTTGGTGCCCAATGAAGCATCTAGGCCCCTAGTGTGGTTTCGATGATTGATGACAATATGTATATTACCATGACTAACGTGTGTTTTGCAGAAATAGGGGTAAGTTAGGTCATGGTAATGATGGTTTCAGGGAATGTGTCTCGTATGCCCTCTGGCGATGGAAATCATTTCGGTTTTCAAAAGACGGACGACAAGGTTAAGGACGGTTAGTTCCGATTGTCGATGGAGTTGAGAGACATCGGATTAGTCGTAGGACTTTGTTTTTCGCTTTTGGCCGTACTATTAAGGGGGGTACGGACGGGTAGCTTGACCTAGGTGAGTCTAGTGATAAGATGTGGTGCACACTTGTTGATTCTAGCACTAGGTAGCATGAAAAAGTCCTTGAAAAAGTTTGGAATTGAATCGGTTCACGAAGTGGTTGAATTGGAAGTGAACCAGGGCTGTTTGTACAGCGCCGGACGCTGGGCCTGAAGCGCCTGGCGCGTCCGGCGCCGTTGAGAAGCGTCGGGCAGTGTTTTACACTGCGCCGGACGCGCGCTGGCGCATCGGGCGCCACGCGGACGCAGATCCGAGAGAGACGATGTCTCGGGAGTGACCGCTGGCGCGTCCGGCGTTTTTGCGCTGGCGGCGTCGGCGCTGTGGAGAAGTTGAGCGGGAATTTGAATTTTGTATGGCGCTGGCGCGCCAAAGCAAATCACCCTGGCGGCGTCCGGGCGCTGTACATTTTCGAGATTTGAGCCAACGGTTGGATATCGAGCCTTGGGCTATAAATACTTGGTTGGCTCGTCCATACTCTCTCTCTTGCTCATTTGTTCAGTTGGATAAACACCTTGAGAGTTGAAGAGAGTGTAAGAGCCTATTGAGGTGGTCATATGCAAGATTAAGGACCTCTTTAGTGCTTTGAGAGTTACAAGTGTGCATCCACTCTTCTCATTAGGCTTGTAGAGGTCAAGTGAGAGTTTGTGCTTGTTTCTCCTTGGTGATCGCCATCACCTAGACGGCTTGGTGGCGGATCATGGCTTGAAGATCACCCGGTGGTGCTTGTGGGTGGCTCAAGCAAGCTTGTGAGCGGTTTTGGGTGATTCACCGCGACGGAGTGTCGAAGAATCAACCCGTAGAGAGCACTTAGTTCTTGCGAGGACTAAGGGGGAGCAATACTCTCGAGAGAGTGCTCCAACGAGGATTAGGGGGTGTGGCGACACCTCGATACCTCGGAAAAAATCGCCGTGTTCCTTCCTCTCTTTACTTTTCATTTACATTTCGCAATTCTAATTCATGTCTTTACATTCTTAGAATTGCCATGCTAAGTAGGATTGGAACCTAGGGTGCAAAACTTTTGTGTGATAGTTGCTAGGAACACACTTAGGCACAAGAGGGTGAATATGGGCTAGTAGGTTGTTTATTTGAGTTAAAATTTTAGATTAGCCCAATTCACCCCCTCTTGGGCATCTCGATCCTTTCACCCAACATTCATCGACATATGAAGTCCAATATTGCACATTCACTTAATTGATGATCCTTCCCTTTCACTTCATCAAGCTATTTGATGTCCTTTCGTGACATCAAATCCTTGGCTTGTTCTTCACAAGTGATACAAATCACTCATAACTTGATATATATAGCCCTCATAATCCATTGACCCAAGCCTTACTTTCTCTTAATCGTTGCCTTGGTCCATCGGTCCAAAATCCTACCCACACTTAAATCGTGCCTAAGTCTCTAGCTTTGACCATCACCTTTGAATGATCCATCTTGTCATACCCATCACTAGTTATCCTGAATATTCTCAATACCTTTATTTCTCCACTTTGATCATCACTTTAATCTTCAAATCTTCACTAGTTGAACCTTTCATCACATGTCCACATCATTCTCTAGCCTATTTAGTCCTATGCTAGGCCTTTGGTCTAGGTGCATGATAGTAACACTTAGAAATAGTTTAATTTGTACCATTGTGTATTTGATACAAATGTGACCAATACGATGCAAGTAAGACCACTATTTCAACTTCTAATTTTCGGTAAGACCTTTAAACATTGGCCATTCATAGTATCATCGACTCTCCATTAGTCATTATACTTCCATAGTGGCATAGGTACCTTAACTCGCTGGCCATTGAAAGCCTATGATCCCCAACTACCCATTGACCATTATACTTCAATAATAGCATAGGTTGTGTGTCTAATATTATGTAGATAATAAGTTTAGGGCCACATCTATATAGATTCTTTAAACCTGGCGAAGAAGAACATTGTACAATAACAATGCTTCCTCTCACAATTTCCCTATTCATCTATAGTGCTCTAATTCAGGCCATACGATCCTACAACCTGTACACGTGTTGCAGTCGGATGGCGACCATGAAGCAATTTCTAGAAACGCCAAAGCCCTTCTCCTGTCACCACATCAGCCTTCCCACTCCCACCTCCCTCCTATAGGCTATAGAGCTAATGCTCCTCCCTCATTGTCATTTCCTGCATCTACAACGTCGTCCCCTCCTCCTGTTTGCCTCGCCCTCATGCTGCCACCGAACATCATCGAGCCTTTGGCGCTACCTTTGTCATGCCACTTCATGGCCCTATGTGTCGTCCACCAACCGAAGACCATCCACGCTCACTATTAGACGACCACAGCAATGGGTACCCTCGCCAGTGACCGCCCTCCACTTCGTTGCCCCTTAGCCCCCCCCACTTCACTCCACAGTCATCTCCTTTCTCTTCTTCGTTGCAAGTTCCACGTATCCACTGCTGCACGTCACCACCCGGCCCACGCTTTGCAGCCCACAAGGTGTACCCCTATCATCAGAGCCCTCCTTAAGCCAGGTTTGTCCACCGGCGCCGTTGTCCACCCGCGTGGAGCCTGAATGAGCCAAAGCTAGAGATAGAGGGGCACTTGTTGTGCCATCGTCGTCATCACCATCTTCTTCATCCTGCGCATGGTAGGTGCTGCAGTTTCTATTTCTTTTGCCTTGTGTTTCATGTGCTTGAGTGCCTACCACGGTAAAGATTGGCCACTATCACGCAAAATATTTTCTATAGTAGTGTCGATGGAATGCCAAAACCTACAACCGTCTGCTGTCCCTTAACCATTCAGCTCACTATATTCTTCTATAGTAGGTTCCATGTTTTGGTTTCCCTTAACGTTGACTCCATGATTCAATCAACATTGGGATTGCAGGGGTTTGTAAACCTTGATCTAAATAAAGCTGATCACAACTCTCAACAAAAAATTGATGCATCCATACAACCTACTGCCACAGTTGTCAAAAGAAAGATCAGTGCTAGATATGACTTTTCACTTTTGTTTCCTTGATTGATCTACTCAATTCCATTTGTCCCTATATGAGTATAATACTATTATACTCTCAGCGTTAGAGGATGCACAAATATCTCTGTGAAATTGGTTCTCTTCTATTGTTATGATGTGCCCAACTAACTATATGTCCTCTCAGAAGGATAAGAAGATTCAATTTCATCATAGTGTACAAATAGGATACATTTTGTATGGGTTACACAAACAATTTGTTAGCTAACACCTCTTTCGCTTTTCATATAGATGCCTACATGCTCAGGTTTGATACATAATGTGGACTAAAAAAAAAGAATGTGTTCTCACATTCAGTTTGCTTCTTGATAGTACAAACCAAATTTTATTTCCACGCTACTTTCTCAATCCAAACTGAACATTGTTTAGTTTTTAAAAAAAAATTATATATATATAGCTTTTTTATTATATATCTTACAATAAATTTAGCAGGGAGTACTGAATAGTTATCATATATAACCTTGACAATGTTGGAGGAAGCAAAAATAAATGAAAACAAATGAATTCTTATTTCCACCATCGTGCAACATAGCTAACAAATCTATACAGATTCTTTAAATCTTGGTCAGATACTATTCATTGTTTGCAACTCTATTTTTTCAACATTTTCTTCTTCCCACACGAAGCGTTGTTTTCCACTCTAGTATTTCATATTTCGTTATAATTGATACACAAGTTTGACGATTAGTTTTTTATGATATGGTATTAATTGTTTTAAGACATAAAACTACGATGTACTTTTTGTTTCCTAGTAAGCATGACTCTTGTCTTAGTTTAAAACAGATGTCCCTCAATATACATGTACTCCCTCCGTCCCGATTTAATTGTCGCGGAAGCTACTGAGATAGTTGTCCCCAAATACTTGTCGTTCGCTATTGTCCCTAGGCCCTACAGGCCTACACCATCGAGCACCGCATGCAGAGGGAGTGGGAGGAGAGGCGAGGGAGAGAGAATGAGTGCGACCACGGAGAGTAGGGGCATGCAGGAAATTTGCTTCGTTCCTTGATAACCGCGTCCACCCAAATACTTGTCGTTCGCTATTGTCCCTAGGCCCTACAGGCCTACACCATCGAGCACCGCATGCAGAGGGAGTGGGAGGAGAGCTGAGGGAGAGAGAATGAGTGCGACCACAGAAGAGAGTAGGGGCATGCAGGAAATTTGCTTTGTTCCTTGATAACCGCGTCCACCCGCCAACGACTGTTATTTCGGGACAGAGGGAGTATGAGTTAGGTTTGTTTATAATAAAAATCTAGTGGTCTCATTGCAAAGTTTGAGGACTTATTAATAACTCATAGCCTCACAGAGGAAGTAAATGTAAACAACACATCTTCTCCTATAAATAGTGTCCTAAGGCATGGAAATGATCTTGGGCCATCTTACTCTACTTTTCAGTTTTCAACTTTGAAATGACCCTTCAGAATCTTACTCTTGCTTTTGTCACTATTAACGTTTTTAAGTCATTCAAGAAGATATAAGAATTATATATTACAGGGTAACATATTTATTGATAAATAAAGAGTGTAACTTTGGTTGTAGTATAATTCTCATAAATGGTTGATAAACAACAATGAAATTAGTTGAAATATAGTTACTTAGTATTTAAATGTTTAATTCAATTATATTGTGTATTGTGATTTAATACACATATATACTTATAATTTTGAAACAAAAATATAATATCACTATAGGAAACAATAAGTGTTCATAATTATATTAATAGAGAGTCATCTATTACAATTGATTGACAATAACAAACACATTGTTTGCTAAAAAAACTAAGAAAAAATACAAAATAGATCAACTATTCTTATTAGACTCTAAAATACCAAATGTACTAGCCTATGTCAATTATATGATCAAAATGTTGATAGATAAGCTAGCCTAATATTTGTTATCTAGCATATCCACCTGTTATAATTAATATACATAGACTAGTACATATATTTACAAAAAAATAAAATAACGACAATTAAATTTATGAGTGAAACAATCAAGAATCACATGTTCGTATAAGACTGCACAATATCGTCTACAATTTGTGTGGCTTCCATGGACACACCAAGTAGACCACGTTTTGAAAAAAACCCAACAGCATAGAGGCCATTATCTCCTTTCCATTCATTTTTCTTTGTGGAAATCCATTCGAAAAAAAAATCCATTCTCCTACATTTGAATAAAAAGGAATTAGATAAATAATTATTTATTTGAAAACATTAACAAAAAAGAATTACATAGCAAAATAAAAGAGAAACTACCTTCAACCAATAAGGAACATTGCTTTTGTAACCTGTGGCAAGAATCACAACATCAAATGATTCGATCCTACCATCAATAAATTCTACACGATGCTCTTGGAAACTTTGAATGGCTGGAAACACCTGAAAATATGTAATAAATACAATACTTATGAGCTATGCAATTAGGATAGTTATAATGAGGACAACATAAAATCAAAAGAATTAACTAATTACTTTGATGTCTCCAGACTTAATCTTTCGTATTGTACCAACATCGAGGACCGGTGTTTTTCCACATGATTGTTTTAGTTGCATTGGCCCCATACTAGGCCGAGGAATACCAATATGTGCAGTGTTACCAAAATGAACCACGTGAGTAGGAGGATAATTCGATCCGCTATTTGTACACGTAAATACTTGAGAAGCCACAAGGACAAAGTAAAAAAGTTGAGAGTCCCATGATCTCTCTAGGAAGGATGTGCGCCTGCAAATATCTCAACACAAAACATAATCAATTTATAATTTACAGTAAGTTGATAGTGCACTAATCATAGTTACACTAGTTAAAAGAAATTACCATCTATCTAATATATAAACTAAATATGAAAGAGGCAGCATGTTTAAGAGGCTCGAGGCAACAAGTTTAAGTAGTTTGTTTGGTTTGGTTATACAACATGGATACAAATTAAAAATACATTTAGTGAAAAGGGAAAAAATAAAGTAAGCGTGAGCGGCTTATAACTTTTCAAAATTATCAAATTGTTTTTAGTGATCACAATGATTTAAATCTTTATTCCATAAATTTTAACCAACTATTAAAAAAAACAAATATATATATACACATAAAAATGAACACTAGATACTTGAATTGAATACAAAAATATTAATAATTTATCTAATATAAAAAAGCATATTTAATTTCTCACCGAATCGCGCCGCGACAATTGAGGTGTGCACATTATGGTTGGCGAGGTCGAGACACTTCCATGCGGAGTTACCACAGCCAACAACAAGCACCTTCTTGCCTTGGAAGGCCTCGCCGCTTCGGTAGTCGCTGGAGTGCATTACTTGTCCCTTGAAGTTGTGAATTCCCTCAATCTCAGGAACAACGGGCTCGGCATTCTCCCCAGTGGCAACAATGAGCCATTTGGAACGGTACTGTCTAATGGAGGACATCATGGAATCTTCGTCACCGCCATTGATGGGACTGGCGATGGCATGCTTGGTGCGCACACACCAATACTGGCCATCATACTTAGCGGAGATTACTTCCTGACGGTAGAAGGGGCGGATGCTGTAGTAGCTCATGTACTCGTCGATGTAGGCAAGGAACTGTTGTCTGGTCGGGTACGTAGGGTAGCTGTCCGGGAAGGCCATGAGGGGCAGCTCGCAGTAGCGCTTGGGCAGGTGCAGACACAACCTGCGGTAGGTGCGGCGTTGCCACATAGAGGCGACGCAGACGTCGCGCTCTAGGAGAGCATACGGCACACGTTTCGTGGTGAGCCCTGCCGCGCACGCCAGCCCAGCCGGCCCCGCGCCCACGATCAGCGGCCCTGGTAGCACGCCTTGGTCGCCGACGACGGGAATACCGGTTACCGTCGCCCTCGCGGCACTGCGCGGGCTGTACATCAGCGGGTCCTCCTCCATCTTCCCTTCCATCTCCTCATCAACAAAGGCCGCCGGGCGGTACGTCAGCGTGCCGCGCGCCATCTTCCCCTCGGTGTCGGCGAAGCTGTCCATCGCCATCTTCCCCACGGTCTCGGCGAAGCTATCCATCGCCATGTTCCCCACGGTGTCGGCGAAGCTGTCCATGGCCATGTTCCCCACGGTGTTGGCGAAGCTGTCCATCGCCATGTTCCCCACGGTGTTGGCGAAGCTGTCCATCGCCATCTTCCCTTGTTGTCGGCGAAGCTGTCCATCCTCTCGGCCGCGAATTGACCAGCACGCAGAAGCCTCAGCTCGCTCTAACAACTCTCGTAAGAATCGGGAGGGATGTGGATCGATGTGGTTGCAGATGGTGATAGCTGCTATCGTGACTGGAGGAAGAAGGGGTATATGTGTACATGGCCGGCGCGGATCCGTGGCCTCGTTATCCGCTCTTCCTCTATCTTCGCCAACGAGCACACTGTTGGTTAGCCGAGAAGAATGGGAGTAAAGGGAGCGGTGGTTAATATTCCAACTGATTTTAGAATCTGATTATTCTCCGTCCGGATAGAAAAGATGCGGATCAGATGCTCCCCGACGAAGCAGGAGACGAGTGACACATGCACACACCACCATGCATCCCAAAAATACACATACATCGTGCGGATTCTTATCCATTATTCTCACCGTGGCGCGCGGTAAGCTCAGCCCGGAGAAAACGATCGAACGATACCCCGAGTCCGTTGCTTTTTAGATCGATGTCAAACTTATAGGACGGACGGACTTATCTAGCTACAATAAATCGGCTGTTTTGTTTAGATTAGAGGGATCTAATCCGAAACGAGGTGATGGACTTTCCATGGAATCAAACCTACTCGATAAGGATGGGCCGGAACCATGTGATTGGGTCATTCTTTACCTGTGCAATGCGTGAACCAAAACGCGCTGTAAATCTAATTTTACATAACAAAAGGCTATATATAGTTATAAACATTCGCTGGTTTATATGTTTTATTTACACATTTTGTAACACGACACGTGCGTTTCACGGCAGGTGCTACATATTTTTATCTTATTAATTAGTTTGTGAGTGCTGTGTCTAACCATTTGTTGCCAAATATCACTTTTCGTTTTAAAAATATCTGTTTAATTAAACATAAGCCATCGATGGACTACTAACATAACTAAACTACTTTGTATACAGTTGAAGGGGGGAAGACGAATCTGATGTACAAGAGGAAATCAGAAAGATAGGAGTTGGATAGTTGACTGGTTTTTCATAGTTGATTTCTATTTTTTTTGTTTGCGGCTTAGTTGCATGTCAATTTTTATTTTTTCCAGTAGATCTAGGGTTGTACAATAAAGATTTGTTCCACACGTGAACCATTTCCCTTCGATTCCGCCAAGTAATAATGATCTAATAGTTGAACGAGCATTGGAGTAACTAATACTTGCTCCTACCACTCTCCCCACAATGTATCTTCCCTGTTATAAGCCCTTGCTACCCCCTTATTTACCCCCTATTGCGGTGCCCTTATACATCGAGTTCAATTTCAAATTAACATGGCATGGGTGCTTTCTAATGGGCTTGGTTTCACTTCCCAAACTCATGTAATTGGGTGAGTGAGTGGAGAAAAATATAATCAATAAGGATAGAGGAAACAACCGATCTATCAACAACAGGCATGATTGATGTATGCGTCGGACCTCCAGGTTGATCTCCTAGAGGAGATGGAGTCACCTGCCTCTGACGACACGTGGAGCCGCCGCACCTCGCCGTTTGCACTTCCTTCGTAGTGTCGTCTCGACGGCCGTTTCCTCACTTAAACTTCACTTGTTGCCTTTGTATCATAATAAAACAATTAAATCGATAGCAAATAAAGAGCAAATGTAAAACCAACGCTATATATATAAGGTGGGTACAAAATCAATCTTACCTTGTGGCCAGGCAACGTAGAAGTCTTGTGTACTCAAAAGTTTCTTTTGAAACCCGCCTCACCATTGTAAATCGGTGGCATGAGTGCAGCTAGGTGATCAAGGAGGGGTGCTGATGAAGTGGATTTCACCCCTTAGCCACACACACTTGGCTGCCCCACCATTAGAGAGCATTTCATCCTTTCTTGATTTCTGCTTCCTATACGTTGCGGTGGACACCATTGACTCCAAACGCCACCAAGACCCCTCTCTGTTGCCCTCCTTTTGCCCGCGCACTGTCGCCAGGTGATGCGGGAGGAGGAGAGATAGAGTGAGTGAGAGAGAAGGTTGGCGTCTTGATTGGTCCAAAGGGTTGAGGGTTTTTGGCCAATCGGGAGGTACGAGCTCACATGCACGACAAGTGACCTGTGTCCATGTTGGATAAATTAAATACAACACACCAATATGAGCTATTTTATATAGCAATTAACAAAGTTTTGAGCCCAAAATTTAATTCAAATAATTCAAAGTTGATGGACTGGGGTTGATTTTTGACCACAAATCGAGGTAACCAGAATTTGGGGGTGGTGGGGGTGGGGGGAGGGGGATTTGAGGAGGATTTGAACATGGGAGAAGATGAACTCGGAGGAAAGAGGATAGTGGATTGGGGAATCGAGTTCGGATCCTTATTCTTTCATAACCGCTTCTGTTTGCCTTATACACAGCTGGGCCGAGCCTATATCCTACTTGGGCCAAACCATGCCAAAGCCCAGTAAGGTTCTCATTACATGGCTGAAAACAGCCCAATCAACTGAAACACCAAAACTCTCAATGCAGGGCTCAATAGACTGAATACCCTGATGATCGACGGCCATCCGCCACTCCTGGTGTTGGTCCTAACAATGGTGGTGCAGAACCTGCCCCTTGCCGCCGGACGACATGCCCCCTCTCCATCGCCAGCACCACTTTGGACCAGGGCGGCTGGCGGCAGCAGGCATACAGCACCGCCGGTGTCAGTGGCGGTGGCAGGACTCTGTAAACTGCTGGTGGTGGGGACTTCATGCCGCCACACCGAAGAAACGACATTGCCTGATATATGAGCATTCGTATGTATTATAAGAATCATATATAATTAAGTGTGGTATTATTGCTTTCATAAGTGCATATATATACGCATGCGTGGACCACGTGGTAGCTGAACTTTGGACCTCGATTTGTTGTTTCAGTGACTTGATGTGCCGGATGGTCTGGTCCAGAGTTGAGGCTTGGTTGCTCTGAAATGTCACTACAGATCAGTCATTGATCATAATATATGTGGCGGATCCGAGTTGCTGAGTGCCCGACCTTGTCGTCGCAGCCTGGAACAGGCTGTCGCAGCGTCTTCAACTTCTCATTTATCTTGTTCCTTCGTCTCTGCAATATGCCAATTATACAAGTATATACAAAAATTTGGAGGATATATATGCTGAAAGTCATCAGATCAGTGTACTAGCTTTGCTAGTATTATTACTGAAAAGAGCACTACGTTTGCTTCGTACCTTCTCTGTCAGTTTGTGTTTCGTTTCTGCAGGATGAGACCTCTTTGCTCACTCCTGTCGCCTTCTTCTTCTTCGTGCTCTCCCAGGAGTAGCAGTTTTCTGTTGAATCATCCTATCACACGAACAGTGCATGATCCGTCAGACGACCCTTTCTAATTAAATTTGCGATCTTTTAGAATCCTACTATAGGTGGAACACAATATAGCAATTGGTTGACGGGCGCTGTCAGCACACGTCAGTCGTCAGTGCTTGGGTGGAGTTTCTACTTCACTTTTCGAGTTTTGGTGAACCATTCTAACTACTTCCACTGATCGAGACGTCCCTGTAATTTCTGATCCAGCTGCTTGGTAGTTGGTACCTGGTTTGTTCTCATCAGTGTTGTTTAGCTGCGTCGAGTGTTTTAGGTCTCGTTCAAGGCGTATGTGACCCCTACTAGCTAGTAGTATAGTGCGTGAGTATTTAAGTTTGTGCGTATCGAAAACAATATAATGGTAAAAAGCAGAATGATATATGCTGCAAGTCAGTTGTAACTTGTAACAGCTAGCTGGCATGCGACAAAGGTCCCCAAGTTTTTCATCTCCTGATCGCAGGAAGGGGCATGCGATAGTACGTAGTGGCTTCAGGCCGTGTGAGGAAGTGAGGCGTGTAGCATATATCTTGCCTCTTGCAAGTTTAACCTTACCTCATGGTCCCTCCCACCATATTTAAAAACGGCATATATAAGCAATAAACAATCTAGTCCCTTCATATATACCAAATTATAGAATGTTTTATTTTTTTCTAGAAATATTACCTTAACTGAATATTACTTAACCGCAATTGCCCACTGGGTTCCCATTTCTCTGATGCCTGATAAAACTTCTTGCACTGACTTCCTCTCCTCTGAAAACAGCTCCGTTTCTCGTGATCCAAATGTTCCAAGAGTCAATATTGCCACCGTGTGCGCCTTAGAACGATTCCGTCCTTTATCGTTCTTTAGCTCGACGGCACTCGACTAGGTTTGTTGTGTCTTCCCAGTTCGCCGGCTGTAATTCAGCGCATTTCGTCCCATCGTGCTACCTGCTTCCATACGGCCAAGGAGAATTTGCATTCGAGAAGAAAAAGATGGTTCGCTGTTTCAGTTTCTTTCACACAGAGCACACAGTAGTTGTTTTCCCATTGTACGGCCTAAAGCCTTGCTGCCGTCCATGAGAGTCGGTTTTGAGTAGAAGCCAAAGGAAGAACTTGCACTTCTGAGGGAGCCCAGACCTTAAATTAGCATCGGGAAGGAAAGCAGATGCCCTGCAAACTGGATGTTGTATGCCGAGGCTGTAGAGTATTGCCATTGCATTCAAGCGTCCATGTGATAGAGTCTTCTCTCGTCTTCCTGAAAAGCTGGCCTGGTTTGATCGATGAGTGTCAGAGTTTGAAGAACTCATCCAGAAGTTCATGGGTCGGTTGGTGTGTGACATCGATTTCAAACATCATCGGTCAGAGCTTCTCTTACTGATCGATTTTTCACTTTACTGTGCGCATAGAGCAAAGGACAGACGGTGGCCGGTGTACATCCATCCATCAACTTGAGTTCCAAAGGGCGCTTCCTGCCATTTCCGATTTTTCACAACCGTCGCTGCATTGAACAGGCGTAGTGCTGCGTCTGTGTGTTCTCACCGGACACACACATATATAACGTGGAAGAGGCGAAGATTATTCAACGACGGCGCAAACGACATAGCTCTTTGGATGGACGCATGTTCTGGGTTCTTCGGTAGCACTTTGATTTGATTTGCTTGCTGCTCGATCATAAAATGCTGGCAGCGTTTTGGAATAGCATCCATCCATCCAGATCATCCATGGAGCCTGCAGGTACCACTACATCAGTAGGCGCTAGCTCTAGCCTCTAGGTAGAAGACGACGACGATGCATGTCTGCACATATCTCTAGGTAAAGATATGTGTGCGCTAACTGCTTCTTCTACATACAGAACCAACGTCCTAAAAAAAAAAAAAAAAAAAAAAAAAAAGACCCAGCAAGGTTTCGTCCTTGCCAGATTTGTCCCTTGCTATATACTGTATATAGTTGCTCTACTAGCTGCTGCTGGTCGGCTACCATTGCAAACAGCTGCTGCTTTGCATCAAGGCTCATGTCAGCATGTGTATGCTGGAACACGGTATGGTCGTCATATATATCCACGTACACGTACGGCTGGATAGATATGACACTCTCAACTCATATCATATGAGGGGCCAACATCAATCGATCCCAACAAACAGAGAAACGGTGGGCCGCCGGATGTGTGCAATCCATCTTAGGAACAACAACCTGATGCAGGTAAGCCTATATATCCAATCCTCCATGTTTTACTGTGCTCTGAAATCTGCCTCCCAATCCCAATATGAATTAGACAATGTTGAAAATATACTCTAGAGATAATCATAGATATGATTGTATCGTCTTTTTTATCCATAATATATTATGTGTTCATTAATATCTATTAAAGGAAACTTGTATTGATTGACAATTAATTATGTGGTGTTTGTGAAACTCTTTTACTTGTATGGTTATTCTCTAATTGTCCCACAGTGGAGTTGTGAGCACATGAATATTAGATTAACACACGTATTGGTTGATGACTTATGTTTCTAAGTCATATGAAGATGTCGAAACTTCAATAGTGTGGGCACATGTATGACATGGTGGCTGGATTGTTAACATGAGATGTTATTATTACACATCATATATGTTATGTACTCAAGATGTGTGAAGCGACCTACTTAGGGATTATCAAATGTTACTCCGTATTTGGGTAGCAATTAAAGGTGGTCTTGGTTGTCGGGAAGCATGTCGTGAGGCATAATCAATCAAGATGGAATTACCCCCTCTCCATGAGAGAGAGATATCCTTTGGACCACTTCAATGATTGAATCAAGAAATGCATGGCCGTGTTTGGGTTAAGTGTTAACTTACAGTGGACCAATTATCGTGTGGCAAAGGGAATAATAATAGTGAGTTTGTGGTGGATTGTCTATATATGATCATTGCGTACATGAGAGTTGACACATCTTTTAAAGGCCATTTGTCGACAATTGGTCGAGTAGAATACTTGGCCCATGTCTATGTGTGTGTGAGCCCATAGGGTCGCACGCTCCAAGAGGAAGAAAGCTTCAATTCAAATGTGTGATCCCAGGTGACGAGAAGCAGTGTTGTTATAAATGGGCCTCCAACTCGGGAACTGTTAGGAATGCCTATCAGAGAGGTGGCGCGGGGCTGAAACTCACTCACACCACGGTGACTAAGCGACCGTTGCCGCCCATGCCCTCCGGTGTTGCTCCTCGTGACCTAGCGGTGCGGAGGTCACGACACTTCCTCCTATGCGTGTGGGATACTCGGAGGTCTTTGCATCTGCGTAACTGGGGGCGAACTGCGTGAAGGACGGGGCGTGAAACAAGCTGCGGCCTTTTGCTGCGACGCTGGCGTACATCGTCGTCGAGTCGATGCCGGTTTGCACCTATGCGTCTAGTGGGTAACCCGTGATCTATAACTAGTAGTAGTTTGGAGTTTAAGGATAGAAAAAGTTTTTGTTTTTACGGTGAGGGGAGTGGCCAGAATGGTTAATTCTATTCCATGACAATGTCGGTGTTTACATAGGAGGCCGGGGTGGCTCTTGGCCAACCCCACGGCGTATGCAGCATGGAATCAAGGCTGACTACTATAATTACTCATACTATAGTACAATAGTTCCCCAGCTTCCATGATCTAATTGAGCATCGCTAGCAGTCATTTGGATAAAACTCACGGAACAAAGAGGTGGGAAGACCCTTGGTGAGGCGTGCGGGCGTCTTTGTGTTAATAGGTGAGGGACATGAAGAACTGAGCGTGGCCAGAGGCGACCTTCTCTCGGACAAAATGGAGTGCGATCTCAGCTTGCCGTAAAGCGTCTTGCTTTGAGGATCTTGGAGAGATATACGACAGCGTTGTCACGGCAATAGACCAAGGTGAGCGCGGCGGAGGGTGCTGGGCTCAAGGAGCAATTGTCTTGGCAAGTGGCTTGACGCGGCCCGGATTTGCCCCAAACACGATATTCGACCTCGCATTTGGGCGTGAGGCGTGTCTTTGGCGCTTGGAGGACCATGACACCGGGTTGTCTCAGGAACCTTTGCATAGCATAGTCGATCGTCGAGGTGTCGGGACATCAGCCCGGTCGGCATCCGTGGACAACCAGCTGAAGGAGGGCGGCGCATAGTCAACCAAGCTACGTGGTGCCACCGTGTATCGCGGGGATCGCAGGAGCAGTAAGGTGAGGCTCCCTGGGAACATGCATATAGAGGGGCAAATCGTTGAGCGCAAAGGCAATGTCAGGACGGGTGAAAGTCGGTCTTGAAGGGCTCTGCTGAAGCTGCAGTCTTGGTAAGCGTCTGCGAGGGGCTGCATGGCATGCACTCACTCATCCGGCTCGCTCCAAAATATCTGCGATGTCTTTGGCGTTGAGAAAGAAATAACCCACGCGGTCGTGCCCTTTGAAATGCCCGAGAAAATGGTGAAGGCGACCCCATATACGTCATGCAAACTCTGGCGAAGAGCTAATAATACCTTGAGAAGCCGACGAGGAGGCGGTGAGAACAATATCATCCACATATAGCAATAATAGGGCTGTTTAGGTTCTCGACGATATATGAATAGAGAAAGTGTCGATTTTGCTTCAACAAATCAAGCGAGAAATGAGATAAAAAGCAAATCGTTCACACTTGAAGCATGCGAACTGCCGAACCATATAAATTTGTTGGCCGGCAAACAAAAGCGGGGAAGAGGAAGGAATCCACAAAACACATGGGCTGAGCACGCGATTACCGTCTCATCTCCCGAGATTTCCATGCAAGAATGCATTCTTCACATCGATTTGGTGAATAGGCGATCTGAGAAAGAGCGGAGAAAGAGACCACTCGGGCGTCGAGGCTTGACCCTTTGGTGAAGATCTCATCATAATCGATACTAGGTCGTGAAGTGAATCCCCGAGAATTGCCGAGCCTTGTAGCGATCTAGAGAACCATCTGCGTGCACCTTGTGACGAAAAATCCACTTGCACTGTAACCATATTAACACTAGGAGGCCGAGGCACAAGACTCCAGGTGTTGTTGGTGATCAATGCATCAAACTCAGCTTGCATAGCGGCACGCCAATTTGGATCGGACAGGGGCACCACGGACGGAGCGGAGGCGGCGGCGCATATAGCCACAGCGTGGAGATTAAGGCGATCCACGAGTGCAGGCGACGCCGACCTTGCCCACGGTGCGCATCGAAAGTGCGCGTGGTGGCCCGGAGGGATGGCGGACCGGTTGAGTAGCAATTGTACGGCCCGGTACTGCGGCAACAACCGTGCGCGCGAGCATCGAGGGGGCAGCAGGACCGACAATACCGTGGTCATCGATGCGATTGAGCTGGCTGGCTGAGGCAAAAGCACCCGATCTTCTTTGGCGGCGGCTGTGTCTGGTGCACATGGGCGGGGCGGCACGGTCGGCAGCGGAAGGGGAACGTGTGGTGCGGCGTAGGGGTGGAGGTGGCGCTAACGGCCGCGCTTTGTGTAGCGGTGACTTGGGGCAGTAGCGCCGGGTGACAAGCCACCGCCAGAAGTCAGTGCACTGGCAGCCACAACTCTTGGCCCAAACGGTAAAAGAGGAATCGTCATCATCGCTCAAAAACTCTAGTGTTGCCGGATCTGGGGGGGAGGTGGACATGTCGAGGAAAAGGGAAACCGAAGTCTCATCGAACACAACGTGTCGAGAGATGATGATCCGATTTGAATGCGAGATCAAGACAGGTACCTTTTGTGATCGGAGGAATACCCAAGAAAGACACACAAGGAGGAGCGGGGAGACAATTTATGTGGAGGCCGTGGAGGATAAGTTGGGGTATGAGCTGTAGAAAACTCGAAGGTGAGCTTAGGAGGGGTTGTGTGCCATAGAGTGAAAGGAAAAGGAGTGCGCCGATCTACAGGGTTTTTTGTGGGGTGACGATTTATCGAGATATGTGGCAAGATGATGAGTGTCGTCACCAATGCGCCGGAGGAAGAGCGGCCCTCGGTGGCGCAAGATGTTGTTGTCGTGCAAAGAGTGCGGCTCGACACGCCCGTTCTGTTGTGAGGTGTATGGGCACGACGGGCGAAGGGCGACCATGAGTGAGGAAGAACGCGGGCGGATCGAGGAGTTATCGAACTTCGCGGCCATTGTCGTGACCGTGACGCCTTTAATGGGAGAGTTAAGCGTAATGGCACTAAAGAGAAAAGGTTAGATAAAACGCCAAATGTATCGGACTTGAGGCGTAAAGGAAAGGTCCAGGTGTAGTGGGTGCAACCATCAAGAATGACAAGATAATATTTATACCCAGGACACACTAACAACCGAGAGAGAGGTCCAAAGATCACAATGTATTAAATCAAAAGGATAAAGCGCAGGGAATTTGACATGCTAAAGGAAGACGCACATGGCGGCCTAATTGACAGGCATGACAAATATGATCAGTGGTGGCGCTTGCTACAAGAAACAACATTGGAGCTAATGAGCTTGGACAATGCCTCATGGCCAGATGTGACCAAGGCAGCGATGCCCGCAGTGGTGGAGGATGAGTCGGCGAGCAAGGGCGGTGGTGCTAGGCGGTGCTGGTGGAAAGAGCGGGTAGAGGTTACCCGAACTATTACACTGGCAATCACCTCATTGCGGTGTCCTAAGTCCTTGATAGAAAGGCCAAATGGGTCAAACTCGATGGAACAATTATTATCGGTGGTGAAACGACAGGGACCCGAAATTAAATTCTTAATAATGCTAGGTGAGACTAGGACATTAGAAAGAAAGAGGGCGACCGGTCATGGAAAAGAGTGTGACCCAACAGAGGTAATGGGAGTAAGGGCCCATTACCCACAATGATAAGCGAGAAGGACTTGATGACGAGAAGGAGGATGAAAAGAGGATAGTATACCAGCATTGTTGACCATATGAGCGCCGGGCGCTAATCAGCGTGCCACTTTCGGTAAGAAGGCGTTGCGCTCCAGCGACATGGTGTTGAAAGCGTGGGCGGGGGCGGCGTGGATCCGCCACGCATCACTTGTCCATGGCTGGGTTGCTGTTGCGATATAGGGGTGAGACTCCCCATGCGGGGAGTAGAGCACCGAACGGAGAGCGCCGGCGTCATGCGGCCAGTAGAGCGCCGTGTACTGCGGCAGCAGTGGCATCAGCAGCAAGAAAGGAAGCAGAGTGAAGCAGGATCTGAAGCCAAAATTACATGTTGTCTCCTCTTCTCTCTTTTTTTTCTCTGTTTTTTTTTTTCTGTTTTTCTTTAACTAGAAATCTCACGTACAGACAGAGTCGCGCACCTAAAGTGCCGCGATCGTGTCTCCTCTTCTCTCTTTCTTTTTTTTTTTTTTTCCTTTTTCTCTCTCTCGTTTTTTTTTTTTTTAACTAGAATCTCACGTACGGAAATCTCACGTACAACACACAACTCCGCGATCGGGACCCGATTGAGCCGCTGAGTCCGCACGGACCAGCACTCTCACACGCGGACTCGCGGATCGGCGCTTCGAGGGGACGGGCGGTGGCCGGGCGTGTAGTCGTACGCGCGTACGTCGCGGATCAGCGCTGGACGGGGACGTCGCGGATCACGGCGCTCGACAGTAGCTGCGTGATCTCCTGGCGATGTAGGTGAACGTCAGCGCCGCGCGATCAGGCGGGATCGGGAGCCGTGTCGTGGCTCCGGGCGTCGGGCGTCGGGTCTTCGCGGGATCGGGCGCCGGCGTCGCGCGATCGAACGCGGGTCGCTCGACGTGGATCACGGACGCAGGTCGCTCGACATGGTCGGTGCTCGGCGAGGCGGGATTGCGCACGCGAGCGTATCGGTGACGAGGCTTACACTGGATCGCGCACACGGGCGTCGGGGTGCGAGGATCGGGATCACGCGCGTGCGAGGATTGGATCGCGGGCGGGCAGGATCACAGCGCACGGGCCGGTGATTTCTCAGCAACGGCGGCGGCGAGGGCGCGAGCGGGGCCGGCGAGCAGATGCCCAGCGACGGCAGTGGCCAGCGATCGTGAGGATCAGCGGCGGCGGAGGCCGGCGTCGGGAAGGAGATCGCGGCGGCGGCGGAAGCGGGGCGTGGGATCAGACCAGCTGTGATACCATGAAAGTGTAAGAATGGTTAATGCATTCCATGAAGCGATGTCGGTGTTTATAGGAGCCGAGGGGGTGAATTTCTTGGTAGCCATGCGCGGCGACCACATGCCTTGAATCAGGACTGACTACTATAATTACTATTACTATAATTACAATAGTCTAACATCGGCTATCGTAGCGTCTATTCCTTCATAGAATGCATGGCACAATCATGAAAATATACAAACCTCCCATACACGTACCATTTAGAGAAAGAACAGCTTTAATTTCAAGAAAGAAAAAGACGAGGCTAGCTCTCGTGAGTATGGAGTTTGACTTCTGGCCAAGACAAAGTGAGTACATGCATGACATTGTGATCGCTAGATAAATATCAAACATATATAAGTCGTTCCAAATAACCACAGCAAAGCTAAACGTCTCACTACGCATACAACACACGAAATAATAAAACTTAACCTTGATTGTTGTTTTGTTTACGTACCTTGAGATCTCACTATGGGAATTTTTCAGTGGTGACGAGCGACAGATTGGGAGGAGAGAGGGCGGCGGGTGGGGGTTGGGTGGGAGAGGGTGGCGCCTGCTGGAGATTTTGTGGGGAGGAGGGGCATCTAGGTTTTTCTTTGTTGTACACAGACTAGGCCACAGGCAAAGTTTGCGCGGGTCAGGCCAAAATTTACCCGCCATAGCAAAGCAATGGGTCGGAAGGAAGGGCCAAGTGGGACTGCCCATTTATGTTTAACAACAGACAGAGTGAAAGGCATACTTACGTTTAGCGACATATTGTTTATCAATATGTATAGGAGCAACGACGATAAATCGCTAAATGCGTGATACCGACGAAAGTCTCTTTTATCTTTTGGGACAGATCACCCAACGATAAAAAACACTTTTACTATCAGATATCTTACCCTAAAGTGTTGTGGTGTAGTACGAGGGGGAAATGAACAAAGCTAGCAACAAAATTGTGTGTAGATCTTTTTGTCCTGGTTTGACACACAGCTCCTCCTATAGGTGCTCCTTCGGGGAGGCGGAGTCGAAGGGAGAAGTCACAAATTGCAACTTTTACCTGCTACAAAATAAAAAAAATGTCTTGATCTAGCTCCTATTGAATGCACCAAAAATATAATAACTTCTCCTCGATCCTATGATGCTTGTTATGATTCCTCCGACTCCTCCATCAAACATGTAGTTGGAGCCAGAGCCAAGCCATGAAAGCAGTCTCTTAACATTTTTCTAGTTAAATACCACATTGGATAAAGGCAATTACAGCTTTGAAAGAAACTTATATAGAAAATGAATGACCTTGAAAACTAAACGAGCTAATAAATCGGGCCGGTCCATGAAAATGGGCTTGCTAGGTGCCATTTGTTTAAATATGATCCAAATTCAGTTGTGCATAAAATACAAAAAAAAAAACAGTTGTACATTACAAAGGCCGACATCGATGGATGGAGCGGAAGTCCGTCGCTGGATGCTCTTGATTATTCTCTTGTAAGCCACCATACGGCGTTGTAGGCCGACTCTTAATATGGTGAGGTTGTTCTTCGGGGTAGCGCCCTGTGATTTTTTTTCCTTCCACGTTGGTAGGTTTTCCACATTAAATTTTTGTGTCTCGCTTTAATTGATCTTGTTTTTCTTCATCATTTGTTCTTTATTGTCTACAACACCCCTTCCCCTGAGCGAGGATTCAGAGGATTGTCCAATTGTATAGAACATGGTTAGTCCCTCAATTGTTGATTGTAAGTCATTGTGACCTTTCTATATATATGTACATAGATATTTTTGCTATGTATACGTGTAATATGTCTTATTATACATTCTTAGCAAACGTGTTCGTGCGTTGCCGCGGGAGCGAAAAATTATCTCACTCACTCCTTATGGTGTATGAGAGACCACATTATACATACACTAATTTTATTTTTGAGAACTCAATGTACTCATTGTACTGACACAATCACACAATACTTTCTATCATATATAGAGAATAATAAACTAAACATGTTGTGTTTTAAATGATAAACTAAATATGTTGTGTTTTATGGATATGTACGTCACATACTGCCAAGTGGACCTCCACTCTTCTCCCCTAACAAACACCACACCACACAGACAACACTCTTCTCTGTGTCGATGCTCTCTCTCTCAAATCCCTCTCCCACGTTCTTACCAAGAATAGAGAACACAGACATATCAGCACCTCCTCTCCCCAAATCCCATCTCAAATCAAGGAATCGCGCTATGCATGTCACACCACCGCATTCTCCATCTCGAGAGCTTCCATTCATGTATGGGGTTCTCGCAAGCGTCAGGTACCGGAGGAGATCGACGAAGGTCGCCCCTCCATGGCCGCCCTAGGCCCGCAGCTCGTGCTTTTCTCGGCGTGGGCCACAGCGGCGCGGCCACCGAACGATGGCGAGCTTCCCCTGGTCGTCCCCGACCCCCGGCACTGCAGCAGCCCAGCCCCGGCCTCGGGCGGAGGTCTCGGCTTCGTGGCGGTGTCGGCTACCCCAACCAGACCTACGATGTGTGTATTTATATCAAACAAATATTGGGGTTTTTTCCCTCTGTTTTGGATGGATTTTCTTTATTCATCGATCTATATTTCGTTCTCGATTTGTGATTGCTAATTTTCTTTCTCGGTCTCTGTTGTTTGTTTACTAATTGGACTCAATTTATTCTTTGAATCGTGAGGAGTTCGAATTCCTATCTATTTGGGAGAGGAAAGGTGAGAGAGAGGAGACGGACGACATAAATTTTCTCTCTGCCGCTTGGCCAGGTCAGGGCGCTGGGGATGCGTTGGAGAATTGGATTTATTGCTTCGATTTTATCTTATTCTTACGCAGTCCTAGGCGGAGACGCGCTAGCCTTGCCAGCGGACGTCTATTGCCGTATCCTACCTGATCACGTATGGCAGACGGAAAAAAAAAAAGTCAAAGAAATTTTCTCTTTATTAGTAGGTGTAGATTAGGTCTAGAGCATATAAGAAATCAATCTGTGTATATAAAAAGAAAGTTAAAACATATTTAGAATAATAGAGCTATTGTGCTAGCCACTTATAGTTGTTTATATACATATACATGGGTGTACAGTGTACACACACGGTAGATTCTACGGCTGGATCCTTAGTTCCCACGCGTGCGCCATACCTCATCATCTCCGGCTACATGGGCTTTAACAAGGTTCTATAGCTAGGTAGCATTTTTCCCTTCTCCCCCAGCCTTTGGATGCCAATGCCAGACAGCCACCGTCTATATTAGCTTTGAATGTTAAAAAATGTATAAAAATTGTATGGGTCAGCGGTGTGGATGATGTCTAAGAGCAATGTTTGCATGCAGCTCTGCTTGTATGCAATCGACTGGCATTCGATTCGACAATCGTGACTAACCTGATATAAACCATGCATGCACTACGTACTTACGCAGGTGCATCATACATATACATAGTTCTGTGTGTGTTGAGATTGCAGGAGAGCACTACTACGTACGAAGGTGCATCATACATAGTGTGTATATATACAAATATATGGTGTCTGTGTGTGTGGAGAGATTGGAGAGGTGGAGATGATTGGATCAGAGGGCACGTACCTGCTGGAACCGGAAGCAGCAGCTTCGTTCTTCGCTCAATGCACCTGTATACGTGCACGGACCGGGGCGCCGCCGGTGAACCAACCCCTCGCCGCCGCCATTGCATGCGCGCAGGGCCGTCCTAGGGAAATCGGAGACCCTGTATGAAACAAAAAAAAAAAAAAAAAATGAGGCCTTGGATCAATTCCTCTATTCTTTGCTTTTTTCTTACGTTTTTGCGAACCCAATTCAAATTTTCTAGAATGATTTGTAGAAGACATGGCTAGATGAAATGATTAAAGAACAAAAATTTAGAGATCAACCTACTATAATGTGATGTGTGTGACTTGAAAACAAATGAAAGATTAATATTACCTTCACGGCCTCGGCGCCTCGCTCGCTGTTGCCGTCCGTTCATGTTTCGTCACACCCGCGATACGTGGCCGGCGGCCGATCAAGGCGGGGGAGTTGAGTGTTGAACTGCTGGTGGCGGTAGCGAGGGCCAGGAGAGACGAATACTAACTCATAACTGCTGCCAGGGAATTCGGGTCTGGGTTCTGGGGGATCGGCACAGGCACCCATCGACAAGTGAATTGAGTTGAGATTGAACCACTGACTGACTACGATGCGCGGATACTTCAGGGGGTGCGTATCGCGTATCCGAGCTCGCACGGATATGGATACGCCTTGATACGCCATGGATACATTATCCAGGCCGTACTAAGAAGATTGGATACGTCATCGCCACCGGATACTAGTATCCGATCTGGCGTGGGCTGATTTGGATACGGCCCATGAAGGCTAAATGGCCAAATTCCACTCTTTCCACTGACGCACACGCCTTCCCTGCCGAAATGGCGGCGAGACTTTCGTATTATATGCGTGGTCAGCCTCAGACAGCCGTTCCACCTCTTGCACTTCCTTCCATTCGACTGTGACTGGTGACGGCGGCGAGCATGATCGGCGACGGCGGCCAGGGATGTGCAAGGCTGCAAGCAGATGCCGCCCTCTCCTTGCCCTCAAGTTATCTCCTCTAGCCCTAGCAAAAGATTGTGCTCCAATAGAAGTTGATGACCGTGAAGAAAGAAGAAGAATAGTGTTCGTGAACCTCGTGTCATATGATCATGGATGACTTTTTAAGTGATATTTTAATTTATGAACTATGTTTTTTATATTAAATCATGTTATTATTATTATTAAAAAATCTTAGCCGTATCCCCTCGTGTCCTTGCTTTTTGGAGAATAGTGTATCCGCATATCGGATACGTATTGACCGATACACGTATCCGTATCCGTGTAACGGAGCCGACTGACAACAAATAATTTTTTATTGGGCTTTGTACGTTGGCTGCTGTAATTAGTTTGCTAATGGGCCAAAGCTGCTGCATTAGTGTTGTACTATTGTATATGTATAGATTTGGAGGCCTTGCGTGGGCGCTCCTCTCCTGCACATGGCCTGGGACGGCCCTGATTCGCGCCCCGCCCCGGCCCGGTCAGCAGGCCGACTAGCTACGGCCATGGCATGCATATACGTGGCGTGTGCTGCTTTTTTTTTTATTCAATCTCATCGAGTAAATTAGGTAGATGCTAACTATAGATGTCCATCTGGCCCGTGGGCACAGCCCGTCCGAGGCCGGCCTTTTGGCCCGGGCCCGCACACGGCCCGTCCGTTCCCAACGGGCCACGGGCGGCACGGCGACAACCGATCGGGCCATGGGCCGAGGCCTCGGCCGTGGCCGGTGTGCCGGCACGGCCCGGTAGGAGGAGGCGGCCCGTGGCGGCCCGCCGGCTGCTTTTTTTTTTTTTTAGAAAACGTCGGCCCTGCTAACGGACTTTGCCTGGGACTGCCCTAGCGTTGGTGGGCCTGGTACTCCATCGACCACGTGATGGATGCCTGCTGCCAAAGCTAACAAGGGAAGCACCGAAGCTGCAACTGCAAGTAGTGTACTAGTTGTACTGGTTCGTTCGTGTGCTCCCGACGCCGCCTCCTTTCTCCCAGCGCGCGGTGGCGCAGGAGCACGCTGCAGCTAGCCGCTTGCCGCGGGCGGGCGGGCGGCGGCACGAGCCGGCGGGAGATAAGTTGACGGCGGGCGGGCGGAGAGGGGCGCCGCGACGGCGGAGCAGCCGGAGCGCGGCAGCGTGAGCAGCGCCCATGGACGGCAGCCGCGACGGATGCGTTTCCTCTGGTGGGCGTGGTCCTGCCGTGGCCGGCCTGTGTCCGGCTGGGCCCGATCGCCTGGCCAGCCGGCTCACGGACGGGCCATGGGCCGGGACGCGCCCGCACGTGTGGAGGCACGGCCGGCGCGGCCTGGTATTCGACGCGCCCGCAGCGGCGAGACCGCCCGCCCGGAAGGGCCACGGGCCGCACCGGCCGCCCGTTGGACATCTATAATGCTAACACAACGCTAGCGCAACACAACGCAAGACGAGAGGATGGACGGTAGCCTCTCTTGCCTGCAATGCCAAGTGCCAAGAGGACACAGGTGGCGCCCATGCACCACTGCTTGAGATCAATTTTGCACCTGTGTGCTGTGCATGCATGCAAGTCGTCCAACGATGGATCGCTTATGCTGACATGCTGTTGCGATCTCATCACAACGACATGCTCTAATCTCAAATTTGCTCCTTGAATAGTTGTGAGCAGATCGAGTAGCTAGTTTTGTGGCCTCGTTGAAAGAGGGAGAGTGATCAACCGTATGTGTCGGTATGTCACTAGTAACGAAATGATTTTTTGCGAGCACTTTGCAAAATCTTTTCCGTATGGCACTTTTTGCCCACCACGGAAAATACCCGCCACGCCCTTTTTTACGTGGCGGGCGTTTTTTGGCCCGTCACGGAAAGATTTTTTACGTGGCGGGCACCTTAACACGCACGCCACGCAAAAATAAACGCTTTGCGTGGCGGGCGTGTTAAGGTGCCCGCCACACGTGGGGCTTTCCGTGGCGGGCATCTTAAGGCCCCGCCACGTAAATGAGAGGCCAACAGCCCAAAACGAGGCCCGATAACATGTTCGCATATATATACACGCGAAAGTTAGGGTTTGGGAGCCAAAAATCACTTGCCTCTCACTCCGGCTCGATCCGGCGCCGCGCACCAACTCCCTTCTCCGTCCCGGCCGCGCGCGATCCCCACCTCCCCTCTCTCTCAAGCCCCCTCCTCTCCCACCTCCGCCCGGATCCGACCCTCCTCTCCCACCTCCTCCGGCCGGGATCCCTCCCTCCTCCCATGGCGGTGGCGGCAAAGACACGCCGGGCGCATGGCATCACCGCCTCGGCGGCGGCGCGGCATTACGGCCATCACGGCGTGCGACGAGCAAGCCCCGCGACCACGGCCTCCCTCCCCGTGGATCCGCGGCCCACGGCCTCCTCCCCCGGATCCGGCTAACCCGAGCCTCCTACACGGAGTCCGCGGCGGCGGCGCCTTCCACTCTGACGGCGGCGGCGGCGTCTCCTCCACGGCCTCCTCAGTTCGGCGGCGGCCTTCTCCACGCCTCCTCCACGATCCGGGGTGGGCGGCGTCCTCCACGCCTCCTCCTCCACGGATCCGCGGGCGGCGGCGCTCACGCCTCCCCTCCCCTCCACGGATCCGGCGGCGGCGGCGCGCCTCCACGACCCCTCATCCTCCTCCGAGATCCACGTGGCGGGCGCCGCGGAGGTGACGAGGGAGGCGGCGTGCAGCGGATCCATGCGGCGGAGCGGGGATCCCCAACCTAGATGGGCTCGGCGGGCCCATGGATGGGCTTACTTTGTTTAGGGTTTTTGCCCTTTTTTTATTTTTCGAGTCTTTTGCCGTGACCGGCATCCTAAGTGCCGCTCCACGGTTCACATGTATTAACCGTGACCGCAAAGAGGCCCGCCACGGATAAACTTTTGATTATTCGGTGACCTTCATAGAGTCGGGCGGCGCCGCCCGCCACCAAAAATCGTAGGCGCCCGACACAAAAAAAAGGTTTCTGCATTAGTGTGTGTATGGATATATACGACTACAAGAGAGCCATTGCCTATCGATGTGATGTTGGCGATGAGATCCTATCCTCGAGCGAACGCGGTGGCGTTGACATAGTTCGGCCGACACTCATGTCGCCTAGCTCTACATGCATAACACACTACAAGACACGGGAGACTCTACCGGGGTGAGAACGTGTACCGAGACCCGACATCCAATATCCGGTGGCGCCTCTACCGAGAGCGCCTCGAGGAATCTAGCACTTGGTAGTGCCCCTCCACTCGAGAGCCCAACACTGTAAAACATAGGCTCTCGGTAGATAAAAGTTCACCGAGAGTCCATCCCTGGTAACCCTAGATACCTGAGATGATTACTTCCACCGAGAACCGACCCAACGTTAACGCTCCACACCTCGGTCGTGTTGATGCCCCAACTCCCGACAGGAGCCCAACGCCCTATGCTGTCAACCTACCGAGAGCGGCGTTGGGCGCCGATAGAATTTAGGCATTTTACCGGGGGCCAGATGGGCCCTCGCAGAATATATTTTACTGAGCGCCGTAATTGTGGCCCTCGGTGAAATTATTTCTTTTTTTGATTTTGGATCTAAATTTTTGTGTGTGGTTTGTACAATGTCTCATAGCTCATGTTCAAATTTGAGATTTTTTGAAACTATTTAGTATATATTTTGATTTTATTTTTTTAATTGAATTTTCTTCTATAAGTCAAATTTGAACCTAAGCCATTCGACCAAAGGGGAGACATGAACCGAAAAAAATAAGATTCATATTCGGGAGTGCAATGTGAGACCTCATCCAGGATAGACCCAAGGCTTTTGAACATGTCGCTCACGGAACATGACCATTCACTTGCGGGTGATTAGTTTTTAAATTATAGAAAATACAAACGAGGTTGAAAAATCTTGAAACTTGTTGAGTTGTCATGATATCGTATGCGAGACACGTGAAAAAAATTTGCAAGGTTTGATCAACGTTGGCTCAAATTATGGTTGAAACCCGTGAGTGCAACGACTTTTGGGGCATTCTGCATGTCCCACAAGGGCAAGGCGATGTCCGACGTAACCTACGACTTAACGGCCCGAGCCGGCGTACACCAACCCCAACGTGCATAGAAAGATCCGACTACAGGGATGCAACAAAGAAGGTCCATGGGCCGGACTTTGACCCGTTTAGTCGTGACATCGATCCGAGATCATGATGACGATGGGAGGAGGTAAGAAGCACGACGCTTGGGATTGCCGACAACAAGACGGATACCCAAGCTATCTCTCACATATCCGAAAGACGTAGCACGAAAGCAAGTATTCTCTCTATACGCAGCGTCCCAGCTCCCCGCAGGCCGCATCTCGAGGAACTCTGTGTTATTTCTTTTATCGGCTTGATTTCTTTTACACACCTTAATTAGGTTTGCATCACCTCTCATGGATTAAAAATACTGTAGGCCCGACTAGAAGAGTCGAGCGACACCGGCGGGCGCGGGAGGTCGTGTTTTGGGCCCAACAGAAGCCCAAGCGAAGCGGTATCGAGCTCATGAACTACCTCCCGCACTGGGGGTCAAGCCACGCTTAGTGGCGTTTGCTCCGCCTCAACCTACTCCTATGAGTATGAAATTGCCGTCAATGCTTCTTTGCTTGTGGATGCGGTTCACGCGTCACATGCAACCTATTCTCCTTTTATTGAACTTAGGCTTTGATGGGATGAACCACGCCACGCCGCCCCGCCCATGATGATCAAGGGTCTCCTTCGCCAAGGCAACAACATCCCCTCCCCTCTTTCATGAGCTTGTCGTGGACTTGTGGTACTTTGTTTGATACTTTTGATAAGATGATGTGGAACTTGTTGAGTTGTGGAACTTGAGTTGTGACACTTGATGACTATGAGTTGTGGAACTAAACTTGATGACTATATGTGATTTATATATGTGATGAATGAGTTGTATCACGGTGCATGAATGTCAAATATATGTGATATGTGATATGATCTATATGTTACATTTGTAAAGGTGGAATGGAAAACAGAAATAAAAAACAAATATTTGGTCACTTCACCGTGTGGTGCGCTCGGTAAAAGGCCAGCACATGCCCAGGAGCTTGGTAAATACGGAAGAGTGGGGGTCCGGCATCCTCAAAATCCCAGGTGTACCGAGAGGGGAGCACCGGTGAATATAGTCGCTTCTGCATGGTAGTATGGTCGTTCACCAGCACTGCATGGCCCTCGGTGAAACAACCATAGCTCACCGAGCGCCCGGCCGAGGCGACCCTCGATAGAGATGGTGTCCCCTCGTTTTTAAAATTAAAATCTACCGAAAGACTATCGACAAGACGCTCTCGGTAGATATTGTTTTAAAGTTTTTAAAATTAAACTTCACCGAGAGCTATCTTAAAAATGGGTGGTGAAGTACCTACCTTTGGCCGAAGTGGGAGGGAGGCTCGCTGAGTTGACGTCGACGGTGGCAAACGCCGCCGACATCGGGCCAACTTTAGCAGAGGGGGCCCACCCCGGTAGAGTCCGATAGAGGGTGCACCGAGGGGCCTAGTTTAAGCTCCCGGTAAAAGCCCTTTCCGTGCAAAGTTTTACCGAGGGGCTTCTACCGAAGTGGCTCGGTGGAGCCCCACCGCCGCTTATTAGTCCTTTCCCGTTTGTAGGCGCGGTAGAGGCGGTGCTCCAGTAGTGACACATTAACACTACGTACTACATCATATCAAGTTATGAAATATTGTGAAATATCAACTCTGATATTGTTAATTTGAAGATCTACATATATGTTCATACACGTGATGGTGTGCGTGTGTTCCGTTCTAGGTTTGCATGCGTCTATATTAACACATAAGTTCATACTAATACTAAATTAATAGGGTCAGGTAGTACGAGGTGATTAAAAATATGTGTTACGTTTTTACTGAAGTTGATTCAACTTCTATGTGTGATCTGAGACAAATTATAACAGAAAATGTGAGCATCTACTAACCAATAAACACCAAAGACTGATTGTATAAGTTTCATATACTCCTAAACAAGTTTTGCACAAAAAATATGTACAAGAGCATTAGTTTGGGAAAAATATAAATCTGGTTTCATTTTTTTGAGTTAAAAGAAGTTTCAATGGATGGTTCATCTAAGAGTGAATCATACTTATTATGATTTTAAATTTGCATATTTTTGCATAAAAATATTTAGATAACGTTTTAAAAATTATTTTTATATAAAAAAATCTAATTGACCACTGAACTAACGGTGATTTTACCTCCTCCGTGGTCGACAAAGTGCTACGTCTGCCAAATCATTTTTAAAAACCACCCAAAGAGCAAATTGGAAAGGTTTTTGAAAGTTCGAGGAAATAAAAAAATATATTTTTAGTTGGAGAGGTGAATCAGAGTTGTGCAAAACTTGGAGAAGGTTCAACTTTTCGTTTTCCCATGTTGTCAAAAAGACTTTTCTTTTTCCTTTTTTGTGTTTAGACCTATCCACCCAGGCCCTTACGCTAAGCTTTTTTGAGAATCATGGGCTAGTATTGGGCCTCAAACCTTGCCAGCCCAGTAGCAATACACACCACAGTGGTATCTATTTATTTATTTCTACGCATTCCACCGTATTGGTTTGTTCCTTTCTAACCCTGTCGGGGCAGATTATTTTGGGAAAATCTCAGTGCTAGTACATGAGAAGATGTCTTGGTCCTCAGTGGGTTGAATCACTTCATGAGCGGTTCCGATTTTGTGTTTCCCTAAATTTCCCTGCTTTTTTTTTTGACCGAATCCTAAATCTCCTTTGCTTCTACTAGGTTTTGTTGATTTTCTGAATTTCGTGAAAAGACTTCAATTTCCTTCCTATGGTTCTGCTTGGTTTAGTTTCACCAATATAATGTGAGGCTGTGATTCAACCAGTTCAGTTGGTGTTGATTCAGTTCATACATGATGATTGTGTGTGCTGCTCTGTTGGCAGTCTAAATACTGTATGCTTGTGTTCTTCAGAATAGTGGCTCTTCAACTGCAATACAGTTCTTCAGTCAGAAATATTCAGAGTTTCAGTTTCTGAATACTCTGATGTTTCAAAAGCAAGGTGGGCAAGATTTTATTACTACATCTAGAAAAGAAATCTCGAAGGCACAGGAGATGCTCTACTCTATCCATGGTTGTCCAACTACAGAGACACTTGCATTGCTTTTTCCACCTCTCCTCTTTGGCTAAACACCACAACTTTTAAAAAAACGGGTACGTGTGAAGCTGAACCCATGGAAACATAACCGCCAAAGAGTCATTCTTGCACTGATGTGCCCCATTGCCACCAGCAAGGTGGCAGGTGCTTGTTGCACGACGGGGTAAACTGCCACTGATGTTACAGCTTCATTCCGCACCTAAACGACGACGACATTGCCTGCAAAGCATTAAATTATTAAGCTAAATTAAATTTAGTGATATGCTGATGATAATTGACAAAAATTTGAAGTTATGTGTGTTCATTTATTACAGACATATTCCCTTCTTTATAAATACAAGTTCAGTACATTTCCTGCCGACCGTTTTAAAAAAAAGTTCAGACCTGAATGTGCTCGCGGTGATGACTTCATGTACACCGGATGGTTTGGTCCAGAGTTGAAGCTTGGTTGCTCTAAATGTTATAGAGTAGATATCATTTAATTATGAAGACCAAAAGTAGTACAATATGTTAGGGTATTAGTAACTGAATGTGTGTATATATAATATATACAGTAAAGCTCTGATGATGAAGGTCACAAGCACATATCCCCTGAGTGAGAAGATCATAGTATGGTTACTTGTAGTCGTAGTACTGTTCTTACGTTGTTCGCATCCTGGAACGAGCTGCTGCAGGGTCTTCAACTTCTCATTTATCATACACCGCCTTCTCTGCATAATATGCAAATTAAATGCAATATGCAGCATACTACGTGAGTGAAATTCAGGTTAAATTAAGCAACAGTAGTTTAACTTATAGAGCAAATTAATTTAATTGATATATATGTATACACAACAGACACACCTTCTCTGTCAGGCTGTGTGCTTCAGCATTGGTAAGAGACCTCCCTTCCTCCCGTTGTTGATGATGTTTTTCCTCTTCTCCTGTCAGAGAATTAATTTGAGAGCCAATTCAGTCTAATTAATAGTAAGATTTTCTGAATTCGTCTGAGTTGTTTGATTACAGTAGGTGTCCCCAATTTTTTTCGTGTGTTGATTTCAGAAGTTAATATATAATTTTGCTGGAGGCAAATTCAGTAGTTGTTTTATGCATGGATGCACCTGTAACTTGTGCTCACGCGACCTGGCCTTCCCAGACGGTGACGGCACCACCTGATCATCATCCACCACCACCCAAGGCCAAGCGCGTCGCCGGCCGGCATCACCACCGCCGCCGCCGCCGCCGGCGAACTCTCGCCGCAGACGATCGGGGAAGAGCCACGACACGCCATCTCGGCCTCGGAAGGGGGCGCTGCCTGCGGCGTCTCGGTTGCGGGCACCACCGCCACGACTGGCCGCGACGACGACGACAAGAGGGATCGGCTGCGGCCCCTCGCACCGCCGCTGCCGGCTCCGGCCCTCGCCACACCAGCTCAAAGAGATCATCACTGCGCGCGATTAAGGCACAACTTGTCAGTTTCAGCCAAGAACGAATTGAATTGATGTTAGCCTACACGCGGCAATGTTTATATATATATAATAAAAGCTAGGTGCGTTGGCTCCGATCGATCCTAGCCGCACTACACGTACGACGAGGAGTGGCGATCACCGAAGAAGCCGAGGAAGTCGTCTTCTGCGCCACCGCCAAGGTCGGTGCAGCAGGCAGCAGAAGCACAAGAGTCCCGGCAGCTCCTAGTCATCATCTCCATACGGCAATCAACAAGCGTATCGTATGGTGCTACACTAAGGCCTTGTTTAGATGGCTAAAGTTTTTTCCCCACTTTCTATCACATCACATTAAATACATGGGCATATGTTCGGAAAAGATTAAATGTGTAAAAAAATAACGCGATACACAGGAGGTTGGATACATTGCGAGACGATTTTTTTGGCTGGATTACTCCATGCCATTGATAGGGATGATATTTACCCTTTAACAACGAAAAATCTGCTGATTGTGCGATGTGACATTCTGGTTCTAAACATTTGCTATCTAAATGAGGCTTAAGTGGAATGCCTTTGGGCACATGTACGTACATATATTTATTTATGTAGTGGAGGGTCAAGGGATGGAGTTGTTTATCCTCAACGTCGGCACCCGTACGTGGTTGTAAAGAAAAAAAGAAAAAGACAAAAGGAATGATTGTTTGTGCTCTGGATTTTAATTATCCGCGTGTGAAGTCATGCATGACGACGAGGGTCTACTTTCTGTCTCGAGCTATAGCATTAGATTCGTCTTGTAGTAGCACGAGCAGCGCCACTCAGACCAGCAGCAGCAACAGTTTCAGAGCTATATATATATATATATATTATATTATATAGATCCGAACAAAAACACGTAGACAGCGCCGCCGGATAAGAACATTCCAGATGTTTTTGTGCCAGACCTATCCTCCGTCCAACAAAAAAAAAACGCAATTCTTTAAAATTTTAAAATTAAATTTGACCATTCATTTTATTCAAAATATTTATGATAATTTCAAAATAAATTAGTTATTATTATAATATCTTTAATGACCTAATAAGTCATAAAAAATTGATAATATTTATATAAATTATTCAAATAAAACAAATAGTCAAATTAGATTTTTGGAAAGTCAAATACGTTTTTTTTTTTTTTTTTTGTTGAACTGAGGGAGTAAATCTGCCTCTATAAGCATCTTGCGCCACAGAGGAGAAATCATATTTAATTCATTAGATTTGCCTCTGATTTGTCCCCTCCACTTAAAGAAGATTTTTTTTTAATCTAGGCCACTAAGACTATATATATGCATGATGCATCAGTATATTCATATTAATCAGTATTTTTTGGCACCCAAAAAATGAAGTTAGAGATTTTTTTTTCTTAATCCCCTTTCTTTCTTAATTTTACCCTCACTAATGATGCATATGAGCCTGAGAGTGATTACATAGTTGGCCTTATATATAGTAAACTAGTTGACATGCACCTACAGCTTTTTGCACGTGTTTTTATATATATGGTTACAAGATTTACATCTAAGCATGTGATGGAAAAAAAGCTCTGAATTATGACAACACTTGACTGTTGGATAAAATATAAATAATAATCATGATATTATTACAAAAATTGCCATACCGAAAGAAAAATTATTTCTAGACACGACCATATAAATCCTGAATTCTCTAATGCATAGAAGCACCCTCAAGCTCAAGATATACGTTGTCCTCACAATACTCAGATCACTAGTGATCGACCAACTCACAATACTAGTGTTAACCGAAACGATCGTGGGCTTCTTTGCACAAAAAAGAGTGCCACAAAGTTTTCCTCACGTATTCCCTATCGTACAAACAGAATAAGAAAAGAAGCAAAACACACCGACCAAGCTCTCCGTTTAACGCCTTAAACCAGCGGAAGATGATTCATTCATATCGACACTCGAAAATGGCGTGATCTAAGTTATGGTAAAAATTCTATGAAGAGCTAACTCACCGCCAAATTTCCGGTCATGGTAGATGATTCATCTCATTTCGAGGAGGATCGAAAAGAGTTTATGGAATGGACCGGACTCATTAGGCGTGTCCGGTCCGGCGAGACCGGGGATGTAGCCTCGAGTCGGATCGTCGGCCGCGATCGGTTTGCACCTTCTCGCTTTGGCGATCGGACCAGCGACCTGGCGGAAAGCGCCGGGCCACCTCCCCTCCGCAGTCCCGAATGGTCACCTGACGACCAGGCTGATTCGGGGGCATCGGCCGGACGCATCCATGCGTCGGCCCGGCGTCCGGGTCCTGTGGTCCGGCCAGTTTATCGGCGTCGCGACCGGTCTGCAGACCATCGGAAAGCTCGGCCGGACGGCCGCCAACGGGCGATCGGTCGAGGGGCGGATCCGGCGTGTCCCGTCGGCCGACGCAGACCCGTGTCGCACGAGATCCGAACCGATTTGTTCCGTCGTGTTTAGGTCGGTTTTTTGATGCTTGGAAACGTCAAGGGCGGTTTTAAAAGGGATAAGACCCGTCTACATATAATAAAGAGGTTCGCGGCGATTTGATCCCATCTACATCCAATCGAGCAATCAATCTACCTCTTGTCCCGTTTGTAGGTCATCTTCTTCCTTTCTTCCCTCTATCTTCTTTGTTCCGCGAACTCCGCGCCGTTCGTCCGGCGTTCTAGGCGACCACGCTGGGTTAGAGCACCTGGCGCTGCGCCCCTCGAAGCGGACTTCCCCGTGCGTACGAGGTTCTCTCGGCCGTCATCGAAGCTCCGTGCCCCTACCATCATCTCTAGATCGGTTTGTTTTTACTGTTGCGGTGCTCGCTGCTGAAAGGTTGTGTGCAACCTTCGTGGGCGTCAAAGGCCCTCCCGGTGTGTTGGTGTGAAGCCCGGCCAAAGGTCAGCATCTCATCTTCCCAAACTTGGAGCCGAGAAAGGCATGGCGATATCATGTATCTATTATTGAACAAGTTTTGGCTAATTTCAATTTATTTTCTCACAAACATTGTTTAATCACTGTTTATCCATCGAGCGCAAGGCCGCTGATGAGGGGAGGATGTGTATCGGTGTGAAGAGATATTTCGACGTCCTCCTCAGGAAGACCATAAGGTAGATTGATTTGGCGGTGCGCGAGACTGAAATCTAGATGGTAGTCTTTGTGAGACTTCCAATGTATCCGAGGTTCGGACCGTCAAGGGAGACGTAACACCCTCGTCGTGCTGCTCTACATCGGATGGAATGATATGAGATGCGTTCGGGGGGATCCCTACCCGCCTTAGTACAGCGGGGGGGTTACGGATAGAAACTACGAGGTCGGTTGGGATCCGATCCCGGTTACATGATTTTCGGGATTAGAGTCTATCTAACGGTCGTAATCCTCGGGATATCCTCCGATGATGCCGTGCGGGACGGGTGGGTCCCTTGCCCCACACTCCAGGCCGTGGGCGGCTCGTGCCGGTTGCGACCCTAGTAGTCCAGGCGGTGGGTATCGGGGAATTCCCCGCAAATAGTCCCGATCCATGTAACCATGGGCAAGTCTTTCACGTGTGAGTCGGCGATCAGGGATGGAGGTCGTGAACGGATGAAGATGTCGGTGAAGTCGTCCCCAGGTCCCGTGCGTCAGGGCCGGCGGGTAGTGGAGATCCGCGCCTGCGCCCCGAGACATCGACGGCGCGCACGGGTCATCAAGCGGGAGAAGCGGGTCCCAGCTCGTGAGGGGGTCGATAGTTGTAGTCTTGAGTCCCTCGAGGTATCCCTTAGGGGTCGGCAAAGATGAACCGAGCTCTTTACCCGAACTCGAGCTGGATGATGCCAACGGAGGTCGTGTGTGTGACATCTTTGGAGGGGTGTAAGGTGCTTTTTATGTCAAAAAATTGAAGTGCTTCAATCTCGGTGAAGTGTGCCACTTAGGAGTGCAAAAATACATTTGCGCTTGTGGATACAACCGACGCACCGTCGTTGTCGTCTTGACGACCACACTCACCGTCGGGTGAAGTGCCCACTTAGGGGTGTTTGGCATGGCTCGGAGCTGAACTCGGCGGCTTCGGCCATTTTTCTAAGCAACACCTAACCCGTAACTACATGGAGTCAAAAAACGGAGCCGTGAGTGCAAATCAAACTTGAGTTTTTGGAGCACTTCCTCGGCTCACAAACCTTGAAAAAGAGACCTAGACACGGAGTTTGGTGGGAACTACCGCAATGCCATCCATTACACAAAAAATGAACGCTTTTTTCCTATCCTATTCTTTTCTCATCCCCTCACCTCCACACCTCGATCGTCTCCCGACCCCCCTATGCCCCATCCCCCGTCTCGCAATATGTCGGCCGCTACCACCACCAAGGTTCCTCACTCGCGGCGGCACCCTCCTCTCTATCAGCCCCTGAACAACTCCTTCCTCCCCACGCCCACCCGGGCCTTCCTTCCTTCCCTAGACTCTCTTCCTAGACTCCCGCACGTAATAGGCTCTATACAGGTGCAAAGCAAATGGCGCCGTGAGCCAAAGTAGAGATGACAACATGGCATCGATCGGCATGGCGTGGCCTCTTCTTGGATCCCTGAGGTCAACGTAAAGAGCCCACGCACGATGCAGGCCTTCGGAGCAGGTTCAGCCCAGCCGCTGTTGAGGAGCCCGCTGCCGGGTGGCGATAGGACCAGCGCCGCGGAACGCTTGTGGACCGCTCCACGTCTCTTCTGCCGGCTCCTGTCTCCATACATTTTCTAATGGCTTGAGATGTGAGGCGGGATCGAGGTGGACCGACATGTCATTGAACTGTAGCATTTCATTTTTGGAGTTGGCGAGCCAAACAACCCATTTTCACAACTCTATGGGGTTTTTCTTGCTAGCCTTTGTGTAGTGGTGTCGTCGAAATCTCTCGAGCCATTCCACGTGCACGGGGCGTAGGGGGTAGGGGTAGGCGAGGTTGTTGATGGAATCCTTGCAAAAGCATATCGAGGCCCTACGCCGGCGGTGGCATTGGTGTAATTTCTACCATCCGCATGTTGCTAGGGTTTTGCTCGTGGTTCCTCCGGTCGTATGGGCCTATGGAAATAAGTTGGGCGCGGCCCTTTTACCGGTGCGGAGGGTTCGAAGTGAAGAGGCACGCACTCCTCGAGGACACGTTGGCGTATAAGGGACGGTTCACGGTGGTTCGCCTTCTCTACGAGTTCCACGGTCGCTCCATCGATCTCCCCAAATCTCGTGATCTGTTCACCAAGAAACTTCCATTGACCCCAAATCCCGAGTTGAGGCATTTCCTTGTAAGCCAACGGCCATATTTTAAACGGTTGTTACACGTGGTGTTCGTGGAGCGTCGGACACCACTATGTAGCATTCGCCGCCTGTCGGCGGCGTCGCCGCCCTGCCGGTTTGAAGTGGGGTGTTTCCCCACTTCTATAAATCCTTAGGTGGTCGGCTCTAGCTCACTCTCTTGGACATTTTGAAACATTCCATTTACCTTGGGCATTTTTTTACAAAAAATCGAAACCCAACCGAGATTGGGTGAGATTCAAGTGCTGAGCAAAAACTCCCCCGCTCTCCCCGCTTGCTTGTGAGCATAACTTTGAGAGATTGGGTGATATTCAAGTGCATTGCTTTGAGAGTTGCATTTAGAGGCACTTGAGGGTCATCGTCTTGGTGATTTCTTGTTGCTCTTCGACAACACCACTCCTAGACCTCGGTGATTGTTGGAGGCGTTGTTAAGAGAAGGTGATTGTTCTTGCCCACCTCCCGGTGATTCTAAGGGATTCATGATCTTCCCCGGCGGAGTGCCGAATTGATACTCTAATACATTGCGCATGTCGTTGACTCGTTGAGTTATCCCTCAATCGGGTGGTGTCAAGAGGGCCTAGAGAGGCAAGGCGTGCGTGCTACCTTGATCCACCGTTAAGACGGTCAACACAACCGGAGAGTAGCTTTAGGGTGCTCAAGTGAACTTTGTGAACAAATCAATTGTCTCCATCTTATGTGATTGATTGTCTCCCGGTGATTGGTTCTTTGCCTCGACATGTCGGTATAACTCCTCCACTCTACCTTGCATTACCTTGATATATATACTGTGCTAGTGTAGACTTGCTAGTTGAGTCACTTGCTAGAATTGTGTAGAGTTCCTTAGCTTCTCACCTAGTTGGTAAAGTAGTGACATAGCAATTGTGTGAATTAGATATTGTAAATCCTAGAATTGCTATTAGGTGGCTTGCCGACAAAGTAGAGCTAGAGCAACCGCATTTACGCTTCGTTATTGTCTAACAAATTGCTCTAGTGTTTTTGTAGAAATTTTATTAAACTATTCACCCCCCTCAAGCCATTTAGGAACTTCTAGCTGGTATCTATGCAGGTGCTTGTCCAGGTTGGCAACTTGTGTGATCTCCTACACAGGGCGCCACTAACACCAACTCTGAACACGTTCAAGTAGAAATTTTCTGCAGACCACCTGTACTCAGCGGCCTCAGCGTATGGCGCCATGTTCCTTGGGTCTTCGCCTAGGTTGGGGGCCAAGGAGATTTGGAAGACGATGGGCCTCCAAGGGTACGGTTCTTTTTTCCGGCTTATCTTACACGGTCGATGTTGGATAGCAGATCGGTGGTTCAGGCATGGACTCTAGGTAACACCCACTTGCATCATGTGTGACTAGTCGGCTAAAACCATGGATCATATCCTACTGGGTTGTGTGTATAGCCGAGAAGTTTGGCACCTTTGCTTGGTAAGGTTACACCTCCAACACTTGATCGTTGTGGCGGAAGAGCATGCTTTGCAATGGTGTTTGAGAACGCGAAAGCTGCTGCCCAAGCAGCTGAGGCGAGGTTTTGACTCCTTGTTCTTCCTCATTTGGCTACTTTGAAAAGAAAGGAATGGGAGGACTTTGATGGTGTCACGACAATGGCCGCCTGACTTGTCGTCATAATACAAGAAGAGGGACAGGCTTGGTGCTAAGTAGGTTTCAGACACTTGGCTGCTTTGCTTGCGCTTCAGTAGCGGCTGTGTGTAACTCTGTAGCAAAATTGTTAGCAATGTAGTCGGTTTACCTAAGTGTCGGTGTGTGTGTGTGTGTGTGTGTTGGGGCTGGGTAATTGTTGTTACCGTGTCGGGTTGTTGTATCAAAACTCTTTCTGCTTAATGAAAAAGCGCCCTAACGACGTGGTAGCAAAAAAAGGGGGCGGGGGAGGAAACGACATCGAAAGCACCGACAACGCAAGGTGGATTGCAAGAGTTTATTACTGCATTCTACAAAAAGAAATCTCAAAGGCGCTGTCACAAACCAGATCAATTCAGGGTGACACATGGCCGGGCCCGGCCGGGCGGCGCAGCCCGGCATTGGCGGCGGGGGATGCGGCAAGGAGGAAGGAGATAAAACTTTTTTATTGCTTGTTGACTGAAAGATTACAGACCCCTTACTTTTATAGCCCGCCTAGTGGGACTTGTACATCAAGCAATCTCTCTAAAAGTTTCCTTATATGATTGGAATACCTTTTTGCAAGCAATCCTATTTATTTTTCTAATAAGGGTCTTCCTTATAGATGGAATATCCTCTTGCACAGCAAAAGTCCTAAGATAATCCTAGCCGAACTCTTTCTTTATTTTCTAATTAATTTCCAAAGAACCCGCGGAAGGAGGAGGAGGGAGGAGGCGGCGGCGCAACCTGCCCCTGGCGGCGCGGTGCCTGCACCCCTCAGGCCTCGTGGGCCTGTCATTTTGGGCCCTATTTCCTGATACATGACAAGCACAGAGATCTTCTATTCTATCCATGGGTGTCCAGACTCCACAGACACTTGCATTGCCTTTTTAGGGCCATCTCTGCTCTTTGGCTAAACACCATGACTGCATGCAGGCCCAAGAGTCATCTCTCCGCAATGATGTGCCCCATTTGCCACCAGCATGCTAGGTAGGGTGCTTGTTGCACGACGGGGTAAACTGCCACTGATGTTGGCTTCATTCCGCACCTAAACGACGACATTGCCTGCAATCATTAAATCATCATTAAACCTAATAAATAGATGAGTGATATGGCGTTACAATCGATCTAGTTGCACAGATCAGCTTAATCTTAACAAGCAGTCTCTTGTTCCTTTTGTTTTTCTAAAAAATCTGAAAGTTCTTGATGGTCGAATGATGTAATCATCATGTATGAGTCTGACGACGTATACACCTGCACTTGCTGATGATAATTGACGAAAACTTGAAGTTATGTGCGTTCATTGTTCAGACCTGAATGTGCTCTTGCAGCGACTTCATGTACCGGATGGTTTGGTCCAGAGTTGAAGCTTGGTTGTGCTAAAATGTTATAGAGTAGATATCATACCATTTAATTATGATGACCAAATTATAGTAGGAAAATTTGTTGGTGTGCTAGTGTGTATATATCATATATGCAGTAAAAACTCTGATGAGATGAAGGTCACAAGGGCATATCCCCTTGTTATTACTATCATCAGTCAAGGTTGTCCGATCAACATCTATAACTGTGTTGGTGACACTGAAAGTGAGAGGATCATAGTATCATTTACTTGTAATCGTAGTACTGTTCTTACGTTGTTGTCGCATCCTGGAACGAGTTGCTGCAGGGTCTTCAACTTCTCCTTTATCTTACACCGTCTTCTCTGCATAATATGCAAATTAAATGCAACATGCTATGTGAGTTAAAGTTTAGTTAAATTAAACAACAGCAGTTTAACTTATAGAGCAATTAAATTAAGTTGATATATATGTGTAACACAACAGATATGCACCTTCTCTGTCAGGCTGTGTGCTTCAGCGCGGTGAGGAGACCTCCTTCCTCCCGTTGTGGATGATGTTTTCCTCTTCTCCTGTCAGACAACGCAAATAAAGAGCTATATATCAAAACGACACAGGAGGATACTGAAACTCACTACTTATCTGTCAGGCATGCAGACGACGACAAGCACCCAGAGACAGTTAAATAATAAGATTTTCTGAATTCGTCTGAGTTGTTTGATCCAGAAGTAAGTTAACTTGTTGAGCCAAATTCAATTCTTGTTTTATGCACCTGTAGCTTACTTCCTCCGTCCCAAATTATATGTCGTTTTGGATGTTCGTGCATAAGTTTGACTCGCACAAAATTTGTATCTCAAAATAATTTTTAAAAAAACTAGAGCTAAAATCTTTTTGAAAATACTAATTATTTAACATAAATATTTATATATTTTAATATATAATTACCGATGATTATTTCTCGGAAAGCGAGAATGATAGTTATTTTGGGACGGCGAGTAGTTAATTTGTTGAGCCAACTAAATTCAGTTCTTGTTTTATGCACCTGTAGCTTCTGATCCGACGGCTCTTTCCTTGATGGTGACGGCACCATCTGATCATCATCCACCACCCAAGCTCGTCGCCCGGCCGGCGTATCACCCCGACAGCGAACTCCCCGCTGCAGACGATCGGGACGACCCCACGGCGCCATCTGGGCCTCGGAAGGGGGCACCGCTGCTGGCGGTGGTGCCAGTCTCTTAGGCACGGCTGGCCGCTGTGGCGGCAAGGGATGCAGCTGGGCCCCTCTTTGCCGCCGCCGCCAGCGCTCGCCACACCAGATCAAAGAGATCATCACTGCGCGCTTGACGATTAATAAGGCACAAGTCAAATATAAGCAGAGACAAAGCTAGAGCAAATCAAAGGGGTGCCTTGCTCTCGTAGATATAAAAATTTTAGTACGCAACCATGGTGAAAATCTATTCCTAATAGTGATTTTATGAAATTCTGTGGGTGCCTCGAGCACCCACAACCCATAACTCAGCTCCGCCCCTGAATATAAGAGCAAGTAATCTTGCATTTTTTTTTCTCTCTCTCTCCTGTGCATATGCTATCAGTTTCAACGAATTGATGTTAGCTAGAACATGCATAATATTATTATATACTTTCTCTGTTCCAAATTATAGATCGTTTTGGCTTTTCTAGATGCATTTGTTTTTTTGCTATGCATTTAGACATAGTGTATAACTAGATATATAGTAAAAAATAATATATATAGAAAAACTAAAATAAACTATAATTTAGAACGGAGGAGTATATATATATATATAAAAGTTATGTGGGCTCCGATCCTAGCCGCACTACACGTACGACGAGGAGTGGCGATCACCGAACAAGCCGAGGAAGTCTTGTGCGGCGTCGCCGCCAACGTCGGTGGAGCAGTGGCACCACGGAGAACCAGAAGAGTCCTGGAAGCTCATCGTCATCGTCGTCTCCATACGGCAGGAAGCAGTGTCTGTGCAGTATGGGTGCAATGCAATGCCTGTGCATGTCTGTGTGTGCGCAACATGTACACATATTTATAGTGGAGGATGAGGTTGCTTATCCTCACTCAACGGCGACACCGGTTTTCTGTAATAAAGAGTGGTTGTTTCTGCTCTGGATGTTAATTATCCGAATTCGTTCACCGGGTGAAGTTTGCGCCATGCATGACGTCGACGAGCGTCTGTCTCGAGCTACTATATATATTTATATGTTGCATAGCATTCGTCTTGTAGTAGCACGAGCAGCCAGCAGACCAGCAGCAGCAACAGTTTCAGAGCTATATAGATCCGAACAAACACGTAGACGGCGCCGCCGGATAAGAACATTCTAGATGCCCAGAAGAAGCTGTTGTACGGGACAACGGTCCCATGTACTTCAACCTATAACGTGCCTGTGTTCGCATCTTGCGCCACGGAGGAGGAATCATATTTAGTGCATTAGATTTGCCTCGATTTATCCTCTTCGACGACTTTGTGTTTTTACCCCCTCACCTTTTTTCATAACGAAGGAGAGTGTACCCCCCTTGATTCTCTTAAGTACCCCTTAACGGTGTTAAAAGGATAAATTTACCCATCCATTTTAACCCCTATTTTATTATAATTTTTGTGATTTTAACCATGTTTAGATCATCAAGTTGACATTTTGATATAAGAGGTATACAATTCAATAAGTGGAAAACTCAACAAGTTTTGGAAAATTTTGACAACATTTTGGCTAACAATCCGTATATAAAAGAAATTAATATCAGCGAGCAACATCTATTCTTCCTATCCTTAAAAACAAGAAAGGCAAGCAAACATCAATCGTCTCGTTATGTTTCCGGCCTCTCTACAACAAGAAACAAATTCTTCTAAACATGTGCTCCGACCAACAAGCAAGCATTAACGAGCCACGGAACCATTTGCTCAAACAGAGAGCCACACGGTCATTTGCTCGAACAGGTGGTTGGCGGACAAACCACATTTGTGGATGGCTGAAGAGTGACCGGCTCGGGCGGCGGTTGCGGCGGCGGCGCCACGAAGGAGACCCACTAAAGGAGGCATCGGCGAGCATCCTGCGCATCGCTGCGAGGTCACCCTACGAGGCCTCCTCCAACTCGCTGTAATTGCCCCCACGCGCCGCCCGTTCACGTACATCGTGGGCGACTTGAACTCTTTGCTACGGTGAGTGAGACCCCCACACTAATACATTTTTTTACATGGCGGTTATTTTGATTAATGGTGGCGGTTTTTACAACCACCAGCGAGATAAGGTCACCATAAATGGAAGGATTAACCGTGGCGGTTTTGGGACCCAAAACCACCACGGTTAATAAAAAAAAAATAAAAAATAAAAATCCAAACCGAAACCCTAACGGGCCCGGATCCGGACCGTCGGGCCCGTTATGGTTTCGGCCGCCCCGTAGTGGATGGGGCGGGCCGGCCCAGCGACCGACGGATCGGGGAGGGAGGCCTCAACGCCGTAGGTGGAGGGAGGGAGGTAGGCCGCCGGGCCCCGCCGCACCGCCATGGAGCTCGAGGTGGTTGGGAAGGGAGGAAGGGGTGGTTCTTGGCGCCGACGGGTCCGAAGCTCGAGGCCGCCGCCAGCTCGAGGCAAGCGCCGCGGATCCGAGCTCGGGGCCGCCGCCATGGTGCTCGGGTGAAGTGCCGTCGGATCCGAGCTCGAGGCCGCCGCCACCATGGAGCTCGAGGTGGAGAAATGCCGCGGCGTCGAGCTAGGGCCGGGGGAGGAGAGGTAGGGATGGGTCGGGGAGGGAAGGGCAACGACCTGGAGGGGAAGAGAGGTGGTCGGGCACGGTTTCTCGTGGGAGAAGGAAGAGAGAATGAATGAGAGGGAGAGAAGTAGGTGAAAAACCCTAAGTCATCATGTATATATATGTGACCATGGAAACGGGCCTATTAATTTGAGTTTTGGGCCTCATTACCCGTGGCGGTTTTTATATGTTAATCTATTTGCCGTGACGGTTTTTCTAAATAACCACCACCATTAATCTTTTGGAAGTGCTATGCAAAATTAGGCGGTAGTAGTCTTGGTGCACATCGTGGGGGGCGGGGACGGGAGGAG
This sequence comes from Hyparrhenia diplandra, assembly GCA_015847255.1. NCBI lineage: Eukaryota > Viridiplantae > Streptophyta > Magnoliopsida > Poales > Poaceae > Hyparrhenia > Hyparrhenia diplandra. Next base: position 129,124 of record JADLZK010012771.1, read on the forward strand.
GAGGGGGTAGGGAGGGAGAGGAGA
>JADLZK010012772.1:0-165676 GCA_015847255.1 Hyparrhenia diplandra
CAAAACCACTTTCAGATTCCTGGAGAATGCCTGTGTTCTTCCACCGATCTTCAAAAGCATTGATGAGTTCATCATGAGGAAACGATCTTAAATATTTGTCCATTCATCCATCTAGATAGGTACAGAAGGAAGACCACCATAACTTGGAAATTTAAAGCTGAAAGCTAAGTAGTTGTATTTGTATATGTTTCAACGCTAGAGATAAAACCCATAGGAAACAAGTAAAAAGAAACACAAAAAGGGCAAAAGACAGCAGGTAGAGGCTGGTGATAGATCAAGGGCCATAAATTGTGTATGGATGCATGGACTAGAATGAAAACTAGACAATAGGAGGAGCTTGTCCGCCTCATCATCAGCGCCTGCTGGGTCAAAATTAAATTCTGGTTCCTCATTGGCACAAGGTTCTGGAGCCTTCACTGCACAAAGCTGAGGCTATACAGGCACGAAATCATGAGCAAGTGTCTCCCTCAACTCCTATACGGCTTACACCTCCTCTACGCGAGAAATGTGGTCAGCGGTCACCTCTGTGTCTTCTGACACCAGTGACTTAATTTAGATCAGAACTCAGGCCAAGGCCTATTCTCAATTTTCTGACCCTAAGTAGTGTGCTGCACTACTTGGGCAAAACTATGAAGGTTGGGGCGACTACCTCTGACGCTTGTTGAGCTTCCCTTCTTTGTAAATGCTGCTGCAGAACTCCCTGATCAAGTGGTTAGAGTAGGCATAGCAGCGATATACCTCATCCCAGGCCTCATGAGACCTCAACAAGAAATGATATATCTCTTAAAAGCATAAGTTTCCTCTGCGATTTTGCCTACCATTCTCTTCTGACCCCACCGATGGGTGGTCCTTCCCCTCTTGGGCAGATGTATGTTTCCCAAGACACTTGTTAATGGGAAATGGGTAACACATAACCTTAAGGGTGTCAGCTAACTTCATGTTTCCATCACACTCCTTGACCTCACACCAATAGGACCTCAAGGGATGAGTTCTCTCCATCTTCGAAATAAAGCATGTTGTTTACCTAATTGGTGACCTTCATTAGAGAGAACAAGTCTGCAACAAAAAGATGCACTTGGAAGATACACTGAAAATCATCCAATGGAACATGAATCTTCAATGTACTTTGGATTTCAAGAGGTTGATGCGGCGGCATACCCAATCATTTTATATGTCATGGACTTCAAGATTAATGATGGATAAATGACTAAATAGCCGTACATTATTTACAGCAGATAAAAAATGATGAGCTTCGAATGCAATGGATGTCGAAGCAGCATGAACAATTAAATCAAAACAGCATTCATTGCAATCACATGAAGACCAACATTGAAAAACGAGTTAACAATATACCAAAAAGGCATGTTCTAAGAAAGAAGCGAGTCCATGCAACACGGAAGAGCAAATTCTCATCAGTAAAATACACTGCCTTAAAATCCCAAAATTTTAAGCTCAAGGATGCTATTCCTATTAAGCTCAAAGGATGCTATTCCTATCCTACTAAGGCCAAGATCAATGCTACTGAGCATCAGCAGGCAGCTAAACTAAGAACTCTGTCACAGAACATGGAATACAAGCAAACCACAAGTTACAGTTCCAGAGTTGAGCAAAAGCTTCCTGCAATTATAGGTTGATAGAATGCTTCTAAATTCCTTCTGCATACTGCTCAATCATCTGTTGCTCCAAAACCTGAAAGTAATTGACGGAGTATGAGTAACTCAACTCAGAGGAAACCTGATCCGTGTTTAGAAGGTCGACAATTCATCAAGGATGAGTACAAGAAAAAGATTATTGTAGAACCATAATGGGGCCCAAAAAAAAAAAAAAATTACCGCCATTGTGGACATATGGAAGCATTACAAGAGCTAGTCATATAATATAACAAGCGATATCAGCATTGTATTTAAATACAAATATCAGGTGTAAACATTATCCACTCAAACAACAGAATTACACATTGAAGATGAGGAGATGAAGGCTTGAAGTTTAAACATCAAGACCACGAATGGAAAGAACTTCTGCAAGCAAATTTACAAGCCAAAATAGAAGTCCATGTAAACATATACCACCCTCTGTTCCAAATTATAGGTCTTGTTGGCTTTTCTAGGTACATAGCTTACCTAGATATACAATATGCCTATACATAATAAAAGTTGTGTATCTAGAAAAGCCCAAAACAACCTATAATTTTGAACGGAGGGAAAGTACTATATAATGCAACGGAACTCATGTCTCTAGTGTATAATGGTTGCATTGCAAGTACCAAGAAATTGAAAAGAGCTAATACACCAACTCTACCACTGCAGCAAAGTATTAACAAAATCACCAGATTGAGCGGATACTATCATCAAAATTCATAAAGTATCCTCTTATTTGCTAACCAGTTTACACTTTATTGCAAAAAAAAAAGGGTACACTTCTCAATTACATGGTATGTAGCCAGCTCGCTAAACATCATCAGTGCTCTGTTCAAGGTTCTGTTGCATGGTATCCAACTTCTCAATTACATACTCCAGCTTCTTGCAGCATATCTCATTAGTAATCCTTGCGCTGTAATCACACTTTTCAAATGGACGGTATTCACAAGCACTTCTGATTTCCTCACGCAACGTTGTTTGAATTTCCTGGTCCAACCAAAACATAATTAAGCAGCGAGTTATCATAAACGATTTGTGGCATGTATAATTCGTTAAATAGAAACCAATTCAAGAGCAGATGCATATATTTACATAGTCAATTTGATGGAAACAAAGTAACTTTGGCCAGAGCAAAATTTCGCACACAATACTTTAAAACAGCTGTTCATTTTCCAATAGTCTCTCTAGCATGAGATTAGAGAGGACTGAGGCGCATAACTGGTAACGACAGGAACGCGCAGCCTAACGATCTGAGGGCAGGCAGTGGGCCGGTTACCTTCATAGCGATCATGAACTCGCGGGAGTGCGCGCCGACTGCATCACTGCGAGGGCCCTGAGAGTTTCCCAGCTCCTCCATCACCACTCCCGCAAGCTCCAGCACCCGCACTATCCGCTGCACACGCACAACAAACATCCAGCCAGCCTAAGGAACCGAACTGACAACCACGCCCCTCTCAGCGCAGGACCTCCGCCTCCTCATCGACCGACGACCGCCTCCGCCTCCGCTCCGACCGCCTGCACGCCTCGGCGCTCTCCTCCGCTGCCTCTAACCGCGGGGGCCCTCGCTCCATCCAGCTCTACTGCTCGTCCGCGTCGCCACCGATTTGATTTCAGTTCGGTTCCCCAGGGTCGGAGGGCACAAATCGCTTCGCGTGGCAATTGGTACGCTCTTCGAAGCAGCACAGCACAATAGCCCAAGCCCAAAAGGGTTTGCAAGGGTTTAAGGGCCCACTAGTAATAATCAGTATCTTTTTTTAAAAAAATCAACAAGATCAGACACTCGTCATTCGGATAAACAGAAATTACAAGTAGTGTTTACTCCCTCAGTCCCAAAAATATTAAGGACAAAAAAAAATGTAGTGTTTACTCCCTCAGTCCCAAAATTATTTAGGACTCATTTTTTAAGTTTGACTAGAAATAGTAAAAGTAATATCAACATTTACATTTCTAAATAAGTACACATTATCAAAAGTATATTCCATTCTTAATCTAATCATACTTGGGTAAAACTTTAAAAATGTTTAACTCCTCGGAAAAGCTGATATTTGGTTTGCATTTATTTTGGGGAGGGGTAATATTTAATCACTTTTTCCTATCGGTGAGGTGCCTAAAATCCCCACTTGATTTTGGGGCGACCGCTTCCCGTCGTCTTCCTCAACTCCGGTGGCTCCTCCACCCTATTCCCTCCCCTGGCGAGCATCTCCTCCTCCTCCTCCCCCCCCTCCCCTCTGTGAGTTGTTCTTCCTATAGAAAGCTGTGATCTGTTTTTCTACGTGGGGGCGGCGAACCCTAGCGCCAGCGGGGTGGTGGTGGCTGGTGGCGTGGGGCGCGAAACAGAGGGGGGCGAGAGGAAGAAGATGAACAGATACCGGCGAGAGGAAGAAGATGAGCGATGTCGGGCTAATCTGGGCGTTCGTTTCGGATCGCGTGGGCGAGATTCGTCGCGCGAAATCCCACCTTTTCGGGCGCCTAAAAATATAGCAACTCCCATATTTAATTCTTTGGTGAAAAGTTTGGCTTCATAAACATGAACTACTTCACCCTAGAAAAGATATAATTTTAGGTTTGATCATAGTCAAACTGACTCAAATTTGGCTGAGTTTAGAAAAAAAAAAAATGGTATCAGCATTTAAGACTCTGAATAGGTGTATTATGAAAACATATCACATGACAAATCTAAATTGAATCTTTCTAAAACAGAGGGAGTACCTGTAAGTACACCGAGAGTCCAAGAAAGACAAATTTCAGCTCTCCCAAGAAAACTTGGGCCGACAAGCTGTAACAATTCGAGTGCCGCACAGTTTTTATAATGCTTATGAACACCTGTAACAATCCTGTATTCAGCAAACAAGAAACTCTAGGCACGCAGATTACAGACAGCATCCTCGTCTAATAATTCAATATTAAAACCCCATTACAGCACCAACCTATGATCAAAAATAGCTTTATTAACCACTGAATTTCTAATTTCTGCTACTGGATGAAACCGAACGGTGACAAACACAGCAAAATGGACAAAAAAACTCCTCAAGCGCACAATGTGCACAGAGTCATCCCCTGACTTATATGAAGGCCGCTGGCAGTCTATGAGGTGGCGGGAACAGCAGATTCAGCAGGGGTTTCTTGCTCCTTCGCCAACGACTCCCAGTCAACCTCCTTAAGGATCCTGAACCGCTCATCTAGAGTCACGAAGTTGGACTGTGGAGTCACCGCGCCACAGATGCCGGCTTTGTGTATCAGGGCTATGCTGCCACCCATGTCAGGACCATGAAGCTTCCCGGTCAACAGTACTCGGGGCGGCATGAAGAGCCCTTTGCCCTAGTCACAAACGGATACAATAAAGCAAAGATATGTCAAATATTTTCGGTTTATAAGTTTACTGCTAGATACAAAACCTTGCTAGGACTGTGCCAAGGTTTGATCAAAGGATTCAGCTGCAAATTGCTGAACCCTGACAATCATTTTCTCAATGAGATAGGTCACTTACAAATGAAGCCAGAGATCCCGTGGCAAACAAAGTCAAAAGCACAACAGAACCAAACATACCTTTCTTTTGATAGACTTGCCAAAACCTTTAACCCACTTCTGCCAACCATCACGGCCCTCAGCTAGTGCTTGAGTGAGTTCACCACTATCATACGCAGAAATAAGACTCAAAAGCAACCTCAGAAATCTTGTCTTGCACCACAGGTTTAGCTTCCTCACTGGAGAACACAAGCAAATGAGTAAACTACTGTTTTACTAAAGAGTCTAGCTTGCCATAACAAGAAACTCAATCACAGGAAGCTATCTAGGTGACAACAATGGCAAACCATGAACAAGAAAGTTGTAGATAAAGGGGGAAAATAGGAATACAGGTCAGTAATCTAATCCAGTATATTGTTTTTTACGAACCTGCTTAAAGTAGTATGAAGGGGATAGGACAACAAATTTGTAAGAGCTGCATCAGCATCTGTTATCAAATCAATACCGTCCTTCAAAAGCTCGGCAGCTTCCTGAACACAGTATCAACTTTTCAGATTCCATATGCTAACCACGAAAGCAAAGTTTTTATCGTGCTTCCAAAATAGAAGGAAGCTATTTTTTTTATCTTCTTGATAGCTTTGTAGAGACAATACGTGTTACTATTGGTCTCTGGTATATAATACACCTTTAATATGTACTTCGAAATAGGACACCCTAGGTGTACAGGAAAATAAAATGGCATGCAGTTTTACCTGAGCAAAACCGCTTTCAGATTCCTGGAGAATGCCTGTGTTCTTCCACCGATCTTCAAAAGCCTTGATGAGTTCATCATGAGGAAATGATCTTAAATGTTGTCCATTCATCCATCTAGATAGTTACAGAAGGAAGATCAGTATCAAATTAGGCGAGGAAAGGCCTATGAGGTTGCTGCTTTTCAAGGGCATACTGGATAGGCCAAGAGAGTATCAAAAGGATAGAAATTAGTGAAAATCTATATCAAAAGGATAGAAATTAGTGAAAATCTATGTGTCAAACTCATCATAGTATTTGATTGTTGCACTATAACAAACTGAAGTGAGCAGACACAAAGAATGAGCACCAGCATATCTAACTTAAGATCACCGTATTTGGCCATCTTTTGCAACAGGCAATATAGCTTGGATTAGGTTCTAGAATCCAGATGCTTCCTAGCTCAAATCCATTGATTATCCTCGATGTAAGTTTCAAAACTAGCCATTCATTTGACATCAAGGCTTCTAGAAGTACAAATGTCAAGCAGATTATCTAAGAGTTGATACACTAGCCTCGAGAAAGCTAGTGGCACTTATAGTTCTCAGATCATTCAAATACATGAGTAAAGGTTATAAAAAGTTAACAAAGAGTAAGCGTCAACAAGCTACTATGTTAAATCAGATGTACTGAATATTTTGAGTTATTATTTGATCTTGATAGCTATATCACAATATCTTTAATACAGAGAAACATGGCATATGGAACTTACTTCAATTTTGTTGCATCAAAAGACTGCTCCACTTTTATTGACCACGATTTATAGTGAATTTCTGGACTGTAGATTAGAAATACCACCGAAGTGAGAATACCAGTTTTTTTTTTTTAATTCAATAGGGACCAAAGAATATTTCAGTGAAAACGACAGGAAAAGAATATTGAGAACAAACCAAGGTCATCAATAGTGAAGAACTCATTTTCAGTACCATCACCCCAGCCCAGTAGTGCTAAATAATTCACCATTGCCTGAGGTAGATAGCCCATCTCTTTATACTGTGCAGAGAAAAAGAAACAGCATGCTTCATTCTTATGCCATATATAATAAGAATGAGATAGGGAATAGTCCCTCCATTTTGTATCTAGACATATTATTATATCTAGATGCATAGCAGAATGGATGTATCAAAAAAGTCAAAGCGACTTATAATTTAGAACAGAGGAAGTAGTTGGTAAGTTGCCCGACAGAAGTAGCTCCATGCCGTTTAGACAGTTTACTTCTGTCAGGAGCCAGAATAAGTGAAACATGAGCAAATGAAGGCATTGAGAATCCAAGAGCCTGAGGAAGAACGTATCATTACAGCAAATATAACTCTTTGAAGTGCCAAGAATACAGATTATGAAAAACAAGATAGCAGAAGGTAGAGGGTATTACTTTGTAAATTAGAGCTTGCCGCAATGTGTTTGGTAAATGCTCTTCAGCTCTGTAACAAAACAGGGTACACACATAACTACAAAGGGTGCCAGACATTCAAAGAAAGACTGAAACAGAGTTTCCTTTTTTTCCTTATTACCTGATAACATGAGAAATTTGCATGGTAGCGTCATCAACTGTCACACAGAAGTTATACACAGGCTGTCCATTGCTTCTCATAATCACGAAATCACCAAAGCGTGTCTAAGTTCCAACTGACCTTTATGAAACTATCCGCTGATCAGTTCATGTGATCACTTTTGGCGATATGCAAATCAACATATACCAGCTAGCATTAAAAGCAAGGTATTTTGAAGCTTATGCTCTAGGTTTTCGACTCATTACCTCACCACGAATTAAGTCATTAATTTTCAATGACCCTTCCTTTGGTACATGGAGGCGGTAAGTGTAAAGGCGTCCCTTTCTCTAACTCCTGCTGTATACGCATCTGAAGCACTTGCCCACTTCCCCATATACACAGGAGGAAGTTGTCTCTGCTTTGCGACTTCCTTCATTTGCTCAAGTTCCTGAAGAAATGGCAACAGCCTAAAATTATATATGACTTGACCAGTAGAAAATACTGCATATCCTGTCAAATGACTTCAAATTTGGTTATTCCTTAGGATCTTGAATCATGGTAGAATTGATTGCTAGAATTTTCTCTAAACATAATGAATCAGATATTTACTATGAATGAAGGTAAAAGTTTCGAGAAAATCTGCTGCTTATATTCATAAAGAGAATGAATAGCACATGCCACACGCGCATGCGAGAAGCTTGGATTGTGGAAGCAACTGCATGATAACACGCGGTTATCATGCAAATTATGCAAGTGGAGAACAATACCTCACTGGAGCAAAAGCAGCGGTAAACCGCGCCAGAGTCCAAAAGCTTCTCGGCATACTGCTTGTATAGTGAATTCCGCTCTGACTGGCGATAAGGCCCAAACTCCCCACCGACATCAGGACCTAGCCAAATATGGACGGCGAACAGCTATTTCCGTTATAGTTGTGTTATGTTATTTTTGTTATTATAGTTGCATAGACAGCACGCTCTACAATGATCTGATGAAACTGAACATTCATCGCAATGCTTGCATATAGATTAGCCCTTTGCATGTGCAGGGGAGCACAACAATCAAGAGGAACTTAGCAGGCGATGTTTTTGAAACCTGCAACCAATTTACCTGCACCTACAGAGTTGGATTTGTGCTGACTCCTAAAGCCGCCATATCACATGCGAGTGGCAGCCAGTATTTGTGATAATAGCATAACAGTGGCAAAATGAGAGGCTAGATCTAAAGCAGTAGTGATCAAGTTAAGCACAGCTGCAACCGCAGGACTGCGATGCCAGTCAATTAATGTGCGAGGCGCAACGCTAGGCAATCAGCGAGATGACACGCGATTGAGGATGGTGAAAGCGCGGCGTAATAAGAGTAAGATAGAGCACCGACCTTCGTCCCATTTCGAGGCCGAGCCAGGCGAGGTCGGCGAGGACGGCCTCCTCGGACTTCCTTGTGGGCGCTCGAGGTCGGTGTCCTCGACTCGGAGCACGAAGCGTCCCCCTTGAGCGCGCGAAGAGGTAGTTGAAGAGCGCGGTGCGGGCGCCGCCGACGTGGGGAGGCTGCCCGTGGGCGACGGCGCGAAGCGGACGCGGACGGGCGGAGCTGCCGTCGGCGCCAGTGGCGGCGGAGGCGCTGACGGAAGGGCCCGGCGGAGGTGGAGGTGGCGGAAGGGGCGCGTGGGCGCGTCCGGGAGGAGGCGCATGCGCAGCCACGGCGACCCCGTCAGCAGCGCGCTCGCCGCCATCTCACCCACCCTTTTGAGGATTGCGAGGGCGAGACGACCGACCAAGTGGGAGAGGATGATGATGGATAGGAAAAGAAGGGTGGGGTTGGGTGTTGGGGGCCCAGATGAGACGGGCAGCAGGATCGCGGGCCGTGGGTAGACCACGACCGCGCAGAAGGAACTGGGCCTGGGGTGTATACTGACACAAAGGGCCCACGTGGCAGAAGTGAGGATATGCTTTTGTCCCGGAAATCTGAGGGGGTGCGTTTAGTTGGTGAAAATTTTTTGGTGAAAAATTTTTTGGGTGAAAATTTTTTGGGGTCACCTCGGATATTTGTTGGATGTCGGAAGGATTTTTAGGAGACTAATTAAAAAACTAACTTCATAACTTCGCTGTAGACCAGCGAGATGGATCTTTTGACTATAATTAATCTATCGTTAGCATATGTGAAACTTCTTTGTAGCACTTATGGCTAATCATGGAGTAATTAGGCTAAAAGATTCATCTCACGTGTATAGCTATTTTGTGTAATTAGTTTTTTATTTTATCTATATTTAATGCTTCATGCATGTGTCGGAATCATTCGATGTGATAGGTGAAAATTTTTTAGGATGAAAATTTTTTTGGAACTAAACATGGCCTGAATCACGTCCGGCTCACATGTGGGCTGACAAGGGAGAGAGATGGAAGGAGGGAGCACTGTGAGAGTGTGAGTCTATACTACTATATCCGTATCAATTTCCAAGAGAAAATTTCACGTAATTAGCACTTGTTTTTATAAAGTACCAATATAGATGTTTGTGAAATGATTATGTATATTCAATGGTAGATTATCATTTGTCAGGGGGCTTTTTTGTTCAAAAACTTAAAATGTCAAGACAACATAGGTTCCGTAATGTATTTTGAATTTTAATTGCTCCTCTATGATCATGCATATATACGTACAGCTGCTTGACACTTACTCCCTCCGTCCCTAAATAATTATCATTTTACGCTTCCCGAGAAACAACTTTGAATAAATATATATTAAAAAATATTTATACTAATGGTATATAATAGTATCATTAAAAAGATCTTTGAATCGTTTTTTTTATAAATATTCGGAGATACAAATGTTGCACGTTTTTAAACAAATTGAGTCGTCAAGCTTGTGAGTAATGCATAACAACAAGCGACACTTATTTAGGGGACGGAGGGAATAATATATACTCCGACCGTATATGGTTTCATGTGTGTAGGAGCACTAACTTTGTTTTTTTTTTTCCACATTTTTGTGTTTAGATGCTGTAAAGTGGTGTTGTAAAGTGTCACATCGGATATTTCGCACACATTAGAATTACTAAACGTTGACTAATTACAAAATAAATTATAGATTCCGATGCAAAACGGCGAGGGCAATTTAAGCCTAATTAATCCGTCATTAGAGTATGTGTCACTGTAGCAGTTTAGTGTCTAATCACAGCCTAATTAGGCTCATTAGATTCTGTCTCGAATTTATAAGAAAACTGTGCAATTAGTTTTTTTTTATTTCGTCTAGATTTAGTACTCCATGCATGGGCTAATATATTCGATGTGACATTTTTTTAAAGTTCGAAGGTTGGGAACTATACCACCACAGTGACAAACAGCAGGGTGTAGAGGAGAATGGTCGACTGGACCTCGGTCACTGACACACGCAACACAGGTCTGTGGTTAAAATTGTTGCGCCGCTGTGTTCTGCAAATTGTAATTCTTACAACCACTGTCGGGAGTGGTTTTGAGCTCCATCGTGATCGATCACTGTTGTAGTATCTGCTGCTCAGGAAGAATTGAAAAGGTCAGTTTGGGGGATGACGCTCGAACCGAAGCCGCCCGACCCACCCCTCCCCTCCGTCGTCTCCCTCCTGCCCCCCACCCCAAATCCTCCTAGATCCGCTGCAGCTCAAGCCTCCCAACATCAACTAAGGCTATCCGCCTCCTCGTACTTTAAATCCATACTCTAAAAAGGAATATTCCGTCCCTCGCCATCGAAATTTCTCTCCTTTTGTATACAGTTTCACAAGTACCATCCATGCTTGATTGCTCATACTCTATATTAGTGGGGACCATATTTAATTTTATCTAAATATATCCATGTGAGATCTTGTTTTGAAGGATTTATTTAAACGAATTCAATGGTGTAATCGGAATTTCATTTGGCTTTTTAATTTGTGAGTTATAACATTTTGTAGCTAAAAAACGGTGTAGCTAAAAAAAGCAGTGGGGTCGCCACTTCTCTCTCCTGCCACCCACGGCGCTTGCTGGTCCAGCGGCGCGGCGTGCGTCGCAGGCCCCACGTCCGTCCTGGAGTAACTTCGCCTTCATTCGTTAAAGGCGGCGTCGCGGTGCAAAACTGGAGGATCGCGTTCCTCATTACGTACCGTAGCTACTTAGTTTTTTGAGCTCTTTGGAGTAAGCTTTCGTCTTGCCGCGTTGCAGACGGCCTAAGCCTAGATCGCGACCTCCTCCACTTTCGATCTACAAGTTGATGGGTCCATCCCCACTTCTCTCCCGGTAACCCGGCCTTTTGTCGTCGCCCGGCCGGAGTCGGAAGGCGTGCTTGAGTGGGGGCCCGCGGAGTAAGTGTCGAGGGCGCGCCTTGGGGGCCGCGCTCGGGTTCCTGTGGGTCCCCGCGATGACTGGCGGCGTAGGCTGGCGGTGAGGACCTCGGCACCTGCGCCCAGAGCGGTGGGCGTATTTGGTCATCGTTGAGGATGCTTCGGGGCGGCGAGGATGAGGGGCGTGGATGCCTCCCGGTCCGGCGTGCGCCCTTTGAACGCGCCCGTCCACCTTATCTCCGATGCGCCTTTCCACGGGAAATTTCGGAGGGACGTTAGCTTGCCACCGCCGGTGGGCGGATAGCGGCGGCGGCAGCGTCGGCGATGAGCGCCCTTTGTCCTACCCGGATGTCGCCGTCGCCCGCCATTGCCTACATATGTGCCCGGTGCGGCCCGTCCGGCCGAGTCGGTGGGCCTTGTGCCATGGCGATCTGGCTGCCAAGCGGCGGAATTCGAGAAGGCGGGGAAGCTCGATCTGAATAACACCCCGTGTTTTTGCATCATCTTAAAATCCACTAAAAATTTGAACCTTTTGAAATAAACTAAAACTTGATTTACTTTTTGAAAAACACCTAAAAATATTTTTTAAAAACCCTCGCATTAAAAGTTCACCATGTAAGAAATAGGACGCTTGTTGCCTTGTTGAACTTACGGTGGCAAATGGATTAATGCTAAATCTAGATCATATAAAATTTGAAATGCATTCATAAGCAGCATTTACAATTTTAAAAAAAAATAGCAAATTATAACATGTATGCTAGTATACAGATATCCAAACAAGTACTCAAGAATAAAACCCTAAGAATATATATACTTGTGCCAATACAATTTAACATATATGTATATGTGAGTATACATGAGAGATTGGGAAGGAAAGAAAATAGAAAAGGAGAGAAAAATAAGAAAAGAGCAACTGGGCTCATTCTCCCTTCCTCTCCTCTTTGGCCCGGCATGACAGCTCACCTCTTCCCTTCTCCAATTCGCCCGAGGCGGCCCGAGTTACCCCCTCCTCTTCTCATTCCCTCACGTGGGCCGGCCCAACGTCGAAACCAGGTAGCCGCGCCTGTCACCCTCCTCCTTACTCACTGACGCACGGGGTCCACTGGTCGGATCCTTCTTCCCCACCGCGTCGGGTAACCGTGGCACGGCCCTGCCGAGACCCCGATGTCCACGCCGTACGTGGCAAGGTCGGCGGCAGGAAGCAAGCACAGGAACCGCGTGGACTTCAGCCGAGCCGTCAACTCATCTCCCCGCTCCCGCACTCCTTTTTCTCAACGCGCATAGGGCGGGGCGGTAACCTAGCCGGGCGGACCACGGCGCCGGTGAAATAACAAAGGCGGCCAGCCAACCTCGTCGGGTAAAGCGCGACATGACGGGGATGGGAGAGCCACCTGCAGAGAAGCCGCGCCGCAGCGCGGAGCGCGCGGAAAAGATCTCGGCGGCGAAAATATCAGCGCGCCGAACTCGCCATGAGTCGCCACGTAAATAGAGGCAGGCCGTGCTCAATCGAAACTCGCCCCCTCCCCTCGAGCTCCGCTTCATCATAGCACTATCTCCCCCTCTGTTTCCCCTCTTTCCTCTTCCACCTCGCTCCTTTCCGGTTTTCCCAAAGCCCGGACTTAAGCGGGGCAGATGCGTCTCTCCCATTCCTCCCGCTCACTGGAGTCCCGAGGCCAAATTAGATGACGGTGACCGAGCCTTCTCACTTGCTGGTTTGAGCCACCTAGCCCTCCTTCCCGCTCCGTGTTTCCCCACTACCGGACTCCTACGCCACTTAGCGCCATGGCCACCAGGCAAGACAAGGCAAGCTTTGGCAAGTCCACCAGGCGATCGTTCGGTGTTCCACACCCCATGCACACCGGACACGTAGAAGCGCCGGCGATTTAGGTGACTTAGGAGCATTCCCGCCGCATAGCGCCACCGAGAGCCGTTCGACGAGTCCTCGCCGCGGGATACGACCCCATCGTTAGCCCCAAAGCCATGCGCTGCGTGGCGGGGTGTTAGGGAGGCGGCGACCTCAACAGCGAACTTTCGAGGACATGGTCAGGAGCCAGGGCCGGATTGTGTTGCCGCCGTGGAGCGTATCAATGGGGCTCAGCTCCCTTGATGCATAGCGGTACTGCCGCCCTCACTGCCTCCTGCACGCCAAGTGGGCCCGCATAGTGACGCCGTGGTGAACCGTCCGCTAACTGTGGTAACGAGGCGCCGATGGGTAGACCCCACCCGTCCGTCTCTCTCGGTCTCCCCTTCCCCTCGTTGGTAAACGGGCCATGGCCTGTGTGCTACCGTCGAGGCCGCCCACGTGGCTACCAATAAACACCGACACGGGGGCCCCCAGCCATCATACGCGATAGCCGCAGGCGCCTGGGGTACACTAGGAAATTGCCGGGTACACACAATGATTTGTACATAGAATATCATAAGTACTATTTCACGATTCCAAAAATTCCCTTAAAATTTGTAAATTAACAACATAAAATAAGGAATTTAATCATGTAATTAGTTTATATTTTCATGCACTAGAAAAATATTATAAAATATTGCCTTAGTAATAAATTAGGAATAACCTTATAAAATCAATAACTTTTGCATCCTAACTCCGTTTTGTATGAAACCACTTTCATAATTCATCTAAAATCTAGGTCTATGCATTAAGCCTGTCACCACCATAATGTTCTATGTTTGCTTTGTTTACACTAGTTTAAGTTAGATCACGCATTAGTTGCGTATTAGTAGTTCTGCCGTCCGGTAGGAATTTCCCCGTGAGTAAGCCAGCTCTACCTGTTAACATGCCAACAGATAACAACAAACCAGGCAAGTCCTCACTCCCACCCCTCTAATTTTTAACCTAATTGAACAACGATAATCTTACAGAGATGATGATCATAGCCTATTATATGTAGAAATGTTTATATATGAAATGTTTATATATCCTCCTCCCCACTCGGGCGCTTTAGTAGACCGGCTCATAGTTAACCCACCACTTCTCGGTTGGCTAACACCGATAGTTATAACCTAGACCTGTGATGATCGATTTGGTCGCTGTTGTAAGACCTTTTATCCTATATTAACAAAGCTCGCTATTTTCTTTAAACACGCGGTACCAACTTACGTGAAAAGCTAGGCGTATTTGTGCGTGATCCCGGCGCCAAATACGTGTGATTAGGACCCACTAAAGTGGGGGCTCGACATAGTTGACCCTCATCCTCGGCTAGTTTGCGGCATTCTGCCCGCCGTCGATGGTTGTGTACCTACCGGCGGCGCTTTGGGACGTCGAGAGAGGATTTCGGCCCCCAACGCCGATGGGTGGTGCGACATCAAACCTTCCTACGCCGAAGTCGCGCCGTGATAACCGAATTGAACCCGGCCCATTGGCTCCTCAAAAGATCCACTGAAGCGCTTTGAGACATGTGTTTCAATTGCCAGTCCTACTGCCGCGTGGCAACTAAGTGCTGCGCGGCGTTACTGCGTTATCGCGGCCTCCGCCACCACGCCAAGGATTGCAGGTTGCTTGGGGCCGCTGCTGGGTCGCTTGGTGAGGAGGCCCGACCATGCGGCGGCGGGCGGGGTCGACACGCGCGGCTTCCTGGTACGGCTCTCTGCCCTGACCTCGTCTACGGGTTGGGGCCGCTGGGCTGGGTGCTTCGGACGGGCAATCGGCGGTCTCGGCGGCGTCGGGCGTCGGCGGGCGACAGCGACATAAATGTATATACGGTGGGGGTGTATGTGTGGAGGCGCCCGGGGACTACGACGACAACGCCATGATCTCTGTCGCTGAGGTTGCTTGCTGCCCTATGCAGGACCCTCTGGCGGTGGAGTTGCGCGCGTGCGAGGTGCTTCGTGTGTGGTTTGACCCTATGTGGGAGGAGCTGCCTGCCTTGTTTGTTGTGAGGCCCTCAGTTGGAGCTCCTTCTGTAACACCCCAGGTGTTAATTACCAACTAAGCAATAGATTTGGATAAAAACAAGTGTATTAATTCATGGTCTTGAACTCGAAGCATCAATTTCGGAGCAAAAGTAAGTTTTTATGCTTATATCTGGAGTCTGGCTAAGGACAAAATCGATTCATGGGAACCATGACTTTTCATGCTCCTCACCTCAATTTATATGTGTCTTAGCTAGTGATCAAGTTTTGTGAAGATCGGGATTAAAAAGTCACATGAAATAATAAGTTATGTCATTGCTCATTATATAGTGTTTATAATGACTTTATGAAGCAGATGGTACAGGTGAAGCCAACCCACCTTTGTCACCTTGCTCAAATGACCCTAAATAAACTCCACAACAAAAGTCATTAAGAGACCATGTTGAGCAAATGCCTCGAAAATGCCTCAATTGGCCTAAACCCTAGTTGGAAGGGTTAATAAAGTTGTTGCTTTGACCAAAGTGGGAATTCGGTTTCTATTCAAAATATGGAGTTTGACTTTTAATAAAGATTGTAGAGCAAGTGATGTACAACAAATGTTATTTTTTGTACCAAGTCATGATTCCGCTCCTAAGTGCCTTAAACACAACACTCAAAAATGAAAGAAAAAAGCGATTTCGTGGATGAATATTCTAAGTCCGGAAAACCATGATTATGGGATCGACCTCTCGCGTTCTCGAGATTTTTTGTTAAGCAACTTGAGTTGGACCAAAAATAATAGTTGGGGGTAATCGGTTGAGGATGAACATATCAAAATTTGGGATCAATCGGATTTGATTTGACAAGGTTTTGGCAATCATTTCTAATCATCATTAAGTCATTAACAATGCAAATTTTGGAGATGATTATCTTTTAATCGGTTATTGCTAATGACTTTGGGCCTATAATGAAAGTTAAAAGATTGATCAGTGGTGAACATTTTTTGCTTATTGGACCATGTTGAGATTCATAAATAGCCCAAATTGGTGTCCCAACCGACTCACTTTGACGTGTGCCGGGTGTTCAATGCTTTGCCCAAAGGGGGACGCTATTGCGTCTCTGCAGCGTGGCGGCCCCAAGAGCGCCCATTGCCATTACCGACACCTCACCTCCTCAGTGTCTGCGCCTCTGTTGACCTTTGCTTTAACGACATCACTAATATAGCAACGGCGCCAAAACATGACAAACACTATAAAAGCAATGACCCCAAACAAAGTCTTTGGTATTATAGGAATTACTAAGCCACTACAAAACTAGTCAAAGAGAACCCATACTTCTAGTAAGATAGGTTGTCAGTCTATTTGGTGCAACTAGAGAGTATATCATGGCACGAAATAACACGACTAGGTAGAAAGTAAGGTAAGATAAAGAATATAGATCAAGGCTCGTAAGCGGACGTAATAATAAATACCATTGTAGCATTTTAAAGAGTAAGAGTATCGTATCCACAAGGAAGGCATCTAAAACTAAATATGCATAGCACTAATAATGTCCTTATATATGGAATAGCTATAACCAATAATAATAATACTTCTACTCAACAATGGGGTTAATGTCACATAAAATAATAGATAATGATAAAGATATATATGATAAATGCTAATAAAGATAAATGATAAATACAAGGGATCAAGCCATCATGAAATAATAAGATTCAACGAGTATTCTAGTCTAAGGACTAACATGGGTAATATAAGGAAAACTTACTAATGAGTAACTATCATCACATGCTATTGCTAAACTCTAATTAGTGCAAACATCTAGCTATCATCGTTAGTAACTACTACTTCATACCATACTCAAGAGTCATCAACTAGGAAGGATTCAATAATGAGATCTTCACCTTCTTCGCAAACACACGACCTACCATTCACTATATACGGAGGGAGGATTACAGAGGACTCAATAGGGTCAGTAACCCCTACGATCTACCCCATGACTCGGCATATAGCGGGCATTTGCAGATATAACATATATAAGCACCACGCTTTACAAAAGTTATAACACCTATCTTGCACGTTACAAGATGAGGGCTATACAATCCTAAGCATGCAATCCATAATAAATAACTAACTCTACTAGACATATTAAAGCAAACAATAAACAATGCAATAGATAATATAATATAGATAAAGAATAATGTCATAGATGAACTTGAGTAATAAATATACCAAAAGATATAATAATGTACCTTTGAAACACACAGACGAGAATCCGAAGTTCAAGTCTTCCTAGACTTGGATCTCCTTCTAATCTACTACTATGTAGCTAATCTCTCTAGAACTAGAACTACTCGAAGAACTAGGGTTTATGGCACGGACTTGATCTACGAAACTCGAGATCAAGCGATCTTGAGATTGAATTATCTAAATTAGGGTTTCGGGGGTGAGGTGCGCCCTTTGCTTTTATAGCCCCATTGGATGAATCTCGGCCCTTGGATCAAACCGAGCTTTGATTGGGCCGGTGTAGATCTACTCCATAGGTCGGTTGTAGGAAGGTTCCGGAAGGTGAGGACGCGTGGCTCCACGGGGTGCCGTGCGGCCCCACATCCTGACATGTGGGCCCCGACCTTCGCGATTTGTCTTCTTTTGTCCTTTAGACCCTTGAAATTCATACTAATCGCCCGATTTGGTCCTTTTCTTCGTTTCTCTATTTCTTCTCTTTTCTCTCGATATTCTAGTATTTTCGAGTTCACTGCAAAACCGGAAAGTGTACACAAAACTTGTGAAAATTATTAGTATAAAACCCTATCTTCTATTGTTCTTGTTCTCAAATGATCTATCATTTCATGGTAAAAGTTAACGATAACTACCGGGTCAACGGCCTCCGGTCCGCTATCCCAGGTTGGAGGGGCCAAGATTGAGTTCCCCACTGGTTCCTCTTGCTCTCTCTTGCCCTCCTTCCTTTTTCTTGCTCTCACGCTGCCGGCACGATACCGGTCGCCATGGCTACGGCCGCCGGCGTGTGGGTGGCAGTCCTATGGCCGGTCGGGCGAGTGGGCGTGGTGCGGTAGACGCCGCTTGGTGGTCGCCGCCTTCTTCGTCGTAGAACCCCTACGCCGTCGTGGCTTTCGTCCCACCGCCACGCCGCCACGCTTCCGCATGCCGGCGCGTGCGATCGACGCCCATGCGCTAGCGTTTCGGGCCGGTGCCGACGGCGGCACCGACATAAGCCGGCTCGCGGATTCCTCGCTCTGCGTGTTCGGGTAAAAGAAGGGGAGAAGGAAGTAGAAGGAGGAAATCGAAAATCGGCAAAGCTCGGTGCTAGGTGAGAAATTATGACTCATGTAAATAGTGTTTTGTACTTATTTGTAATTTTGTAAAAGTATGGGTACCTATTTGCAAAACTGACGATCGGGTTCTGGCAAAGCCGCCAGGCCGCTTGTTCACAATGTTGGGCCTTAGCGGGCCACTTTAAGCCCAAATGCTCTTTTCTTTTTATTATATGTTTTACCAATTTCTTTAAATGTGAATAGTGTCTAAATTTTAAATTTTGTCTAAATTCAAATATAGCTTAAAAAACTTTTAAAAATTTTTGTGTAGCCTTTTCATGATGTCTAGTTTTATGAAAAATATGAGATGTTGAAAATCAATAGTTCTTGCATGATCTAAAATTACATTCTTAAATGGAAAAATGCATCTTCCAAGATTTTTAGTAATTAAAATAATTACCCAAAAAATCATGAAATTTGATTTGACATTTGTTTTTATGGCATGATCTACCTCGTATAAAAAGTTTAGAGTCATTTAGAGATAGTTGATCTATTTATTAGTTTATGCTTTATTAAATAAATTGATAATCACATGATTAGTGTATAATAACTTAGGTTTTGTGTGACTTTTTGGATTGATTATGAATCTTGGATCATAACCCCTTAAATGGTCTTTGAGAACTCCTTTAGTCATATAAGTAGTTAACTAGTTGGTTTTGTTGGCTTGCCACTTTATCGTGAAGAAAAAGTTGTACTCAAGTTGTTTATCATTTCATGCATTCATGAAGCATCATGTTTATATTTTATCATATAGCAATGCATCATTATTTTTACGTGTAGTAAATGAGACCGATGTGGTTCGCGATGATCAAGCTTTTGAGAAGGTGCATCACCAAAGGTGTTGGTGGCAAGTGTGACTTTGGTGGTTCGACCGTGGAATCGACCTTCCCCGCAACACCAGGCTAGCCAGGAGCATAAACCCTTCTCGTTTTTATAAATACTTTATTCACCTTAAGTCTAGTGAAATGTGCATTAAATTAGTAAGAGTTGGTTGATACCGTTGTTGCATGATTACCTTGATCTACAATTATTAGGATGTTATCCCACTAGTATGTGTAGGTCGATCTCTTATGCTTAGTAATGCTTAGACTTCGGTAGAAGTCGGATGATGATTTCATCGTTCGCGAGAAACAAGTTTACCTTTGCTTCTCCGAGCTAATGACAGTCATGAGAGCATATGAATATGAATATAGTAGTGATAAATTTGAGATCATACGGGACTTAGTTGAAAAGCCAACGGGACTCCTAGTCGTGCTTGTCCCGTGTTGGTCGGTTAAGGACCGTCCGTTGAGAGGATTATTAAGTTCGGGACTTTGTAGTACTGGCTACATACTCCGGTAAGCCTGATCTCGGGGGTGTGCCAAATCGGGAATGGCAACCGCGCACTGGGAGTGGAGAGATGGCGAGAGTAGCGTGTACCCACCCTACTTGAAATTTAGTACGGTGGTGGGGTAATCGCGGCTCTCGGGTGGCGTAGGCCTCGTTCCCGTTTTGGACGATCTGAGTGAGGGTTGATATATGCAAGATTAAGTTCTATATATGTCGTGTGGTAAGGAATCCCCAGCTGGGTTTTAATCGATTCGAATCGTCGTTGCTCCTCGGATATGGAGACCCATTCTTCTGTCCTCACATCATAGTAATTGATGACACATGGTTACTCATGGATATGAATGAAAAAAAGAGATGCAGAAAAGATGTGTTGCTTAAAAAGTGTTTAATTTAGATCGGGTGCAAATCTAGCTATAATAGCTTTACCGATGCTAAAACTTGGTTAAAAGATTAAGTAAGGATCCACTTATAGTAAGCTTTTCTGCAAAACTCCCCTTTTATAGCTCTACTACTTCCCTTAAGCCAGCATACCCTTGGAGTCTTTTTTTTTATCGGGTAAGTCTTGTGGAGTACATTGTGTACTCGGGGTTTGTTAACCCTTGCAAGTCTTGACTACGTCTTTGTTAACAAGGTTATGTCGGTGGGCTCGACATGATCCGGTTGTCTTTTAGTTCTACTGCTCGCCGCAAATTAAGTTAAGTCTACTCAAAAGTAACTTACTCATATTTTATAAATTAATGTTATTATTCTTCTACACTCCGATTTATATTTTTGTAACAATTGTTCTAATGTTGTAGTTACACCTTTGTTGATTCCTTTCGTATGAGTTGTAATATGTAGTTTAATTGGGGTTCTCTAAGAACACCCGACAGAAGCTTCGTAAGTTATCGGGTGTACACGCATAGCCGTCGCCGAGGTCTTTTGAGACAATGACAAAAGTGCGTGTGGGCCATATAATTTAGGAGGTTACGCTACACCTTCTACCGGGCCTCTTTATGAATGGGTGAGCCCCCGAGCCGATGCCTTGTGTGTGCCTCGAAAGTGGTGTGCGGATGCGTGGAGGATCCAATGGTTGCTGTGGTCGCCGCCGCAGCTATCGCCCCTCCAAATTGCCGCAGCTCGGACTTCTCCCGCGATGTGAGCAAATCGGTGGCGTACCGATGTCGACGCCCGGGTGTTGTGGCTTCCGCCTCCTACGGCCCAGAGGAGATGAAGGCAACCGATGTCCGCCGTTGCGCATACACTTCTCCTCGAGGCCGCGAGCTACGCCGCCCGTGTCGCCGGTGCCCGCCCACTGGCCAGCGGAGAAAGTGGTCGCATTCATTGCCGCCATACCGCGGCGGCGAATGCCACCAAAGTGTGCCCAAATCGTCGCTTGAGGAAGCTTGGCGTTGAAGTCAAGGAGGAGGCTTCGACTTGGTGGTCGGAAGCGGCGCCAAGGCCGCTTCGCGGACACGTCGACTTGGTCGAAAAGAAGGAGAGTTTTCAGATTCTTTTGAACAGGCGTCTCACGTAACGACCTTGGATCCGACTTGGCGAGTATCGGGGACTAGGCGTAGGTTCCGGCGTGTCTATTTTTTAGTCGTCATTGTTTGTTTGTAATCACAACCACGCCGAGTTGTTGTCGGGAGGGCATCGGCAACCGTGGGTTGCCATCCCCTCGTTTCCTATATTAAAAAACTTCTTTTGCAGCAATAAAAACGGGTTGTCTATTGTGACGTACCGATTGTTTGAATGTAAAAAACAATTTGTTTGCTTTTGACCATTAAAAACAATGGTGAGCAAACATAAAAAAGCGGCCGATTGTTTTGTGCCTAAAAAACAATCCCCAACCTAAACCATCAGATCAAAATCAAATGGATGGAAAAAATACATAGAATTTTACAACACAAAAAACTGCATAAATAATGAAATGCCCGATATGCAACGTCGATTTGTCTTGAACAAAATGATATGACCAGCAATTCATACAAAAACACTCTTATATTCTGACTATGCTGGCCTTTGAAAATTAATAAACATGGCAAAATGCTAAACTAAATAGCCAAATTGGCAGCTCACAAATCTGGGAATAAATCATGTTAATACCAATTTTTCAAAAAAACTTATGCTGAACTGTAACAAAGGAGCAAAACTTGCACAATGGGGAGTTCAAAACCAACCTACGCTCTCTCTCTACAAGCAATGGGTGTGCATCAATGCTCTTCCCATCCCGGGCCGTGAATTTAGTCAAACATACTACACCCCTTACCCCGACATAAAAACAACATATTTTACATCACAAATAGGCCTCTAAAAATCATTTGAGGGGCGATCGAGTAAAGTGCTTCTCAAATGACACAAAAAGAGATCTCATTCGAATACCCGCCACCATATGGTTTGGAATGGTGCAGCAAAAAGATATTGTAATTATCAACTAAAGCTAGAGCCAAATTACATCTCGAATAGAAAACTGAAATGATAATTCACAGGCATGAGCATAAAAAATGACACAAGCAGAACTACTAACACTAGTGACAAGTTCAGTTTGGTCTGGGAGGACCAAGAACTAAGAACTTGGCTAAAGTTGTTGCCAATATCAAAATTAAAAAGCAAGAAAAGCACAGTTAAGATGTAAAGAAAGGATCCAGCAGTAGTTTCGGTGGAGGGGCAAAATCAGTATAGTGCTTCTCAGATAAGAGGAAGAGATAAAGACAGACCTTGCTGTCGTAGACCCGCCGCCACTGACAGGCCTCAACCAACCGGATGTAAAAAGGAGTGAGTCAAAATAGCCTCCAAAGGTCCCAAATTCTATGTAGATGTGCCACATAAACCCAATGCGCATTATTGTAAACAAATCGATAGCATAGCATTCAGATAGCATTAAAGTAAAATTTAGATAACAATTGAGCAACCAAGCGAGATGCAGTATATACTCACCCATTTCACACCATATCTTCGTGAGCATGTACTCCATGGCAAACACAAACAGTCCTCAGGCAAAAAAAAAAAAAAACCATCAAAATTCAAATGCAAAAAGAATTGTTATCTAAATTCAAATTCAAATTCAAAATCAAACTACATGTCCAAATACAAATTTAAAATCAAATTCAAAATTCAAATTCAAACTCAAGATTCAAATGCAAAAAAAATTGGCAAATTCAAATTCAAAATCAAACTACATGTCAAAATTCAAATTTAAATTCAAACAACATGCCCAAATGACCAAATGCCCACGACCTAATGCCAAAAATTCAATTCAAAATTCAAAATTCAAATTCAAAGGAAAAGGAAAAACCATATTCAAATACAAATTTAAATTCAAATTCAAATACATATTCAAAATACAAATTTAAATTCAAATTCAAAATTCAAACCAAAATTTAAATTTAAATTTAAATTCAAATTCAAATTTAAAATCAAATTCAAAATTCAAACCAAAATTCAAACTACCATTTCAAATACAAAATCAAATTCAAATTCAATTAACTAATGACCAAATGACAAACAAAAAAAAAACTAATGCACTAATTATCCAAATGCCATACAGATATCATAGAAATGATTTCCAAATGAAAAAAAAATTGAATTATAATGGGCCACGACAAATGCTGCAGATCTCAAAAAAAAAAAAAGGACTCAAAGATGCACGGCCAATAGAAGCCCTAAAAAAAAAAAAAAAAACCATAACAGATACATGCTACAAGTAAAAAGGCCCACCCAAAGAATACATGAGGGGGATACACAAAGTACATCGAGCAAAGGACGTAACGAGCCACATTCTAATTGTCAAGAGAAAGAAGCTACAAGTAAAAGGCCCACCAAAATAATAAACAGGGGGATACGGGGGTACATCCGTAGCAAAAGGACGAACGAGGCCCATTCTAATTGTGAGAAAGAAAGAAATTTTGCACACCAAGAAAGAAAAGGGGGATAGAAGGGGATCGAATCATACCCGCAGCCTAATCGACCAACACAAGCATCACGGAAAAAAGACCGACCACTAAAACTCGTAAGAACAAAGGGGGGGGATCGGCTAGGAAAGATGCAACCACCGGATCCAAGACAAGGGCTACACTCGCGTGTGAATTCCAACCAAGAGAAAAGGTGAGAACAAAATCCAAACATAAATACATTGATATCCATTATACATACATAATAATAGCAAAATGAAAAAAACGGGAAGTAAAAAGAGAAGGGGGCGTAAAGGTTGCAACTACCGGACTTCGAGATCACCGTAGGCGTGCATCCGGATGGAGCCACATCATATTCGAGAGGTCGAGAAACCCCGTAAACCCTACTTTAGCATTACAAAAGGAGTTCTCACCTCGGCGTACATAATAAATCGAGAGAACATATGTCAATGAATGGCCAATGAATATATGAAACAAAAAGCTCAAGCAGACATTACACAAACACTTACGCACATAATTTCCAATACTTGTTGTTTCTCAAAAAAAATTATATAATGTCGTCAAAAAAATAAAAGAGGAGTGTGCACATTTTTTGGGATGATTCTGAGGGCGCGTGACGATCTCATATATGCATCATCGACAAGTAATCAAGAAAGGGATGACATGAATTCAAGCTTTGATTTTTGGGTCAAACCCATTGCTAGCCACATATCAAACACCATCACTTTCGATGAATGGGGTGAACTATGGAATCAATCAGCCATACCAATGAGGTATAACTTATAAAATGACGTAGATCAAAAGTCTCTTGTTAAAACAATTTCACATATTCCTTTCTAAACATAACATCTACATTTTGCGGGGACAAAAAGCTCTACAACAACAGAAAGCCAAAAGAAAGCTATACAGGCCTACTCATGGAGCAAATAAGAAATTCTCAAGAAGAAATGCTATCAAGTAAGTCATATTGACAAATCTTCATTTTCATATCTAGTACAATCAAACAAATCACAATTTATAATATTGTTATTTTGCAAAAAACTTCAGTTATCACAGGAAATACCTATCACATATACAAGAATGCTAATGGGCACAGACAATTTGTCGGGTAAAAAAATTTAACAACAAATTGTTCAATAATTATATACTACATCCTCCTTTTTTTAAAAAAATCTAAACTACATTCTCATTGATCACATGTACAAAATGCGAGGTAGATCCAATGGTACAAAGAGCGATAATGCATATGAAAGGGAACATTGACGCCACATACCTCTGAGGAGGCGTAAATGTCGCAGTACACTCATTAGACAAAAACAAAACACAAAGAAAAATAGGATTCATTCGAAAAGTCTACTACTTGCCTATTTACTCGATTAATCAAAATTACAGGGTTTGCTCTGCATAACCAAACATGAATGGGCAAGGAAGAGATAATGCAAATTCCTCATATCCAAATGTTGAGGTAAAGAAAATAAGAAAGTATCAATATACATGATTGTTCACAAAAAAATGATACATAGGAGTTACTCACTTGTACCCTACGGCAGGGGATGATATGCACAAGCCAACGAAAAACGGAATCGACAAAGACAATCGATCGCAACATGCATGCCGCAAAGAGAAAGGCCAGTACAAATCAAGTACAAACAAATTGAAAACGGCTACATAAAAAAAAAAGTATAAAGATTTAACCGCTTGGCTCATTTTTTGGGGTTTATCAAATTTTGAGGGAATTAGTCCGTAATGAGGACAACACTCTTCGAGAGACATAAATGATGGGACTTACTCATTTGGACATGATGAGGTAAAAAAAACATCATTTCTTTAGACAAGGCATTAATAAAAAATAGAAAACTACATAGAAGTGTCATAAATAATAATGAGCTAATTATTTCCAAATACCAACAATGACAGGATGATTACGAAAGAAGGTGGGATGAAGATAACTTAAATGCACAAGGAAGAACATCATCGGGAGATACGATCTTCAAAAGCATGCACCTCCAAGAGATTCAACAACCCGCAATAGTACACGAGAGAAGATGAATCAAATACAACATCGAAGAAGAAACAGTTAGAAATGTAGAGACATCGCGATACGTAATGCAGATCCAATCAAATGAGGCAGTGCAACTCCAGATTTAGAAGCAAACAGAGAGCTAAATCAAGAAGAAATAGAAGACTTCATCAAAAGTGAATGATAGCAAAGATCGAAGGCAACAATGCAAGTTTGACGAGCATGTTCACACACCACGCATGGGGCAAGAGTTTAAGTCAAGAGATGAAGCTCAAAGACTTCTTCAATGTGTATGCATCAATCGTAGGTTTCAAAACCGGCGGTTGTGGGTGTTGGAAGGACAGGAGCACAAAAGAGGAAAAAGAGATGATAAGAGTTACAATGAAGTGTAACAAATATGGAGCACCAAAACCCGATTTAACTACAGCTCAAAAAAGGAGGCGGGTGGATGCGCAAATCGGGAAAAAAAAAAAAAAAGAGGAAAACAAGAGTAATAGATAAGACAAGTGCGGAATGTACCATGGTAGCTAGTGAAAATAATGGAGTATGGAGGGTAATTAGGCTTGATCTAGATCACAACCATGATCTAAGCCCGGGGCAAGCTAGCAACTGTTCGGTGGGCACAAGTATTTGGTGAACTAGAAAAGTCAATGATAAGAACACCGAACAAAAGAAACATCCCAACAAGAAAAAATGATAACGCATCGCTCACAACTCGAGAGGGAGGACCTACAAAGCCTTACCCGGTCAAGAAAAAGGATATCAAAGAACTTCACAGGACACGATTGAGCAGGGGAAATTAAAGGGACAGATATGACCAAAGTACTAGAGCACTTCAGAGAAAGAAAAGCCAAAAGATCAAACTTTCTTCTACAGATTTTCGTTAGGACGATGAGAAGAGAGTTACCAATATATTTTGGAGAGATGCGGCATCACTTAAATACTATGCGAGTTTGGTGATTGTGTGAGCTTGACACAACATACATGACAAACAAGTACGTGGCGCCATTTGCACCTTTTATAGGCATCATCGACATGCACAAACATGTTTGTTTGCATGTGCCTTCCCCGCATAATGAAGAAAAGGAAACATTCAAGTGGGTTTTTGAAACATTCCTAGAATCAATGGGGGCAAAAAAACCAAAAACAATCATTACGGACCAAGATAAGGCAATGAAAAGGAGCTATAGCGTAAGTGATGCCGACAGCGATAGATACGTGAATTGCCTTTTTCACATCAAGAACAAATGTTACAATAAGAATTTGAAGGTTTTTGCAAATGAAGAAAATAAAGGCTTGTATGAAGACTTTGAGGACATTGTCAACAACTCAATCACGAAACAGAATTCGAGGATGATTGGAATACCATGATCGAGAGGCAAGAAACTTGAGAACAACAAATACTTCACAAGGATGTGGGAAACAAGAAAAAGGTTCATACCGCCTACTACAAGAACGATTTCTACCCCTTCATACAAACAACATCAAGAAGTGAGTCTACCAATTCAAGATTCAAGGACAATGTTGGGCCAACGTATAGCATAATGAGCTTTGTCACGAATACCAACGCATAATGGACACTATACAAAGAGCGAGAAGCATTAGAGGACCTATACGGCAAGGAGAAGAGACCAAAGGAGCTACTCTTTGGCTACACATTTGAGAAGCAAGTTTATGAGCTGCACAACAGGAACATTTATAGTAAATTTCAGGTCCAAGTACAAGCTACATCAACACTAACATTCAGAGAGTTGGAAGAAGACAAGAAATTTCATGTTTGGCAACGAAGCAATCAGTATACAAGGTGCACAAAATAAGGAAATACATAGTATTCATCGACCTCACAAAAGGGAAGGAAGAATTGATTGCATCCGTGCAAAATTCAAAGCAAAGATGGAATATTTTGCTCCCCACATCCGAAAAATCATCATTGAAAAGGAGATTGAATTAATACCGCACAAGTACATAATAGATAGATGGAGGAAGAAGGAAAAGATAATAAACACACGAAGCAAGATGATTGCTTGTAGCAACTAGCTCATTGCTCGATTCAATGTGCTAGCAAGCATGTCATAGAAAAAATAAATTGAAAGGAGCTACAAATGAAGCGACTACAGCTTACCTAGTTGAAGAAATGAAGAGAATTGACAAGCACCGGACACACCACCGGCAAAACTCAACCAAATCACTCAGGACAGATACTCAAATAGCCACAAATGAAGAGATACAAAATGGAAACCCGAGGTGGAACATGCAATTACCGCAACCCATCAAGAAATACATGATCCGAGTTCACTCAAAAAGAGAGGGAGGCCAGAAAAACAAAAAAGAATGAAAGCAATAATAGAGCAAGAGAGAGAGAAAGCAAGGATCAGTGGAGACAAAGAAGAAGAAGAAAACAATTGAAATGAAAATTCAGGTAACACACATATAAAAGCAAAAATGTTATAATCTACCACACTAAACTTTACTTTGTTTTGAAATAAAAAAATTCAATTCATTTCATTTACTAAACCGCTGTTCATTTTGTACATACTTGCTTTCTCCAAAGAAAACCCAAGACAAAAAGAGTCGAAAAATAGCAAAGAAGGACAAAGAACCCAATGGTCGCGGCCTCATCAAAGGGAAACAAAGGCCTAGAAGATGAACAAGTACCGAGAAAATACAAGATCGCCAAAAAAAAGAAATTTTACTTATCCGTACCAATATTATATACTTATTATATGTAATAGAACGATTGCAATTGGGCAAAGACAAAACCAATCAAAAAGGTTTGTAATGAATGTTTGGTACTCTACTGTTACGACACGTAACCAACATGCACATGCGTGCAACCACACTTTATGGTCTCTAACTCTACATTTATAAAGCTAAATCCTACCGGATATCTAGAAAAACTCAACACCATCTTGACGGACATTTGAATCTCATCACCATTTACCGAACTCATCAACCCGAAAAGAAAGGGGGAAATGTGTTTTTTAAAGAAAATCACAAAATAATAGAAAAATAAAAATCTAGATTCCCAAAAATACCTCATTATTGCCATAGCTAATAACTAGATTCTTGTTGCCATGATTCCTATGATTGAAAAACATGTCATTTGTCAACTTGATCTTGAGATTCGGAATATCAGCACTAGAGAAAACAGAGCACAAAGTTGTACTAGACGATTTCCAATATCAAGACACATCATAGCATAGATCCCGTAATCGCAACCGCAACGAAAAAGGGAAAAAGAGTCATACATATTAAAAACTAAAAGGACCAAAGAAGCATATAGAGGCAATAAAAAGCCATACTCATCACATGGAGAGTGCTTAGGCACTGTAGGATAACTAACACCATAATCTTCAAACTTCATATCACGTTTGACAAACCGATCCCACCAAAACTTGAATTGAGGGATCGAAAAGGAAAAGGGGACAGGATAACTATGTTATCAAAAAAGGTATAGATGAATGAGGAAAAAAAGAACCAATATAGTACCTAAAAAAAGGAAACAACATCAAAAAGATATATCACTAACCATCTTTTTCTAACAAATTGATGATATACATGGTCTTCGGGATAGAGAGAATCAAGAAAAAGCAAACTTCTTATCCTTGTGATTGACGGCAAAAAACAAACCAATGGTCTTGATAAAGAGTAGGAAAGAACAACCGCGACAACAGAGAAGGTCAAAAAAAGCTTCATTTATGCATTAACTAGTTAAAAAAATATATCACCGATTAAAATAAATCAGGAACAAATACCAACAAAATATAGTCATATACCATGCGACACTTGTAAAGTGGCTTCAGCTTTTTAACGTAACGCCACGAAGCCTCTACTCATTACTAGGACTCATTAACTCCAACATGATCTTTCAAAGAAAGTTATCCTAAATTTTAGAGAAAACAAATATAAACAACAAAACAGTTTTTTTTAAAAAAAAATATAGAAAGAAATAGATAGGTAACACAAAACATAGATTCTAAAGAAAAAATTTCAGCATTTAAATACTTACTATCAAATATTTGGAAAGAAATAGTGTCGATTGATATATCGGGATGACCATCCGGACGAGAAAAACAGATGGTAGCGTAAAGAAGCAATCACATAATTGCTAACTTTACCACCAATTTTCATCGATTCACCAAGCGACCAAAAATTGCATCTGAGACCTCCAAAGTATAGAGCATCCATACTAGAGAAAAAAAAAATAGCCTCCTTTGTCCGAGAGTCGAAGTTAACACTAATATTTTGACCATCCATACTACGTAAAGGGATGCGTAAAAACTAACCAACTAAATTTTGAACTAGCAAATGCACAAATTGCTTCATAATTTTCTATTTCGGATGAGGAAGGTTTGAAATCAATTTCATTCACAACAAAGTCATCCATAAGATCACGAGTAGGAAACACCGCTCGCTAGGACCGCCCAGCTAAGAACTTTCACCCCTCGTTTTTAAAGAAAAAATCCCATGCGTTCAACACAAGAAAGATTCACCGCAATTCAAAGAGCAAAAAAAAAAACAGCAGGGGACCCATGGGACTTACCAAGAATTTCGCAATCAACATGACTAGCAAGCCTTGTTTGAGCTAAATCAGAATTATACATAGCATCTCGCTTCCTTGGTTTGGCTTTTTAACCCTTTCAAAAAAAAAGTCCTTGAGCCAAGAAAAATGACGGAGAATTGTCCTAAGAAAAAAGGGAAGAAATTAATTCAAATTATTGCAAACAAATAAAAAACATATATAAACTTCAATTTTAAAAAGAAAATGAAGAATAGAGTTGACTACACTAGCATACTAACATTCTCTTTAGCGTTCTACATTTCACCTTCTTCCCGTAAAGAACTAGGACCAACAACAAAGATGACATTTCTTGACAGATCGGGAGTAATTCGGAAAGGATGAATCATCAACAAAAGGCTTCATGCTCATTAAAATTTCAACCTACAAAAAGACATGAAAAAAAAAGAATTATTTGAGTTCAAAGTGGAAAACATTACTTGCCAAAGCGGGGAGAAAGAGGTAAAAATAGGGGAAAAGGATAACATATAACCTCACGCCTTTAAACTTAGAGCTTCGGGGCTTCGGCATGTTGGGGCAAGTTGAAACGACCAAATTTTGATTGATGCCGAAAAGGAGATGGTGAAAGAGAATCGGGGATGACAACATTCTCAAATCCTTCATTTGAGGCATCTTTTTCCGTGATTGACAAAATTCTCATGCAATGAAGAAGCAGATTGACGGCGGCATTGCTAATATCACGCAAAGGATTCCGAATAGAAGCAGCGATGCATTTGCCACAAAGTAAGAATTTTTGAGATGCCGATCAGCAACACTAGACTTGCCTCTCGAAAGCACCTAAGTACAGTACAACCTTCCAACAAAAAAATATAACTAGATCAACATATATTTTTTATACAGGACCAATCACTTTGAATTAAAAAATATCAAAAGATAACTAAGCAAAAAGGGGCACTCACTTTTTTTCATATCGAGGCACATCCACCTTGAAAACCCATCATCGAAAAATAAGATAGAAAATTGAATAAAAAGAAACACATTAAGATATACAAGAAATTTATAATACAAACATAATGAAAATACTCCATAATCGAAAAACCAAACATTCAAAAAAAAAAAAAAAAAGGGTTGATGAAACTTACTTTGTTACCAACATCGTATTAACATCTTCGCACACTTAGAAGATGAAGCTACCCGATTACCCAAATGGGGCAAGATACGTAATCGGGGGCACCAAGCTCAAGAAGATTAGCACGAGAAATAGCATCCATAATTGACACCACCAACCCGCTTTGATCGAGTATCACTTTGGCAAATATGGCGCATCATCTTAGCAAACATATCTTGAAACTCCTTCAAAACATTGGCCGAGAAGTAACATCCATATTCAAAGACAAACCACGCTTAAAACAATGCTCATCAATCAATCTACTAATCTCAATCTTCAACCTCATAGGAAGCTTACAACCAATAGCCCTTTCCATGTTATTGCGAGAATGCAAGATCAAGCTCATCGGCCAGAAGAGAAACGACCCTAAGACGCGCACACACAAAAACAAAAAAAGGGGGGGGGGGAGGGGGAAGGGGCAAGGAAACGAAAAAAGTAAGGCATAACAAAGAGCTCTAAAAAATGAGTGACAAATGAAGACCGAGAAAAAAAAAAGAAGAAGGAAACATTCATCCGACCTTGTAGTAGCAAGTCTTCTCATATTCAAGCAATGGTCGATAACCATAAACACCGGGAGATTTCGGATCAAGATTAGCATAAGTCTTTATCATATCACCATGCCATCTTGAAATACGAGGAATGGTATCCGGAACTTGACGCGTTGCGGGAAATCAATATGATCAAGATAAACGACCTAAAAAAATGAAACATATGGCATATCAAAAACAGTTCGATAAAAAGGGAT
The DNA here is from genome assembly GCA_015847255.1 of Hyparrhenia diplandra. NCBI lineage: Eukaryota > Viridiplantae > Streptophyta > Magnoliopsida > Poales > Poaceae > Hyparrhenia > Hyparrhenia diplandra. The sequence continues at coordinate 32,515 of JADLZK010012772.1, forward strand.
AAAACACTTAACAAAGAATTAGACTTTAAGAAAATGTACTAATCTAATAGCATAAGACAAAAGGGAGTGTGGAAAACTAACCACAAGGTAGTAGATACAACCACCAAGGCCTTGACAACGTTTCATCTTGTCATTATTCCCTCTATTGAAAGCCCTAATGTAATCAAGCAACCACTCCAAGACATAGCCACACCAATTGTAATCTTTGATATGAGCAATATCTTGAAAAACACCAAAATACTTTGGGCTAGGGACAGAATTAGTATTGGGGCAAAGAAAGCTTTCAGAGCTACTACCGGGAAGCAAATAAGCATATCTTCATCTGGTAATTCTTCATTATTAATCAGCTTGTCGAAAAAAAAGAAATAGGAGGAAGCTTGGCCTTTCCAAATTTTGATAGCACAATATCTCGCCAACGGTTGGATCGGATGGAAAGCGGTTTTCCCGGAAGGAAGATCAAGGACCAAATGAGCGGACTCACGGTCAAGAGATATAACCTTTCCATCACGGATTATATCGCCGGATTTTTGGATCAACTAAATGAGCTACCCGGTTTGCAAACTTCCGAGGATAACACACTTGGTAAACTTCAACAAAGATCCAAAACCATATCTTTCAATAACGGCCTTCCTCTACGGACTCAAAGCAGATATGACATTTATGAAAGCGAAGCGAGAGAGATTGCTAAATCCATCCTTGGTCTTCTTATCAATCTTTATTTTCTTGGACTAAACGATAACAAAAAAAAATGCCATAAGGAACACAAATTTAACAAAAGCTAGTGAAAAATAGGAATTCAGATTTAAAAAAAGAAAGAAAAACCCGATGATTGATAGCCATCTCAAACTTTCTCTTCATAAGCTTAATGTTGCAATGCGAAAAAGAGATAAAGTTTTAAAAACGATAGGAAAGCGAGAAAAAAAAAAACAACAAAAGCTAGGGGGAGGGGGACAGGGAGAGTACATACTTCTTTTCGGACATTTCTCATACATTGCTAGATCAACACTAGAGTTATCGGCGGATGAATCTCCCTATAAAAAGAGAAAATGGACAAACAGGTTTAGGAGAAAAAAGGAAAAAGACTTTGAAAAAATGACAAGCCTAATTTGCACAAATAATAATAATAACAACTGCGATGGAGATAAATAAAGATAAGAATCATAGTTCATATGAGGTAACCGAGTGGACTGAAAATTTTCACAACCAACGTCTTACGATTCATCGGAACTTGACAAGTCAACAACACCTTTATTCCTTTTACGACCCATACTACAAGTGGACGAGAATGAAAAGAAAATTAGATATTCATGCATAACAGCCATTCCCTCATAAATATAAATTTGAAAACAAAAAGCAGATATCCATTACAAAAAAAAACTGCTAACAAACATATAGCATTTTGTCAAAACATGTTCTCACCGATCAAATCCTAAACAAACATGGCATTCTTGTAATACATAGTCACCAATATATCTACAAAAGCATCTTTAAAAACCAAACTACATGTCTCTTGGTCACTCTAATATATACAGGTAAATATACTACTAAACAAGGATACCGAGCATATATATAAGATAATATTATATAACATGATAATGAGCCACTTTTACGCTTGGAAAAATTTCACCAATTAATTGCAACAAGTCTATACATAGTGAAGTACATCCGAAATTATAAAATCACTAAGCGCAAAAACTGGAACCATGTAATTAGGGGAAAAAAGAAGAAGGATCAAGTTAGACCAATTCAACCCCCCAACCCCCCCCATCTCCAAAGCCCGACATATAGCGTACATTTAAACCAATGATCAGATAACATACACATCCTCTAGCATTCGGACACAGAACACATGACACCGAGAATTCAGAAAGCAAAAAGCAACAGGGTATTGCAATTCCTATCCCCTTGTGTTGGGCCACTACTAATTAACTCCAACCACGACACTAGGTAAGCGATGAACACATACTAGTCTTGACCTACACAGGACATCAAGATGAATACTAATTTAGAAGGCATGCAATGCAGCAAATGATTAGTTTCGACGGAAGATAAACACAACACATCTTGACAGAGTACTTGAAATAGAGAAGACATCACGAACAAAGGAATAAATCACATCCATCACAAAGCGCATGCAAAAAAGAATTGAGAATTAATTTACACGCATGCAAAGGAATTAATTAATTTAGATGCATGCAAAGTTTCGCAGGCGCACACACAAGCACAACAAAACTGATCTCTTCAAGTAAATAGGTAATTTCGGACAATAAGTTCGCTCCTCTAAATTCTGACCAAAAATAGAAACCCAATAAGTGCCAAAAAAATCAAGCCTAAGTTTAGACGGTACACGAGTTGCTCATCGGGCTCGCCCCTACCCATGAATACTAATCAAGAGAAAGAGCGAGCAAGGTTAGGGGACCATCGACAGCCATGGAAATGGCAGCTTCCTCACGTGGTCATTCCAAATGCCACACGGCCAATGCCACAAATATCAAATCTACTAAGCGGCGGTATGTCAATAAGCTGTCATATCTCGAGTTATCACTAAAAATAGGCACACTGAGTCAACATACATGAACTAGAAAAAGGGGAGAGGGGGAATTGGCCACACAAACCGGAAGACAACCGAAGATTGGCCCAAAAATCGAGAAGACAATGGCCACAGCGGCAATAGGGCGGCACCACCGAGAAAATTGCCACGAAGCAGGGGACGCCATAGCCGGATCCAGGGCGGCGTGCACCAAGCGAGGGCGAATCCACACGGAAAATTGAAATTGAGACAAAAAACCAAAAAAAAACACAATCAATGAATCTACGAAGCATGAAAGCGTTGGAAATGGCTAGATTGATGGAAATTACTACGGGAGGAGGCGCCTCGGCGAACCCTAGCGGAATCGCCACCGCGGCGGACGCCCGTCGACCCAAAAAAAAATGGAAGGGGAGGAAGAAGCGGACGAAATGAAAGCACGTAGCCGATGCGGACGAGCGCGAGAACCAAAAACTGAAAAAGACAAAGTCAGACACCTGGGACCCATCGTCAGATAGACAAAACCAGTCCAACACAAATCAGACGCACGATGAACATCGTTCGGCCAGAAAGAGCCGATTGTAAAATCAAATCGGAACAACCGGCTGTCAGATAGTCTCTCTCTAAAAAACGCGCTTAGACGTGATGAAAAAAAATTAACTGCTGCTCAGCTTCAGCCGCCAGGACGGACAGGCCACAGCACGCATGCTCCGCTCCACTGCAGCGGCCTAGAGCCGAGAGCGGAGGAGACCTTGGGCAGGGGCAGGGGCAGGGGAGAGAGCCACAGACGCACAGTGCTGGATTCAAATGGTTCGAAATTTATTTCAGACACCAAGATTTATATTTCGAAACATCAATATTAATATACTTTTTTTTGTTTTCTAATTAACTTAAGATTGTTTGTTTGGCTCATCGATCGAGAACCGATAATACTTCCATTGTTTTTAGGATATTATTACCTGGTGCTAGAGTAGAATTCGGTGACTCAGGGTGACTTGGTGAGCTTCAGTTTGAAGGAGCTTGGAATTGTTTTTGATATATCAATTTGTCACTAGATGAAGCAATTCATTTGCTAGAAATCATGGACGAAACCATCAAACGAAAAAAAAAAACATAAGAGTCAATGCTGTAAGAAGGGTGTTATTATTATATAAACGAACAGCAGAAAATGAATTTTTTTTTGCAGTTGACCACAAAAGGAGAAGAAAAGGGGCCGAAAACAACGAGATCTAGAAGAAAGGTAATGGGAAACAACACATAGGTGGAAGAAATGACGGTGATTATTTATATACTTTAATTGATTAGCAAAAAAAAAATGATGAAACAATGCAGACTAGCTAACAGAGCAGCAAAGTTTTTTTGTGGTAACTCTTCTTTTAAACTATTTCCAATTTTGTCACGTGACACTATTTTTTTCAAATCTAACCCTTTTGGCCGCGCCGCTATCCATGGCGGTGACCAAACTGTACCGGCCGCGCCATGCATGCCGGCCGCGGCGCAGGGTCGTCTATGTGGCAGAGCGAGTCGACCATGCAGCTGACGTGGCAGGCCCTGCCGCGCCACCATGCATGGCGCGGCAGCGTCGTACACAAATATACATGCATGACTGCTGCAGTACTGCTAGTGCTAGCCTGTGCCTGCTCGGCTGCTCCATTGCTACGGCGCTGCAGTCGGAGGACCTCTCCCTCACATGTCACATCACTGTGCTTGTGACACGAGAGGCAAGTGGAATCGGTGTGCCCGGTGTGCTGGTTGCTGCTGCATGTGTCAGGGAGAGGCGATGTGAGAGGAGAGAGAGAGAGGTGATAGGAGAGGTAGAGGCTAGTGATATTTGTATGTGATTAAAGCTGGCTTAACGAGCCAGCTCGGCTCGTTTTGGCTCGGCTCGGCTCGTTTACAAGCTCGAGCTGGCTCATTAGGCTCGTGATCTAGTCATAAAAAAAAAAAACATAATATATATATTATTTAAAGTTTGAGAATAGAAATAATATAATAATAGCCCACTCATAAGACTTAATAAATCAAACAAAAATAATATGTATTATTATATTATAATTCTACACCAAACATCATCTATGGTTCATACCATAATGCACCTATAATTTATTATTGATTATATATACATTCATTTAAAACAAATAGTCATAGTACTCTCAAGTTTATAGAGTCAAGGTCTAGTTATCAACCAATTGTAAAGTGTAATACATAAAGTCATTGAAAACTATTAAAAATTTAAGGCTAATACTTTTGGCTCATTAGGCTCACGAGCCAGCTCGTTAACTGCGACGAGCTAAAGTCTTTGGCTCGGCTTCGTTGAAAAATATAAAAGCGAGCCGAGGCCGAGCCGAGCCGAGCCGAGCCACTAACGAGCCGAGTCGAAGCGAGCTATCGAGCTTTTCGTCCCAGCCTTATATGTGATATATTACTCTTTTCATCTAAAATATCGGTCGTTTGTGATTCTAAAGGAACAACTTTAATAAAAATATCCGATCAAAAGAAAAACTTTAATAAAAAAATATATATAAATAATATTTATATCACATAATTAGTATCATTTGAAAGATCTTTAAATCTTGTATTTTAATAAATTTATTTGAAAATAAAAATATTGCACATGTTTTCTTTAAATCAAGTAGCCTCAACTGCAGGGTGGAGATGAATAAATAATGCAAAGGTGCCGAGTCTCTCGTCCACACATTTGCGTGTCAGACATATGCATGTCAAATTGACGTACTGTTGCAGTGCTGCATGTGTGGGAGAGAGAGGGGATGGGACAAATAGAGAAAGGGGGAGAGGTAGGGGCTAACAAAATTTATATATGATATATTTCCTCTTTCCTAAAAATATCTGTCATTTACACTTCTCTATAACTATATTTACAATACCGTATTACTATATTTACAATAATATGTTCAGTGTAATTTATTGTACACAGCGATTAGAAATAACATAAAAATATACCAAATTGTTCAAACAAATTTATAAATTATTTCTACGAGTTGCAAATATCAGACAAAATTATTGTTCAAACAAATTTATTGCAGCATTTGTTTCTCCAAATAAATTTATTAAAAAAAATAGATTTAAAGATCTTTTCCAATAATACTAATTATGTAACATAAATATTCATTTTTTAATATATATTTTAACAAAGTTGTTCTTTTAAAAGCGTAAAGAACAAATATTTTGGGACGGACGAGTATATCATATACAAATCCAACTACCCCTACCTCCCCTCTGTCTTTCTATCACACGCACTAGGCACGCATCTCATCCCACTCTGACATGCGGCAGGGCCATCACACCGTCTCTCTCTCACATGCCCTCTCACTACAGGCGGCCCTGTTTAGATCCCAAAATGCAAACTGCAAAAGTGTCACATCAAATATGTCGACACATGTATGGAGCACTAAATCTACACGAAATAAAAAACTAATTACACAGTTAGCTTGTAAATTGCGAGACGAATCTAATGAGCCTAATTAGATTTAATAAATTTGTCAAATCGTTTACAGGACGGAACCTATAATTTATTTTGTAATTGGTTCACATTTAGTACTTCAAATGTGTGCGGAATATCCGATGTGACACTTTACACCCACCCAAAATGGATCTAAACACAGCCATCCATCCCCTTCTCTCTGACATGCAGTAGGGCCATCACTCTCTGTGGTTTGACATGCAATAGCAACCGCACATCGCACCCCCCCAGCGCCAAGATCCGGGCCGCGGCATGGCGACACGTCATCTACATGGCCGACCTGCTCTACCGTGGAATTGGATGACCCGGCAGCCCGGCATGCATGGCGCTGGCGATACAGTTTGGCAGCGCCATGGATGGCGGCGCGCTAAAAAGGGTTAGATTTGAAAAAAAAAAATAGTGTCACGTGTCAAAATTGGAAATAGTTTAAAAAAGGGTTAAAAAATAAAAAAAATATTTACGGATCATCTGATAGAAAGAATGATTGTTACAAGAGAATAAAAGGTAAATATGTATCTTTTTGGTGGTGGTGTGAGAGGATTTTTGGCGCGGAGGATGGATGTATTTTTATTAGCCACTCATTTGGTTAGGACAATGCAATGCAAGTGATTTAGCATGGAAATGGCTCAATGAGTGAACAAGAAGGGGCTGGTGGCAGGCAGCAAAACGGCTAGCTAGGAAAGATGGAGTCATCTGTCCGCTGAAGCACTCTCATATATACAGTAAGAAGGAGCAATATTCTTTGCGTACGATCGACAAGACTAAAGCTGAGAATCCTATGCTATCTACTCATATCTGAATTCAAGTTATCCAATATGTATGGCTGATATCAATGAGAAACTTCTCTTAAAGCTGAGAGTACTCTCTTACAAGGGGCAATATTTTTTTGAGGAGAATACAAGGGGCAATATTCTTTGGTTATTTGCCGTCATAAAAAAAAAAAACTGCCGTCAAAAAAAAATATTCTTTGGTTACGACAGCAGGTAAAGGAGAAAGGATGCATCTTCAGCTGACAGGCAAAGAATAAAGCTGACTCTCAAGGGATGGACGGATCGTACCATGTTCAAAGAAGAAAAAGAAAATCTGCTGCTTTAAATTACAAAAGGGCATCATCTCAGGATGGAGTGACAATCGTGCCAAGGCACAATAGCATGGGCGAAATAAAGAAAGATTTAGATATAAAGATCTTTTTTGGATCTAGCTAATTGATGCATGAATGACCTATTGGATATAGTAAAATCTTTTTTATTTTACAACTTCAGATATGACAGAACTTAATTACCGTAAACTACCCATTTACGTGCACTGTGTACTATCTCTAATAAAATATATCTCTAATTAATTAGCATAAACTACCTATCTCTAATAAAGCACGTATGATATAATTTAATTAGCACCAAAAAAAAATCTATGTACACAAAACACATGCCGCACATCATTGGTGCCCAACGTATATGTACGTGTCCAAAGTACATGAAAAGATTAAATGGCCACTTTACATGCCCAATATATGTGACAGCTACGTTTTTTATTTGAAACATTACATGGCCACTTTAGATTTATTTTGAATTTAGATATAGATATCGACATTGAACATAAATAAATCTATACACAAATATTCAAATATATACAATATTTGTCAAAATAAACTAAAAAAAATATAGAAGGAAAAGGGAGGCTGCACAACGGAAAAGAAGGAAGAAGGAAAGAGACCGAAAAGATGGAAGGGGAGGCTTGCTCGCTCTGCCGCCTTCCGTGACAAGGGTATTTTACATTATTTTTTATTTTACTTTCCTAAATTATTCAATGGCATAGATTTTGTTGACACCCAAAATTGGCTCGGACTAAAGCACCGCAAATTTCTAGAGATAAGTCAATTTTATGAGGGTCAAAAGAAAGTCAAAGGTCAAAAGATCAAGAAATCCGACGAAGGAGCTCGAACCACGGCGCGAGGAGAGGGCCGACGCTGACTGCGCCCGACGCGTCCGACGCCTTGCAGCGCTTGACAGCGTCCCGGCGGCACCCGCCTTGGCGCAGATCCTCTCGGACTGCGTCGGCGTCGGCGCCGACGGCGGTGCGCCGGCGCCGGCGCTCTCCCAGGGCGTCCGGCGGGGGTCCCCCCGCAGGCTCTCTAGACTGCGTCGGTGCCCGCCGGGCCGGCCGCGCCACCTATTGGGCGTCCAGCGCCCCTCGTGGCGCGCGTGAAGAGACCGTGTCCGAACCGATTTGATTTTAGATCGGTTTTTGGAAGGTGCTGGTGCTTGGGAACGCATCTAAGACGGTTCCTAAGGGGATAAGACCACCCCCCTCTATATAATGAGAGGTTCATGGCCGATTTGATCCCATCTACATCCAATCGATCAAAACTTACCCTAAACCCTACTTTTACCTCTTCCAAACCCTAATCTGCTGTTCGACGACGTTCTCGACGAATTTCGCCGGCGTTCTATGTGGCCTTGCCGACCCTAGAAGAACCTTCGCGTGCGTTCCTCCCGACGGATCCTTCCAGAGGGCGTTCCGAAGACCGTTTCGGCCGAGATCGAGCTCTACATCGCCTCTACCGCTCTCTTGATCGGTTTGGGTGGTCAAGCTGCGAGTCTTGCCGATCGTTCCAGGTTGATCGAAACCTCGTGTGCGTCCAAGGCCCTCCCGGTATGTTGGTGCGAACCCTAGTTCGTGTCAACAGATTTATTTGAGATATTACCTCGCAGCAAGTACGTAGCATTCACCTAAAGAGATACCTTTGATACATGGACACGATTGCATACCAAAGAAAACTTTAGGCTCATCCGGCGTGTAGCCGGAGGCAAAGAATAATACTTCTCCATTAGAGAGAGGAATGTTAACAAGTGATCCTGGACAATTTTTGTAGTGGGATATTGTGAAGCATACACCTCACACATTGCAACTGCAGGCAAACTATATATGTGCCCACACAGACGAAGAAATGTTTGTAAGTGCTAATAATCGAGAATAGGCATATACACAAGCATAACCATCAGTGCCAATGGCATCGGACACCACAAACACAAAGCAACCTTTGGCGAATGCGGCGGTGCAGCTGCATCCAGAGCTGCTAATGGCCGCAAAGCGTGGGGACTATAGCAAGCTAGATGATCTCATGAGCAAGGATGGTGGATTGACGCCTCATGTCATCCTCGATATCGACATCGAGGATGCTGATGAGCATCACTATGTGCCGGATTCTGTCCTCCATGCCATCGCGTCTGGTGGGGACAGCGAGGAGTTCTTGTTGAGCTCAACGATGGTCTATCGCAAGGCTCAGCACCTCTTGGGCATGTGCAATGCAATGGGTGACACGCCCTTGCACTGTGCTGCCAGAGCTGGGAGCATCAAAATGGTCTCCCATCTCATCGACCAAGTGAGGCGCGGCGACAACGGCACAGCAAGGCTGCAAGTGGCGTTGAGGAAGCAGAATAATCAAGGGGAGACAGTCCTACATGAGGCGATCCGCTGGGCTGATGAGAAAATGATCCAAGTGCTGATGTTGGCGGACCCCGAGCTGGCTCGGTTTCCGCGCGCCAACGGCACCTCGCCGTTGTACCTCGCCATCTTGCTAGGATCTGATGATATTGCAGAGCAACTGTACCAAAGGGACAATCAACTATCTTACGCTGGACCAGATGGCCAAAACGCTTTGCATGCTGCGGTTCTAAGGAGCGAAAGTAAGATATTTTCTACTTCTGTCATAAATTCTTGACACTTTGACTAAGCGATCAAACCTTTGAAACTTTAACTGTCAATAGCGTTTAATATATTTTTTGAAACCTAAAGTATTTCATAATCACAAATTTTTGTTAGATGTAATTATTATTCTATTCTCGTAGAAAACCATTCGTCGGAGCCGTTGGAATTGGGACTAAATTGGGTTGCCGAAGGGCACTTATGGCTCTAGGCCTTATTCTCATTATATAGGAAAGGTTCAACTTGGAGTACAAGAAGCTCTTCTAGAGCATATTCTGAAATGATGCTAAAGTAAAAGGCAAGATAGCTTGGCTGCTAAGGTAACTAGCTAAACATCCTTTAGACAGCCTAAACATGATTAAGGTAAACTGATGCAAAAGGTAACCTGAAGCTAGGCTTAACCACATTTCTCCCCTAAGCCTTGCTGCTGTTGGTCTTGCTAATCTTCTCAAGTCCAATCCTCCTCCTCATCTCCTCGAACTTAGTCTTGCCGAGGGACTTGGTCAGGATGTCAGCTAGCTGATCTGCTGTAGGGATGAAGTCAGCCTTGATGCTTCCCTCCTCAATGCAATCCCCGATGAAGAGGTACTTCATCCTGATATGTTTGCTCCTTTCATGGAACACTGGGTTCTTGGCAAGTGCGAGAGCCGACTTGTTGTCAACCCTCAGCTCAACAAGCTCAACCTTTCTTCCAAGAAGCTCTGCCAGCAATCTTGACAACCATAGTGCACGAGTTGCTGCAGTAGTCATGGCCACATTCTCGGCTTCACGGCTCGATAAGGCCACCACCCTTTGTTTGATCGGACCGCCAAGCCCGACCAAAGCTGCCGCCGAGAAAGAACAGGCTCCCTGTTGTGCTCTTGCTTGAATCAATGTCACCGGCAAGGTTTGAATCACGATAGCCAACAAAAGCGTGCCGATCACGGAGCTTTGGCAAAGTGTAGGCCATACTCCAATGCGCTGCCACATAGCGAAGCACCCTCTTCACGGCCTGATGGTGCTCAAGCGCCGGTCGTTGCGGGAACCTGGCTGATGAACCCGACGGCGAATGCGATGTCAAGGCGGGTGTGCACCGGATACTGGAGACTTCCCACGAGCCGCCCGATCACGTGTTGGATCAACCTCCTTGGCGGTCTTTGTGCTTTGCTCGGCTTGAGGCGCTCTTCCATCGGAGTGGCTACCGGATTGCAGTCCGCCATGCCGCCCGAAGCTCCAAGATGCGCTTGGCGTAGTGGGTCTTACTGAGGGAGATGCCGCGGGGCCCCGCTGGACTTCAACGCCGAGATAGAAGCTCAACGGCCATTAACAGCCCGATTTTCACGAAGGAAAATACACAGAATCGAATAATAATGTGAAAGTGCCACAAGATAATTCCTTCACATTATTATTTACGATTAATATCACAGTCAAGCATCGTACAATTACAAGAATACAAGTTTGAACAACTCTCGAGGGGACTCACCTATTACATGGTTATCCCTAGCGAAGCGTAATTCAAGATCTCGGCGTAGGCGTAGCACGTCAGCGAGTGAAGGCTCCTCCTTCACGGCTTCATCAGAGTTGGCGTAGAGATTAGCGGAAGTAATCTTCATCTTCTGATCCGGGCTTGAGCGTAGGAACGAGACCACCTAATCCTTCTAATTACTGCAATCAGATATTCTGCACACCGCCAGAAATGTGCAGGCCATGGTCAGCACCGAATGAGCTTTGGTGGAAAATAGAAAATAAGGGATCTGGCGATCCTAATATTTGGTTGTGGTTTGCATCCTTAGCGCATGCGAAGCAGCAAGTAGTAATATAATCAATATTATTAGTTCCAATTACAAATTCCATCCCACCTCCCCTGTTCCTCCCAAACCATCATCATATACCAAACACATCTCACATCTCACACTATCACTTGGCGACAAGACAGCTCCAGCTCCTCTGCCTTGCCTAACCGGCTCTCAGCCCTCCAGGCTCTCAGCCGTAAGTCCCCACACACAACTACACCCAAGGTAAGAAGAGAAGGACACCTCTCACTACTCAGAAGAACGTGGGTCAAGGGGAGACATACCGTAAGCCGGCGCACACCCCTAGGCAGTCCAGGCTAGAAAGGCCGGCGCAAACCTAGAGTAGTCCAGGACTAAAGCATGAATATATAACCATGCCCGAAGGCAGGACAATACGTACTGATTTGGAAACTCTGCAGAGCCTGTACACCCGTAACCACCAGATAACCATCATCAACGGTGCCCCGTCTCGGCTATACCCGGAGACCTCCTAATCAAACGATGCCATCCTGCCACTCAACTCTGGAATGCCGCCCGCAAGTAGCATCTTCGAGGCGGGGAAAGCGAGACACCGCCAACGTGGTGCTTTGCCGACCCGAAGCGTCGCGGGAGCAAATCGACCCGTCTCTGTCCACCCTAAATCCTCCTCACAACCTAGCAGTAATGGCACCGCCGACTAAAAGGGGCAATCCGGACCCTGCCCATACAAGTACTGGGTGGTGTGCACTAAACATCCCCTAGGGTCCGATCATCAGAGAACAAGTCCTTAAATAGGACCAGACAAGCCATCTTCAATTACTTCCGCCCGGACCTCATCCCGCTACAAGAATCGGTCCCGGGGCAATTCGTCGAAAACAGTTTACCCGCCACAGGTAGCAAGCATGGGAATGCCCAGAAGCATCCCCCGGCAAGACTCGTCGCCATGACTCGTCGTAACCTGCCTGGTCGACTCAACCCTCACCACCACACCCAAGTCACACCCGTAAAGTCTCACCCGATCAGATATCACGAGTTATCCGTCCGGCTCATATAATCCGGCTCTCAAATATATAACATAAGTGTGATATCGTAGATAAAAGTAAGTGCAAGCAAGCAGGCAAGACTATATAAGTGCGAGCGCAAAGCTGGATAAATTGGGTGGATAGGTTTTACTCAGGGCAATCAAGGCTTAGGCAAAAGCATGCATCATATATTAGCAAAGGAGTAAAAGTAAAGCGCTAGCATATCTATTTGCAATGTCTAAATAGGATTCTCTAAGTAAAGTGCTGCCATGACACCTGCGATGTCGAGGAAGTAGTTGTACAAGTCTTTGTTAGTTGGCGTGGTCGTACACCGGGGTCTCCTCCTCCGAGGTTAACTCCACTCCATGGTCCTGCTATCCTCCATGCTCTCTTCAACAGGTTCCGATCCAACGCTAACCTTGAAGCGGCTATCCCGCGAGACTACACACGACAAGAGAGCATTCAATCAATAAACAGGCGGCAGGATTCAAAGGACTATGGCACCGAAGGATATAAAAAGGAAGCAACTGAGCCCTCTCGACGTATAGCCGGTCCTTGGACTAAAGAACAAGAGTGGTGGTTTGTTAGGCGTGAGCTCGAGTCATAGCCTAGCTCATACTTCACGGGTCGATCGAGTCGACCTGTACGGCTTCTGGATAAATGGCATAGACTCTAGCTCAACCTAAGCAAACACCACTACACACTACTTCCGATCTAGACGTTATTAGATTAACGGGGATCGAAAGGAGTGGCTAAGCACGAAGAACCAAACGAAGATCACGGGATTCCATCGCTCAGATCCACTCGTCATTGCAACGACAGGAACCAAAGAATGGAATCAAATCGACAATAAACACCAACAAGCGGAAGCTCAATCAACGCCTTTACTAGGTCAATGGAGATTGAGGCGAGCGAGAAAATAGGATCCGCACTCTTTTCGACCAACTCGCCATAGAACGGCGAAGGTTGGGAGAGAGGAGAGTCCCGTCCAACGATCCAAACCCACCTCCTAGGGCACCACGACCGTGCATCTAACAACACAAGGTTGTTCCTATGGTTCGTAGCAGTGCGGTTGTCACCGCTAGATCCGAAGGAACGCTAGAGTCAATGCGGTACAAGCATACGAGGAGGCAAGGATAAACACTACGAAAAAGAAGGTGAAACCTGATGGCCATGGAAGGGCCACGAGCTTTACCTAAGCAAGTTGGCACTCGTCGCAATACGATGGTTGGCTCCTAATTCGTATCCCCTTTCGAGTAGGTCATGGAAGGCTCAATTGTACGGATAAGAACCGCATCGATATGGACATCGATATCGAGTCCACCATGACCGCGTCAGAGGGACGGGAGTAGGAACTAGCGATCGTAGTGCGACGAAGACAACTAAAGAACGAGAGAGAAGGGATAGGCTCGGCGTTACGGCCATGGCGAGGGAAAGCTCGCGATCGCAACGTTACGAACGTATCGATCTCTCACCGGCACGGTACACAAGCAAATACAATCACACACAAAAGAACCACGACTCGACTGACCACAGGGGAGTAGCACCTTTCATAGCACAAGGGACAAAAGTCATAGATAAACAAGTCCGGCACGAAGGCCCGGCACAACATAGTCATTAACATATCGATAGGCAAGATAGAGCATGACCATGTATCAAAATTGATGGATATATTGATAAGGACAGATTCAAGTATATGAACATAGATAGGTAACATGTATGAAAGGAAAACAAGAGTTTTGTCGACGTCTAGAACGGCGCTGACGAGTTCAACGGCTAAACCTTGGGGCGTAGGATAGCATCGGGCGGCTGTGGCTAGCTGCGGCTCAATTTGGGCGGTTGCGGCCTGCTGCTGGCTGGCTGCAGCATGGTCACAGCTTCCCTGGAACATGGTAAACAGCGGCACGAAGGCCGATCATCAGGCAAGGTCATCGACATGGTCATGAATGGGCAAGAAAGGCAAGGCTCGGTCACGGCGGCTTACCGGCGAAGCGCTGCTGCTCTCCAGCAAGGTGGTAAGGCTGTTGGCCTACTGTTTCCCTACAACAGCAGTATATTCACGGCGCGAAGGCCGTGTATCAGGCATGGCAATCGGCAAGTTCATGTATGGAATAGAAAGGCAAGGCCTTGGTCACTTTGGCTTACCGGCAAGGTGCTGTTGCCGTAGCAAGGGTGGTAGGGCAGCAACGTGCTGCTGCTGTTTCTCTGTACATTGCAAAACAGGCCGGTCATAAGACGAGCACGTCAACAGGAAGGAAAGGCAGGGTCTTGGCTTAGGAAGCTCACCGACGACTGCAGCGAGGACGGACACGGCTGGACGTGCTAGATGGCGAGGTGGAGCTCGTGCGGGCGCTGCTGGTTCAGCTGGAGCAGAGCAAGGAGCGACCTTGGAGGCAGGGAACGTCGTCGGTGGTCCATCCTCGCAGTACAGGAAGCAAGGAGGTTAGGCACGGCATCAAGATGCGGGCTTGAGGCTGTGGAGCTCACCATCGGCGGTTGACGAGCTCATCGGCGGGGTTGCAGGTCGGCTTCGGAGTCGTGACCGGGATGGACGACGAGGAAGGACAGGTGCTTGACGGCCGGTGCGGACAACGGCGTGGCCACGCCGCGTGCGCAGACAGCGCAGCTTGGCTCGGCGTCGTGGACGGAGCGAGGAAGGTCGACGACGGCGTGGCGCAGTCGGTGCTCCGGCTGAAGGCGGGCTCGGCGTCGTGGCGCTCCTGGTGCTGGTGATGGAACGACGGCGACGAGTCTCGGTGAGGCGCTGGCGTGCTCACCGACGCATCGTGACGCGGCGTGACGAGGCGCTGCACGACGTCGAGGCGGACGGCAGGGTGGCGCTGAGCGCGCCATGGCTCGGCTTGGCATCCTGGGCTTGGCTTGGCGCTACCGGTGTTCAGGAGGGCGGCTCGAAGGCGTGCACGGCGGCGAGGTACTCGGCGAGGACGTGGCTCGTCGGGGTGGCGTCGAGCGGCTCCAGGAGGTGGCGGCTCGGCCGCGGCGTTGCTGCCCGGCGGGGCACACCCGCGCGTCGAGGAAGAGCTCGGCGGCGGCGTGCTCTCGGACGACGTCGCAGCACGGCGAGGAGGCGCACCATGTCGCGGCGTCGTGGTGCTCGACGAGGACGTGCTCGGGTACCCGCGGTCGGCGGCGGATCGGGAATGGAGGAGGGAGCGGCGGCGGCTGCTGGGGAGTCCGATAGAAGCGCCGGGATTCGCGGCTTAAATAGCGGGCGAGCTAGGGCTTCGATGGGACGGACGGCGGGATCTTCGGGAGGCGCGCTAGGGACGCGTGGCGGCCATCCGACGGCACGGCCGCCGAGGGGAGCAGGTGGGGGCGCGCGCGGTCGTGTCGGGGCGCGTGCGTCGCGGTCGAGCGGCGGCGGCGGCCAGGAGTTGGTCGAGCGCGTGCGTTGCCCTAGGGTTTTCCCCTCCCTGGGTGGCTCGGGCTGGGCCAGCTGGGCGTGGGCCGGCGAGGCGGACTGGGCCGGCCTGGCTGGTTGCGGCGAGCTGGGCTGGCGCTAGCAGGCCTGATGCAGGGGATGGCGAGCTGGGCCTGGCGGCGAGCTGGGCCGCGTGCTGCTGCTAGCTGGCTGGGCTGCGTGAGTGGGCCAGCAGAGGAGGGCCGGCTGGGCCAGGTTGGAGAGGAGAAAAGAAAAGAAATTGCCTTTTCTATTTACCTCTTTTCCTATTTGATTAATTTACAAATTCGAGAGAGAGATCAATATGTGATTCAAAAGATATTTGTACTTGTCATGAATTCACTAGAGTTTGATATGAGTTTGATCCAAGGTAATTGAGTAAGTTGCAAAAAGAATTTACAACATAATCAAAGAGAGGTTAGAGAGGTGCCACAACAAGTTATGGTTGATGGGGAAATAGCTCGATGCTTGATTAGATCGGGGGACGTTGGCATGGCTCATCTTCTTGTCGACGGTTGACGTAGCGTGATTTGCAGTCTCCGGAGATCGTAGGAGAAAGGAAAAGATAAGGAGAGGATATTCCAACTAAGATTAGGGAACTCGAGAGAAACATTCCGGGAGCAATTTGGAAGAGCTCGATAGAGACGAGAGAGGTCCGATAGGGGTTCAGGGGAAGATACGAGAGTGAATCAGTGAGTTGGGAATGATATGAGTTGGGACATGAGTTGTCTCCAAAAATTATTAGGAGAATTTTTGGAGAACGAGGGGGAGAGATGTTGCTCTGCATTCGTGCACTCCGACACAAAACCCTAACTCAACTACAAAGCTACGGCAATCTCCTACAAACAATTCTATATGAATGCAACGTCTCGTTAGTGGGTTGACTTTACGTTTGACCTAGCGACTACATGATTCACACATTGCAGGAAAAATTTAAAAGTTCATAATTTTGGCTTCTCCAAAAACCCGGGTTGTTACGAGACCACCCACCTTACAAGGATCTCGCCCTCGAGATTTAGGGGTTACCTCGGTCGGTGAAGAGGTGGAGGTTGTATCCTTTCGTTTTGCTCAAACACTCAATCCAATTTTTGTACGGGTGTCCAAGGTACTCGAGAGGTCTCGAGGTTCTAGGGTTTTCGGTCTAGACTTTTTTCTTTCCAAAGCTCATAGGTACTGATTTCGTGTCGTCGACTTTCACAGGTCGTCATATGCATGAGTGCATTAGGTTTGCAAATAGAGCCTTTGAAGAGAGGAGTTTCACAAACAAAGCTTTTTAGTTTGAAATGGAAACTCGCTTTTCAATAGAGCTTTTGAATAGAAGAGTTTTGCAAGCAAGACTTTTGCTTTGAAATAAAAACTCGTTTTTGCAAAAAGAGCTTTTTGAAACGGTTTTACCAATCAAGTTTCAATTTCCTTTGGAAATTATTTTGTTTTTTCGCAACCAAAGGCTTTTGAAAAGCAGATTTGAAACACAAGTTGAAAACACTTTCACATTTGACAAAGCTTTTGCAAAACCGGTTTAAAACATTTTGGGGTACGCGCGGTTTGAAATCGATTTTTAAGTTTCGATAAATCAAAAAGCTTTTTGCGGGTTTTGCCAAAACTTTTCGAAGAAATTGAAATACCTTCTTTTTTTTTGAAACATGCTAGTTTAAAAGAACATGATTTAAGTCATGCCTCAAAAGGTTTTGAAAACATCTTTTTCGCAAAGTTTTTTTTCGAAATATGCGCAAGGTTTTCAAAACATTTGAAAATCATTTCTCCTTTTGGGGAAAAAAACCTTTTGAAACAAAAAAAGTTGATTTGTAAACCAAGAACTTTTTATCGTTTTCGCAAATTGTTTTAAAAGATTTGAAAACTTTGAAACGAGGGGTAGGGATCACTTTTGAAATGATTTGAAATGAAAAACGGTCTTCAAATCAAGTTTGGGGAACTTTGAATGGGAGTTTTGAATCTTTTAAATCAAACTTGATTTTATTTTGGAAAGATTTCAAATAGACACGCACATGATTACGACACGATGCGGGCACCATTTGAGGGTGGTCACGATCCACGCACCACGATACCTGCATACCGCGGCAAAGAAGCCATGTGGATGCATCACACATGGGGCCCCAAGTTTAAAGAGCGGCACCATGGCTCATGATCACAACACACTACCAAAGAGGTTGCCGGCAATCACTCGATATCCCAAGCTAAAAGAGGGAGGAGATTTTTTTGAAAGTCTGGACAAAAGCTTTTACAAATGATTTTGAAACCCCTTTTTAAATCAACCTTTTAAATCCTTTTCTTTGAAGACCCTTTTTATAAAATCAAAACTTTTCGAAGAAAGGCTTTTTGCTTTTTCAATTCTTTTGAAACAATTTTAAAGATCGTTTGCACTTTTGAAGAAAAATCTCCAGTCATTTGAAAAACTTTTTCAAATAGGCTTTTGAACAAAAGAAGTTTGAAATGGTTTGCACAAATTTAAAATCATTTGTTCAAAAACGTTTTGCAAACACGAGGTCATTTACAAAAGAAAACATTTGCAATTTCCAAAACTTTTTAAAGCGAGTGATTTCAAAACTCTTGTTCAAAATAGCGAGGAGGGAGAAGTTGTAGCAACTTTGCAATTGAGGGAGGGTTTCGGGAAGGGGGTTGAAATCAAAATGCGTTTGAAAACAAAACCTTTTAAAACTTTCTCAAAATTTGTTTAAAGAGGCTTTGCTTTGTAAAACAAATCATTTTCCCTTTGAAAGATTTCAAATCAAACGCTTTTGAAACTTAGTTTGGTTTTCAAAACAAATCATTGCTTTTCTTTTTCACAACAAATCAACTTTGAAATCGATTTGAAAAAGTTTGCAAGATTAGCTTTTGAAAGGAATTGGGCTCGAGAGTGAAATCAAATACTTTGAAATCAAAGTTTTGAGCCAAAAGATTTGAAAACAACTTTTGACCCAAAAGATCTTTTGGTTTGCAAACTTTTGTAAAAACAGTTTTGCAAAAGTAAAACTTTTGCTTTTGAAAATTTATTTCGCAACTCCTTTTGAAATGAGATAGAGTTTCAAACCACTTTTGAAATCAACTTTTGAAATCGAGTTGGTTCAAAATTGAATTTCAAAATTGATTTTCCTTTGAAAATGGGAGAACTTTCGAGAAGTTTTCGCAGCTTGGGTTTCCTTTTGAAATAGATTAACTTTGCAAAAGAGGGAGCTTTTCCAATCAAACGAGGGGAAATAATTTGAAAATGCTTTTAGTTGAAATGGAAACAGTTTTCAAAATAGAATGGTAAAGATATGATGCGTAGGCTTTACATTTCCAAATGGTCACTTGTTTGGTCATAAAGGCGGCTTTGGGTTTAGCTTGCTACATCATTTGGGATCTTGGAGTCACACATTAATAAAGTAGCTTATATAGCCTACACTCGGATAATAAAACACACAAGAAACACAACGACAAGGAAGCAAGCAATCAAGCGGCATTACAACTCCTATATGCATAGTGTTGACTTAAGGCGACTCCTAAGCCTTTATAGTCTCACACATCTATCGATCTAAACGTAGGCGGTAAGAAGGGAAATCATTTCCTAGAGGTCAACTTTCTAGCACATGGATGGTCAATTAATAGAGAATTCAAGGTAGAGAAAGGGAATCAAGGAGTTAGTGACTCTAACTTTCGACAGACAAGATGTTTGGCTTCTATACTAGTGTTTGGTCCTAAAGGTCTCGTCCTAAGGTCAAGCCTGGCTTTGATACCAACTGTAACAGCCCCGATTTTCCACGAAGGGAAAATACACATAATCGAATAATAATGTGAAAGTACCACAAGATAATTCCTTCACATTATTATTTACAATTAATATCACAGATCAAGCATCGTACAATTACAAGAATACAAGTTTGAACAACTCTCGGGGACCGAGGGGAGGAGGTGGGGTCCGATAGGGGAGAGAAAGGTCCGATAGGGGTTCGAGGGGGAAGATACGAGAGTGAATCGGTGAGTTGGGAATGATATGAGTTGGGACATGAGTTGTCTCCAAAAATTATTAGGAGAATTTTTGGAGAACGGGGAGATGTTTGCTCTGATTTGTGCACTCCGACACAAAACCCTAACTCAACTACAAAGCTCCGGCAATCTCCTACAAACAATTCTATATGAATGCAACGTCTCGTTAGTGGGTCGACTTACGTTTGAACTAGCGACTACATGATTCACACATTGCAGGAAAAATTTTAAAAAGTTCATAATTTTGGCTTCTCCAAAAACCCGGGTTGTTACAACAGCCCCGGATCGCTCTTGTCGAAGACGGTCTTCATCTCGGTCTTGAGCATTTCGATCTCTGCGCATCTTCTCTGGTGATGATGAGGTCATCAACATACACCCCGACCACCCGCCGACGGATCCGCTGGCGGCTGGCGGGTACGGTGCAGCGTTGTGGTACGCTTCTTTCGAAGCCAATCTTCTTGAGTCGCGCCCAACTTGGCATTCCATGCCCGTGGCGCCTGTCGCGGGCCGTAGAGCACCTTGGCGGAGGCGATACACCTTGTCTTCTTCCGGAACGGCGAACGGGTGGCCGCTGGGCGGAGACTTCCTCCTGAGCTCGCCGTTGAGGAACAGCGGTTGGCGTCCATGTGGTGGATCGCCCAACCCTCTGGCAGCGGCCCGCCAGCAAGCAAAGACGCCGACGGACTCCATCGCGGCCCGGTAGCGAAGCATCATCGTGGTCGACCCCTTCTTCTTCGGGTGAAGCCACGCGCCCACGAGCCGAGCCTTTGTGCTTAATCACCGCTCCACGCCTCGTCCTTCTTTACCTTGTACACCCACCGGGGTGATTGGGGGATGGCCGTGGCGTGGGCGCACCAGCTCCAGTGCCGTTAGTTCCTTCGCTTGCATCTCCTCTTCCATGGCCGCGCCGCTGCTGGGCTCCCTTTGCCTCGGCGTAGGAAGCGGGCTCGCCCGCGTGGGTGACGTGCGGCTTCGGCGAAGAGAGGGCGGTGTGGCTGCTCCCCCAAGATGTTGTCCATCGTCCGATGAGCGGAGTGGCTCGTTGTCAGGGCGCATCCAGCGATCCTCGTCATCCTCCGCAGGAGTGGCGAACTCAATCTGGGTGCTAGGTACGGCCGGTGATGGTGTTGGCGCCGTGGCGGAGCTCGAGGAAGACGATGGCACCCGTGGGAGAGCTTCGAGGTGGGCTTGGAGGTGACGGCGGCGCTCCCCCGAGTTCCCGAGACTAGGCCGGCTCGGGCGTGGGTGAGGGTGAGCGGCATCGGCGAGGCGGCGCGGCGCCCCACCGGCCATGTGTACTCGGCGGTGAAGTCGGCTGCCGACCGTCTTCGAGCTCCCGCCCGAGAAGACCCCGGTCCCAACCACGCCCTTCATTGAAGACGACGTCGCGGGCTCGATCTTGACGCGCCCGGTCTCTCGGCTCGAACACCGGTAGGCCTTGGCCCCTTCGCATAGCCAATGAACACGCCGGCCTTGCCGCGGCCGATTAGGTCGAGCTTGGCGCAGATGTGTCGACTCCTTGGTGTAGGCGACGCCGCCGAAGATTTTGAGGTGCCCGACCATCGGCGGACGTCCATGCCACGCCTCATAGGGCGTCATGCCCTCCGGTGCACGAGTTGGCGAGCGATTGAGGAGGTGCACCGCCGTTAAAGACGACCTCTCCCGAACCTCGCCCGGCATCCTCCCCCCCGGCGGCGCGACGCAGCCGTAGCCATCAGTTTGGTTCTGGCGCTACCGACAACCCCGCTTTGAGGGGTGTAGGGAGCCGAGAAGTGTCGCGATACCTGATCGGACAATAGCGGTGAACTCGCGACGGTGGTCGCGCCGTTGTCGGTCGCGGAGGACCTTGCCTGCGGCCGCTCTCCATCTCCGCGCGGCGGCCGCACCGCTTGATGGCCTCCCGGCGGCATCCGAGAGAGTCGGGAGCTTGACCCATCAGTAGTGAGTGGAGTCGTCCACCGCCAGCCAGAAGTATTGCCTCCCCGCCGGGGTCGCCGGCGTCACTGGCCCGCACAAGTCCCCGTGTATCGGCTCCGGGCCGCTGGGCGCGGTACTGCGTTGTAAGCCGAGAACGGACGACGCCCTCGCTTTGTGGTGAGCGGTGTCACACACACCGCTCGGACGTGGTCGATCACCGAGATCCCACGGGCCATCTCCTCCTTGCCCGGCCGGCCCGGGTGCGTCGAAGTGGAGGTGGCCGAACCTCTCATGCCCTTTGCGCCGCGCGGCATCATCCTTGCACGCGGCAAGGCGTAGCGGCTTATTTTGCCGAGGTGAAGGATGTAGAGCCGATTGGCCCCGACCGAACATTCGCCCGGCCCGCCCCGTCGATCCCGGATCCTCGGCCGACCGAGTCCTTGATCTTCACCTTGGACCCGCCTTCATCGAGCTGGCCCAAGCTCATGAATGAGTTCTTGATTCCGGATGTAATACACCCCATGGAGCACCCGGTGCTTGCGGTCTTGCCTTGAAGACGATGGAGCCAACGCGCGAATGTCCACCTTGGACACGTCCCAGCGCGCACCGTGCCGCGGACGTCGGTGTTCAAATCGAGAACAGCTCCCGGCGGCCGGTCATGTGATGCGTGGCGCCCGAGTCCAGGTACCCAGCCACCGAGCTTGTCCTCCGGGCCATCGGTGTCGAGGAAGGCTGCGGTGCTCGCGGCTCCTCCGTAGCGAGTTCTGCGCGGCGAAGAGTACGCCGGCTGATCATCATCCGGCTCGAGGAAGCCGTGTGCGAAAAAACAAGGTGCTGTCTTCATCTTCGGTTGCCTCCCGCAACTTCGGGCGACCCACCGCGCCCGTCGCCATGGTTGCCACCGCGGTGTCCTCCACGATCTCCGCGCGCTCTCCACCACGATCTCGGCGCGGTGGCGTGTCGCGTGCCCAGTGGCCCTCCCGGCCACAATTGAGGCACTTGTCGTCGCGTTCGCCCGGCGCTGCGTCGTTGGCTGCCCCACCGTCCTCATAGTTTCCACGGCCCCTACGCTTCTTGCCGCCTCGCGGCCTCGATGGCGATCGTTCGATGACGAGCGCGGAGTCATCGATCCCCTTCTTCTTTCCTTCCAAGACGCCCGCCACTGCTCCTCGTGTACATGAGCTTGCCGCCGATGGAGACAGCTCGGTCGGCGCCGGGCTAGTCGTCGCGGCCGACGACGGAGACCTCGCGCGCCCGTCACATCTGGATGGTGAGGGTCTCGAGCCACGACGAACTCGCTTTCGATGGCGACGACGATGCGGCGAAGTACTTGGAGGCACCGCGCGCGAGCGGTACTTCTCCACCGCACGAGTCTCGTTGATCTCCCGGTCTCCATGGATGGCCATCGTCGCATCAGTGGAGAGGCGATCCGCAAAGTCCCTCAAGTTGCTCACCGGGGCGAAAGCTCATGTTTTCCCACTCGCGATGAAGCTTCTGCAACGCCGCCGGCGGACCCCGCCCACGCCGATGCGCCGCGGCGATGGCGTCCCACGCCTCCGCCGTCGTGGGCTTGTCGATGAGTGGGATGCCCATCTCCTTGGGCACGGCGGCGACGATGACCTCGGCGCCCGTCGGTCGTCGTCACGGTAGGGCACCGGCTCTCCCTCGACGGGTCCCACGGATCTCGCGCTGCATCTTCAACTTCATTGTCTGGGACCGGGCGTGATAGTTGGTCTTGTCGAGCATCGGCCACATAGTCCCCGGCGCACGGAGTCGCGGTGAGCGACCTGGGCATACGGCGACTTCGTGACGACCGTGGCGGCCTCTCCTGCGCGCACCGTGATGGAGACCGACGGCGCCTCCCGGGGCCAGCGCGACCGGCGCGGCGGTGGGCTCATAGCCCCATCACCTCTACCAACATCTCCTCCACCTCCTCTTGTCTCCTCCCGCGATCTCGGGCGCAGCGTGGCCGCCCGTCTTGGCCGGGCTTCTGCGGGCGGCGGCGGCCTCCCTCGCCGCCCTAAATCGCATTACAGGCGTTGGCGGCCGCCTCTGCGCCTGAAGCCGCACGAAGCGGTTTGCAGATCGGCTTCGCCCCTCGCCCGCGCCCGCACCGCGCCCTTGCCGGCGCCTTGGTTGCGGCGGCGGCGCGGAAGCTTCAGCCTTGCAAGACCGCTGAAGTGGACGCCATCGGGGGGGAAGAAAGGTTGGGATTTTGGTAGGTGGTTTGGCTTCTCTGATAACCTGGCTTTAGATACCAATTGTTGGAATTGGGACTAAATTGGGTTGCCAAAAGGGCACTTATGGCTCTAGGCCTTATTCTCATTATATAGGAAATGTTCAACTTGGAGTACAAGAAGCTCTTCTAGAGCATATTCTGAAATGATGCTAAAGTAAAAAGGCAAGATAGCTTGGCTGCTAAGGTAACTAGCTAAACATCCTTTAGACAGCCTAAACATGATTAAGGTAAACTGATGCAAAAAGGTAACTTGAAGCTAGGCTTAACCACAGGAGCTATGCCTTGAAGACCACAAAAGCCAACAGCATCATAGAAACAGGGTAGGACTTTACAAACATTTATTATCAAATCACTCATTTTGCTCATCAAATTAGGAATTAAATTTAGTACATAATAAAATTAGTTTGCTACCACTCCACACTGTTCCTTGGATTTCTTGCACAACTTAGAATCGGTTACCGAGACCTCCTGAATACTAAATGGGCCCCCTAACGGGCCAATTATAGTTATGTGTCCACCATACAACATTATGTCTCTTGATAAAGGAATTCCCTTGATAAAATACCAACACTATGCTCATGCCTCCACAATCTCCTTTTGGAAACCTAGTTTTTCTCTAGATCACGCAAAAAAGATTTGCGCGTCTTTATATTAAGAGAGAATAGTTTTATTACAAGGGGCTGACTTAATGATTTTCAACAAACCTCATGGTCTCCCCAACACAACACAACGCTGTAGGAGACAACCTAGGTGCCTGGTGTCGACCTGCACCCACTGCTCGGCTTGGTGTTTAATGACCGCAAGCAGCGCAGGGATTTGAGTGTTTGCGCCGTGGAAGCACCTTGCATTGACATTCATTTGTTTAATGTTCTTAATTACGTGACCATGTACCATGTAACTGTAGGGATGACAAAGAAGTTACTGGATTGGAACAAGGACCTTATCAAACATGGAGATCGATCAAACGGAAGTACGCCTCTGCACTTTGCAGCATCATGGGATATCAAGAAAAGGGCCGGGATACAGAGTGATATTAGCAGAAGGGCCCAGCCACTATTAGATGCTTCGCCTCTGCCCTTTGCAGCATCATTGGATATCAGTGATATTAGCAAAAGGGCCGAGCTTCTATTAGATGCTTACGAGTCTTCGGCATATCAGCCCGACAAGACCGGATCATTCCCCATACATGTGGCAGCCCTGGGGAACAACCTTGCTGTCGTCGATGTGTTGCTGGAAAAGTGCCCCGGCTGTGCCCAACTACGAGACGCCCAGGGCAGGACACTCCTCCACATTGCTGTCTCCAAGGACTACTGTCGCTTAGTTGGGCATATTATAAACCACCTACTATTAGGTAAGGGCGTATGTCAGATGCAGAGGTCTGCATCGATCCTGAATATGCAGGACAAGGAAGGCAACTCCGCACTACACTTTGCTGCCGCAAATGGGGGACCTGGGACTATGCGTCATCTGATTCGGAGAAAGGAAGTTCAGTTAAATCTACAAAATAACCAAGGCCGAACACCGCTGGATCTTGCACATAGCAGGACGCCCCCAGGGGTTTTCTTTGGATTGGTATGTAATATTATTTTTTAGAAAGATTAATATATTTATTATCTTCAGGTATGCATGCATGTGTATGTGTCTATACTGTGTTTTGGAATAAAGAAGAAAATTTTATATATTTTACAGGATCCAAATAATAGGGTGTACAAGATGCTAATTGTTGCTGGTTCTAGATTTGGCGTTCGCCGACGTGGTGAGAAGGAGCCCCTATACTAAATGAAGAGAAGGAGGCAGAGACAATCAAAGAGTCCACAACCATCGTTGGCGTTGTATCAGTGCTGATCATAACGGTTTCATTCGCCGCCGCTTTCCAGTCACCTGGAGGATACAGCACGACGGATGATAAACGGGCAGGTACACCAGAACTCGCCAAGCTCTACTCCTTCCAGGCATTCGTCGCTGCAAACAACCTAGCGACTCTGTGCTCCGGCATGGCCACCATCAGCCTCATGTACGCCGGAGTGAGCACCGTCGACATACGCACACGCGTGAGGGCCTTCGTCATATCCGTCTTCTTCCTCAAGAGCTCAGCCCGGTGCCTCGCCGGCGCGTTCGTGTTCGGCACATATGCTGTGCTGGCTCCTGTTGCCCATGTAGTTGCTTTCCTCACATGGCTGTTCTCCTTCTTCGTGCTGGTTGACATTGCTTGGTTCACATATGCAGTATGCGCGGATCAGCTAGCTCTTCTTCGCAGGCTGGGTCTGAGAGCATGCTTCAGTTTCGCGTATTCCCTCGTGGCCGTCCCCCTCGTGCAGCTGTGGCCGTATGTCGTCATTGCCGGCTTGATGGCATATCTCAAGGTCCATGGGATACATTGATCCGCAGACGACCCGGCCATCTTGATAAGCAGACCAAACCGATCAATTTAAGTTGTTTATCTGAAAGGTACTGTTTGCGGTTCATTCGATAGTGATCCCAACTCATCTGTAAACTATGCTTTGATTGCTTAATACATCCAGCGAGATTTTCTCTAACAGTTATTTATGTCCATCAAGACGATTTTTGGGGCTCACCACAAATTGTTTGCATATGCTCCGATAAAGAGACTCAAGACTAATATGGGTATGACCAAATCGTGGCAATACCGAAACTTTTGCAGTGTTGTGTTTGGATTGTATACTAGCCATATCTTGCCGAACCGTCCAACTTCTTGTATTAATTGTGTGACATGTGGGCTCCACATGTCATTATATTTTTTATGCTGAAATGTAGTCAACATATATTTTGTTTTGGTTGTCAAGAATGTAAATATGCAAACTTATTCTGAAATAGATAAACCGTTTAGGAGACCTCGTTCGGCTGGTAGACTTCAGCTGGGCTGGAGCTCCTGCTGAACCAGCCAGCTAACCAGCTGGTGGCAGCACCCAGCCAGCTCCCATCCAACTCCCAGCCATTACCCATCCAATTTATATTCAAAAATTCATGCGGGAGGGAGCAGAAGTGCTGGTTGCGTCGCTTGTAAGCTCAGCCGTTCGGCTAGACAACAGTTGGTTTGGGATTGAACGGCTGGGCTGATCAGCCTTACCTGGGCTGATGATCAGCCCAGCCAACCAGCTCCAGCCCCAGCCAAATTCTACCAGCTGAACGAGGTGGGAGACTAGTGAAAATGCCGCACGTATCTGAAACAATCATATACAATAAAAGACTATCAATGTTAGGCTTACATGTGAATTGGCTTGTAGTCCAATGGTAGGGACGGTCCAGTGGGACGCTACCCACCAGGGTTCAAATCTGGTGCTCGCGACCTTTCTTGGGATTTTCCCGGGATTTCCGGCGTTGTGCATTAAGTGGTAGCGGCGTTCCGTCGACGACGAGGCGCTGTGGTGACTTCGAGAATCTCGAGATCTGCCCGGCTGCTTTCGTCCTTCGGAGGTGCTCATAGGGGTAGGGTTTTGCGTGACGTGTGTTCATAGGGGTGAGTGTGCGTGCGTGTTGTGAGCGTCTGCGTTATCTTGTGTCATTCTCAAAAAAAAAAAAAAAAAAAAAAATGTTAGGCTTACATGGGTGATGGAACACCTCCTTGTAGGGTGTGTGTTCGGGCGGGAAGTTTGCATTGGGGTCTTTCATCCAACAGAAGCTGCACTTGGATGGGCGTTCATTCTGCGTGAGGAGTGCTTCTATGTCTAGTGGCTATGGGCGCGTAAGTGTGTGCCCAAGTTGGCAAGAGCACGCTTTGACTCCCTTGTCTTCCTCGCCGGCTGGATAATCTCTACAACTAAAAAGAACCACACGGAATCGTCCACCCCGCTAATCACCCCGCCCCCGCGGTAAACACCGCGCTAATCATCCCCGCCCCCACGCTAATCGCAACGCGTCCTATATCGCGTGTCCCCGGAACCGCTGCCCCCGCGCACGACGCATGCAGATACGGTCGGCGACGTGATCTCGCTGGAAGCCATGGATGGCGGCGAGGACCGGATCAGCGTCCTCCCGGACGGCGTCCGCGGAGAGATCGTCACCCGCCTCCCCACCGCCGACGCCGTCCGCGTCCAGGTCCTCTCCACCCGATGGCGAGCGCTCCTCCCCGTTCAACCTCGATCTCCGTTGCCCAAACTACTATGACGACTACAAGAGCCTTGTGTCCGGAATCCTCACGGCCCACCCTGGCCCCGCCCGCCGCCTCAAACTCGACTGGCTGTACGACGACAGCGCGTCCTACAACCGCTGGCTCTAGTCTGACGCCCTCATCGGTCTCCAGGAGCTCGGGATCGAGGCAGAGTACTGCTGCGGGTTCAAAGGAGCACTGCCGCGGGGAGCTGCAGCCGCACTACTCCCGTTCGCTCCCATGCGGAACCACACAAGAGCACTGCCGGAGCGGGTATTCCAGTTCGCTCCCACGCCTGAAGTCGGAGTAGCCGCGGCTGGTCATGGCTGGCCACGGCCAGAGCCTGGGCGGCCCTTCCCGCCGTCGCCGTCCACCGGCAAGCCGGATTTGACCAGCCTTCCCTCCGTCGTCGTCCTCTGCTTCGTGAAGATGAAGACGAAGGGGGTGAAAGAGAAATAGAAACTCTTTGTTGTGTTCACTTTGCAAAAGTGCTAGAAACAAAGGATTTTCAAATATGGGCTTAGTTAATTAAAGGAAATTTTTGTATTCACTTTGCAAAATGTTTTTCTTTTTCTTTTTCGGATTATTATTGCTTTTAATCGGTTGAAACTTTGAAAATACATAGTAAATTGTAGAAAAATTATAAAATAGCAAACGGGGACTTTTGAAATCCCTGTGAGTAGATCTACGTAGTGGAGTCATAATATGATGTGTTAGTAGGAAGTCATAAAATAGCAAATGAGGACAGGGTATTTTTATAATTTTTTCTCGCTCCGTCGCAACGCACGGGCACTCATTAGTTAAACTTAAGAACTTAAGATTGTTTGTTTGGCTCATCGATCGAGAACCGATAATACCTCCGTTGTTTTCAGGACAGAGTGGGAGCACATGGCGCGCTGTCGTCGGACGTCTTGCCTTGTCAAGAAAACACAAGAAACCATCATATTCAGTCGCTAGCTGCTAGTACAGTAGTACGGAGTAGCGTTATACTCCTTAATTACAGAAATGCAAAGGCAAGGTACAGACAGCACCCATGTGATTCAGGTTCTACTCTTAATTACAGTGCTGCTAGTACAGTAGCTAGTGTGGTCATGAAAAACCTACCACTACTAGATAAACGAACATCCGTGGCGGGCAAAAACAATTAACCGTGGCGGTTTTTCAGCCCGCCAGCGAACCAAAGGCCACCGTTAATGAAATCTTTACCGTGGCGGTTTTTCCCCCCCCACCCCACAATGCCCGCCACGGTAAATCATGAAAAAAAAAAAAGCCCGGATCCGGGCCGGGCGAGATCGGATCCACGGATGCTGCCGCCGCCGCCAGATCCGTGCCAAATCCGCCGCCGCCTCGGATCCGAGCTCCTCCCGGCCGGATCCGGTGGTGGTGGCCGCATCGGGAAGAGGGAGGAGCGGCGCGGCCGGATCCGGGACGGAGGACGAGCTAGGGTTAGGGTTTGCCGCCGCCTCCAGGTTCCGCCGCCCGGATCCGCGCCGGCGGCCCGTTGGGGTTAGGGGAGGAGGGAAGGGCTGGGGCCTGACCGGGCTGGCTGGGCTCTAGACCCTAAAACCCTAAGTTCTCCTTTTATACTTCGTTACGGCTCTGGGCCTGATCTGGGCTGGCTGGGCCTCGGCCTTTTAACCGTGGCGGTCCTTTTAATAAAAACCGCCACAGTTAATAGACTATTTCTTGTGGCAGGCTTTTTTATAAAACCGCCACGGTTAATTAAAAATAACCTCCACGGTTAATCGAGACATTAACCGTGGCGTTTTTCAAAACCGCCACGGTTAATAAATCCAAGTGCCTTGCACAATCAATTCTGTAGTAGTACGAGTACGTACTGTTGACATATATGTTGTATGTGTGCGTGTGCATGTGCTCGCTCCCGTATCTGTAGGATACGGTGGAGCTTGGTCTTGCGGTGGAGCTTTAGTCCACCCAACCTATATATACTAGTAGAAACGGCACGCCCTTGCGCGCCGAGTTGGAACATATATTGGCTAATTGTAACAGAAAGGTAAGCCGATATGATATAACGGGTTCAGATCATAACCTCATGTACAATAACTGCGTCACAAAAGCATTGCAAAATGGATGACATAGTTTAGTCATCACGTAGTGGATCTGTTTTTTTTTTTTTTAACAATTTGTTGCAACGGGTGGGAGCGCTCAGACTGTCTTCCAGAATTCACGGTCGGACTACTATCCTGGTTCATAGTCGGTTGAGTTGCGTCGTGATTTAACTGTAGAAATGTTTGTTAGTGATGAAAAACGTTTTTATGATTGTAGAGCGAAATGGCATCGTATTTCTATGGATCTAAGGAGGAATAGAGGAGAAACAGGGCTATATTTTCAGAATTGGGTACGTACCATCATAGTCGGAGCTATTCCTTGGTGAATCTGCACCTGTATTTGCATAAAATTAAGTATGATTTAGAATTTTGTGACTGATTGTTGGATCTGTATGACTGTAAAGAAGTAGGGTAGTTTGTTTGGCTTTGTATCTTATTTTTATTTGTGCACGTCCCTTTTTTTTGTTCTTTGTTTTATATTGCCCCCACTCTCTTTTTGATGAGACAAGGAGAATGTATATCAATGGAGTAATAGTAGCCGCGATTATGTATTTAATTTAGGTATAGTCTATGGTGTGGCAATGCAGAATAAAACAAAGTGCATTTGATACAGTACATACCTCATAGCTGTGAAGTGGGTTCATTGGGCTGACCTGTTGAGTGGACAAATCTATGGTGTCAGTATATTTTTTTAAAATTTTATAGCATGTGATCTCATGTATAATTTTTTTTTTGATTACCTGGATATTCCGATTGATATTAGCGGAGGTCCTCTGAATGTGAAGCGGCAAGATTAGAATGCCCTGCATTTAATTCAATTATAGTCGTTAGCAACTTTAGTGAACTTGTTATGTAATGAAGTTGCTTCCCCCACAAAGATAAGTGTGGTGAACGCGACAGTCAAGAGAATTTGAGTTTGAGTCATAAGGAATATCTTGTCTGTGTGATTATTCAAACAGCTGTTTATGAGGATACGAATAAGTCTGTAAAATTTTTCAATACAGACCTAATAAATGCAACAGAATGAAAGAAGTAAGATTCAGACCATTTATTTAAAGATTCCTGAAACGAACATATGGATGGAGGTGGATAATCATGGATAACCTTGAGTTTGACATTATGTCGGTTAAAGTAGTGTACGACACCCTGAGGGAAGGGCCCCTGCCACTGATTAATAATCACTGGAGGCGCTCACTGAATACTATAACCAGCTGTCCATATGTATAGACATTACAAAGCTTTTTGTGAGTTGATCAACATTGTCGCCTACCATTTCCTGCAAGATTCAACAACAACAACGACATTGGACCTTCGTATATCTGATCAGGGGAAAGAAACAGTAAGGTACATGCTTGAAATGTAGTATGAAAGAGAAGTAAGAAAATTGAAATAAAGTATCATTTTTTATAAGCTGTAGGGAGATGTAGGCCATACATTCTATCAATCCTTGGTCAGCGAGGGAGGTATATAGAGAGAGAGAGAATTAAAACAGGAACGGGAAATGGATAGAGGCTTTCCAGGCAGGAATCACTGTTGTGATCGTAAGGCGAGGAACGCCGAAGAGAACACGATCAAAACACACGCACACAAGGGACACAAGAATTTTAACGTGGAAAACCTCCCAATGTGGGAGAGAAAAAACCACGGGCGCCAGCCAGCAAAACTCTTCACTATTCTCGAGTGTCTAGTTACAACGCCATGCGGCGGCTTACAAGATAAATTGATCTCACGGGAAACCTTTCTAAGCATAGGACTATTCTTAGTTGAGCTAGCATGCAGACCACCCATGGATGTTCGCAAGTAGTGTGCGCGAAGACCACGCATGGCGCACGGCTCACATTAATGGTGCATGCAACATCATCTCTCTCAACCATTGAATTTGGAGCATATTCAACAAACTCCACCTTGAGACAAATTCATCTTAAAGCATAAATCAAACACCTTCATCTTGAACATAACAAACAAAAATACTTCGGGCGCCAAATAGTGAAATCTCATGTTTGGTTTTGGAAATTGATGACACACTTGTGGACTAATCCTTTGCTCTAAGTGATGACTATGAGATAGGATTAAGTTGATGACAAGGAGCATGCTGATCATGAACATGGACGATGATGATGGACATGATGGATCGTCAAGCTCGGTGATCGACTTGAGAGGAACCCGGGAGATCAAGGCAAATGTATACTTGATAGGTTTTTCCTTTCGGTGATCAAGACACGATAGAGCGTGTGATCACATTATAGGATAGATAGCCGACTATCAAGAGGGGATGCCGCGACAATCCTTTGATGAAGTGCTTCTAGGTCCAATTGACTTGCATATTGCATTTAGGACATGAGAGCACTAACCGATCTTGCCTAACATCTCGGCGTGCTAACATTGGTGATAACGTGGTCATCTTCGACGTGTTGGCAACCCATGGCAAGAGGCGAAGCAAGTTTGAAGCAAAGAGCAAAGAAAAGGAAGAAGAAGCTCTTTGTTTCAAAGTGGCCGGACGCCACGCTGGTGCGGCCGGACGCCCACCGGAGCGTCCGGTCGAGGCCCGCGGAGGGCCCCCGCATGTGGGTTTTTTGCGGGACGTGGTGGCCGGACCTGGGACCGGATGCTTCCGGTGGTCGGCCGGACCCCGGCCGGACGCATGGAGCTGCCGCCGAAGTGGGCCCGAGTGCTTGTCGGTTGTGACCCGGAAGCACCGACCGGACCCGCGACCGGACCCGCTGGTGGTTCCGGTCGGTGCGTCCGGTCAGCCCGAAAAGAGCCCAATTTGAAGCCAACGGCTCTATCTCGTGAGTGGGGCTATATATACTTGGATGGCGGTTCCTAGCCTCTCTCTTGCACATTTGAAGCTTCCAACTTGCTAGTGAGCATTTGGGATTCCTCTCCACTCATCTCTCCATCCATTAACTCGAATTCTTGGTGAGATTGAGAGTGATAGAAGTGCATTGCATCATCGGTTGCATCTAGAGGCACTTCATCCTTGGAGAAGCCGCGGGATTCTTGTTTTCTTGGGAATTTGCCCGGTTCCCTAGCGGCTTGGAGCAAGAAGCGGTGTTGAGCTCAAGTGGAGCTTGTTTGAGGCCACACCGGTGGTGATTGTGAGGGGTCGTTCCTTACCCCGTGAGATGGGCGAAAAGGAGCACTAGTGGATTGCTCGTGGCTTGTTGGACCCTCTCTTGTGATCGTTTGCTTGAGCGCCCATAGGGGTTTTGGCACCGGCCATTAAGCTTAGCACACGTCAAGTGAGTGAGTCGCCACAACGAGGACTTAGCGTCTTCGGCAAAGCACGTGAACCTCGTAAAAAATCATCGTGTCAATTGTGTGCTTGCTCGTTGGAGATTTCATATTGATCACGGTGATTGGTTTCCACCTCTACACTTCATCGTCGGTATATCGATCACCCTCTCTAGCATTTACTTGATATACGTGTGTAGAATTGCCTAGGTTGTTTAGTTGCTTACCTTGCTAGAATTGTTAGCTCCTAGTTGGTAAACTAGTTAGAATTGCTTGTTCACCTAGGAGTAATATAGCGACCTAGCACTTGCGTGGACTTAGAGATATTAGAAATATCATCCTTTGCTTGTGGCTTGCATAGATAGCTTGTAGCACCGCTTTATTTAGCTTCGCCTCCTTATTTACTAATCCGGTGCTTAGTGTTGTTGCAAGAATTTTTAATAGGCTATTCACCCCCTCTAGCCATTAGGACCTTTCAAGTGGTATCGGAGCTAGGCACCGTTATTTGTGAGGCTTAACATCCTACGGTGACAAAATGACAACGATGTTTCATGTCAACAACACCAAGAAGGCGCCACCTTTCGATGGCACCAACTTTGCCTATTGGAAGGTGAAGATGACCGCACACCTCAAGTCAATCAATAGAGAAGTGTGGCTTGTGACCGAAAGCAAGTTCGAGGTGGCCAAACCAAATGAGCCAACCGCGGCCGAAGAGAAGAAGTTGTATGCAAATGATGTGGCCGTGAGTGCTTTTCATGAGGCATTCAATGATAGAGTGTTTGAGCAAGTCAAGTCACTCACAATTGCTCATGAGATATGGAAGAAGCTAGAAGAGTGCTATGAGGGCACCGAGGGCGTCAAGCAAGCAAAGGCCTATATCAAGCTTGAGCAATTCAATAGCTTCAAAATGGAAGATGATGAGACCGTGCCGGAGATGTTCCACCGTATGCAAGTATTGGTGAACGATCTCAATGCACTTGGTGAAGACATCAAGGACAAGACCTTCAACATGAAGTTCTTGAGGTGTTTGCCGGAGAGGTTTGGGATGTTCATCACAGTGCTTGTGAGGACAAACTTGAAGGATTTGACTCCCAACCAATTGCTTGATGAGGTCATGACCGATGACTCCTATAGAGATGATAAGAAGAAGCAAGAGCTCATCAACAAGGCAAACAAGAAGGTCAAGGAAGAAGAGAAGAAAGAAGACAAGAAGAGCTTGGCACTCAAAGCTAGCTCGTCATCCAAGGGCAAGAAAAAGAAAGATGAATCAAGTGATAATGAAGAAGAGGCTTCCACTAGTGGAAGTGACATTGATGAGCACATGGCTCTCTTTGTGAGAAAATTGGGCAAGTATGTGAAGAAGAGCTACATCTCATCAAAGAAAAACAAGAAGAAGCAATCATCAAAGAAGACCAAGGATGGCAAGAATGAAGGCAACATGAAGTGCTTTCGGTGTCATGATGATTGTCACTTGATAGCCGAATGCCCATATGAGAGTGATGATGAGAAGGACATCAAGAAAGCTAGAAAGAAGAATAATGCCAAGAATGAGAAGGAGAAGAAGCCCAAGAAGAAGAATGAGTCACATGTGGCTATGTGGGATAGTGATGGCTCATCTTCCTCAAGTGATGAAGAGGAGGACAAGAAGAAGAAGGGACAAGCTCACCTTGCCATGCATGACAAGATTTCCCTCTTCGACACTCCTTCATCATGCTTCATGGCTAAGGCCACAAAGGTACAATCTATCACTAATGATGATGATGATGATAGTGATAGTGATAGTGATGATGAGGAACCTAAGCACACTAGGAAAGAATTGAAAATTATGCTAGATGATTGCATTGACATGTACAAGCAAAGTAGGAAGGAGGTTAAGGGCTTGCATAAGGAAACAAAGAGCCTTAAGCAAGAACTTGATGAGCTTCGGGCCTCTTATGAGAGTCTAAAGGTAGACCATAATAAGCTTGAGAAATCTCATTCTAAGCTAGAGAAAGCTCACTCCTCTCTACTAGAAGAGCACAAGTTGTGCCATGTTGTAGAAGATGTTAGTACATGCAATGCTAGCATCATGTGTGATATTCTTGTTGATGAATCAACACCCAAGTGTGAGACCTCCACTAGCATTATCACTAGCACATCCATCACTAGTGAGGATAATGAAAACCCTATGCTTATCCATGAGAATGCTTGTTTAAAGAGAAAAGTAAAGGAGCTCAATCACTCCTTGGCTAAGGCCTATGGTGGTGAGGACCGCTTGCTTATGTGCTTGGGTAGCCAAAGGGTATCCTTATACAAGGAGGGCTTAGGCTATATCCCCAAGAAAGGCAAGGCCGCCTATGTGACTCACAAAACTCGTTTTGTGAAGAACAATGGTAGCTGTTGCAAAGCTTGCAAGCAAGTTGGTCATGTAGAGCAAAAGTGCATGAACAAGAGGACCAATGTTACTTCTATCAAGCTTGATCATTCTTATATGCTTGTGAAGAAGAACAATGGTGTTCGTGCTAGGTACATTGGTACACCATGGATGGGCTCAAAGAAGAAAGCCATTTGGGTACCAAAGGCCTTGGTGACTAACCTTGAAGGACCCAAGCAACATTGGGTACCTAAGAAGAATTGATCCTTTTTTGTAGGTCAATTATCGTGCCGGAGGAGAGCATTGGATAATGGATAGTGGGTGCACTCAACACATGACCGGGGATTCTCATATGTTCAAGTCAATTAGCATCAAGGGCATTGATAAATATGAGTCTATCACATTTGGCAATGACAAGAAAGGCAATGTGTTGGGGCTAGACAAGATTGCTATCACTCAAGAGAAGAGCTTATCAAAGGTGTTGCTAGTTGATCATCTTGATTACAACCTATTGTCGGTCTCTCAACTTTATGATCATGGCTATAAATGTATATTCACAAGTCAAGAAGTTGAAGTGGTTAGTGGTGATGGTGCAAACATGATCTTCAAAGGGATTTAGATATGGTGATCTCTACCTTGTTGACTTCAACTCAAAAAGAAGCCAAGTTGGCAACATGTTTACTCTCAAAGGCTAGCAAAAGGGTGGTTGTGGCATAGAAGGCTTGGTCATGTTGGAATGAAGCAATTGAACAAGTTGATGAAGCATGACTTGGTTAGAGGCTTGGATGATGTAAAGTTTGAGAAGGACAAACCTTGTGGAGCATGTCAAGCCGGCAAGCAACATGGCAATGCACATCCAACCAAGAGCATAATGAGTACAAGCAAGACATTTGATTTGCTACACATGGACTTGTTTGGGCCAACATCATATTCTAGCATTGGAGGCAACAAGTATGGTTTTGTCATAGTTGATGACTACACTAGATACACATGGGTGTTCTTTTTGCATGACAAGAATGATGTGTTTGAGCTTTTCAAGACATTTGTCAAGAGGGTTCAAAATGAGTTTGAGACATCCATCAAGAAGATTAGGAGTGACAATGGAAGTGAATTCAAGAACACAAGAATTGAAGTGTTGTGTGATGAGCTTGGAATCGGACATCAATTCTCACCAACCTACACTCCTCAATCCAATGGTGTAGTTGAGAGAAAAAATAGAACCTTGATTGAAATGGCAAGATCAATGCTTAGTGAGTACAATGTTAGCCATTCCTTTTGGGCCGAAGCAATCAACATGGCTTGCTATTGTAGCAACCGACTCTATTGCCATGGGATGCTTGGCAAGACACCTTATGAGTTGCTCAATGGAAGGAAGCCCAACATTGGTTACTTTAGAGTCTTTGGATGCAAATGCTACATTCTCAAGAAAGGCACAAGATTGGGCAAGTTTGACAAGAAATGTGATGAAGGGTTCCTAGTTGGATATTCAACCACAAGCAAAGCATAGAGTGTGGAACTTGGGTAGTGGCAAACTTGAAGAAGTTCATGATGTTGAATTTGATGAAACCCAAGGCTCTCAAAATAAAGTTAAAAATTATGATGATGTAAGTGGTTCCAACTTGGAGAATGTTATAAGAAACATGGATATTGGTGATATTCGGCCAAGGCAAGTTGATGATGATGAAGACACCCCAATGCCTACTACTACCATTGAAATCAATGCAAATGAAGCTAGCACTAGTGGTACTCAAGGTGAAGATCAAGAGCAACAAGAGCAACAAGCTAGTCCATCCACTCATCCTAGTCATCAAGTACAAGTGATGCAACCATCCAACATTGCAAAAGATCACCCAATTGATCAAATTGTCGGTGACATCAATAGTGGAGTGGTTACTAGAAGAAGATTAGCATCTTTTTGTGCTCACCATGCCTTTGTAGCACAAGAAGAACCGGAGAACATTGAAAATGCACTCAAAAAGGAAGATTGGATCAATGCCATGCATGAAGAGTTGAACAACTTTAAAAGAAATGATGTATGGGAATTGGTGGAAAGGCCAAAGGACTATAATGTGATTGGAACCAAGTGGGTCTACAAGAACAAGCAAGATCAAGATGGAATTGTGGTTAGAAACAAGGCAAGGCTAGTAGCTCAAGGGTACACTCAAGTAGAGGGTCTTGACTTTGGAGAGACCTATGCACCGGTTGCTAGACTTGAAGCAATTAGAATCTTGCTTGCTTATGTATGTGCTCATGACATCAAGCTCTATCAAATGGATGTAAAAAGTGCATTCTTGAATGGCTTCATCAATGAGTTGGTGTATGTTGAACAACCACCGGGATTTGAAGATGAGAAGTATCCCAACCATGTCTACAAGTTGAAGAAAGCTTTGTATGGTTTGAAGCAAGCACCAAGAGCATGGTATGAGAGGTTGAGAGATTTTCTCCTCTCTAAAGGGTTCAAGATGGGCAAGGTGGACACCGCTCTCTTCACCAAGAAGATTGGCAAAGACTTGTTTGTGTTGCAAATATATGTTGATGACATTATCTTTGGGTCAACCAACCAAGAGTTTTGTGAAGAGTTTGCTAAGATGATGGCCAATGAGTTTGAAATGTCAATGCTTGGAGAGCTCATATTCTTTCTTGGACTTCAAATCAAGCAATTGAAGAATGACACATTCATTAGTCAAGGCAAGTACATCAAAGACATGATCAAGAAGTTTGATCTACAAGATGCCAAGTCAATGTCCACACATATGGCAACCAATGGAAGCTTAGACCCCGACCCTAGTGGCAAGATGGTTGAGCAAAAGAAGTATAGGTCTATGATTGGAAGTTTGCTCTATGCAACCGCATCAAGACCGGACATAGCTTTTAGTGTGGGCATGTGTGCTAGATATCAATCCGATCCAAGAGAAAGTCACCTCAAGGCAACAAAGAGAATTGTGAGGTACTTGAAGGGCACACAAGATGTTGGACTATGGTGTCCTAAGGGATCCAAGTTTGATTTGATTGGATATTCGGATTCCGACTATGGAGGGTGCAAGATAAATAGAATGAGCACAAGTGGCACATGTCAATTCCTTGGAAGGTCACTAGTATCATGGTCTTCAAAGAAGCAAAATAGTGTTGCTTTTTCAACCGCCGAAGCCGAATACATAAGTGCGGGAAGTTGTTGCACTCAATTGCTTTGGATGAGGTCAACATTGAGGGATTTTGGATTCCAATTTGACAAAGTTTCATTGTATTGTGACAATAAAAGTGCAAGAAAGATGACCCAAAATCCGGTTCAACATCCAAGAACAAAGCACATTGATATAAGGAACCACTTCATAAGAGATCATCAACAAAAGGGTGACATTTGTATCATGGGCATTGGCACCGAAGATCAACTAGCCGACATATTCACCAAGCCACTTGATAAGAAAATGTTTTGCATGCTAAAAGGAGAATTGAACATCATTGACTTCTCCAACTTGAGTTGATGCACCCCACTTATATGACATGCCTCTCCTTCGACAAACCCCAAGGTAAAAGTTGGTTGTCATGGCATTCATATGTTACTAAGGACTTATTAGTGCATCTAGAAATCATGCATGTTAATAGGCTCATTCATGAAAATCAAATGATTTCAATGTATGTGTGGCACCACTATTGCTTTGATTGGTTCTATGAACTAGTGGTGGCATATGACATGTTTATGTGCTTGTAATCCTAATGTCAACTCTAGAAAATACGCTATTGATGTGTATTCTAACAGGGTGCAAGATAACCCTTATACATATGAGGTGTGAAAAAGCTTGTCCTTGGTTCAAACTTGAATACATGGAAAGACAAGTGATCTAGATGAGACCACATGTGATACTTTGATTGACTTGATTTCTCTCATTTACACCTTTTTGGTGATTGTTGACAAAGGGGGAGAAATAAGTCACAAAGATGTTGGAAAGGATCACACAAATAGGGGAGCAAGCTCATAGACTATTTGTGCATTTATATGTGCATGATCATAATGAAATGTTGCAATGTTGCATTGGCAATTTAAATTCAATATACATGATTGCTTGGTGTATGCTAGTTTTTGCAAATTGATTGGTGTATTGACCAACTAGCATGCATATGATGTATCTAGACAAAGCTCACATTTTAGCCTATAATGTTGATCTCATGGGGTATGTTGAGTTTTGATGAATGTCTAGATACATGATGCTAAGGACTCGATGGTTTCACGCTTCAAAGGTCCAATTTCTAGAACCTTAGCATCTCTTTTGGTATTAGTATCTCTCCCCAAGACTTCTATCCAACATATATGCGAAATTGATCCAAACACATGGAAGCTACTACTACCAAAACCGAACCTTAAAATGTTTGTCCAATCCTTGATTCATGATCAAAATGCTATGGGCAAGCAATTCAAGTTCAATTGAATTTTATTTCAAATCTTTGTGAGTTGGTTGTCATCAATTACCAAAAGGGGAGATTGAAATCTCATGTTTGGTTTTGGAAATTGATGACACACTTGTGGACTAATCCCTTTGCTCTAAGTGATGACTATGAGATAGGATTAAGTTGATGACAAGGAGCATGATGATCATGAACATGGACGATGATGATGGACATGATGGATCGTCAAGCTTCGGTGATCGACTTGAGAGGAACCAGGGAGATCAAGGCAAAGGTATACTTAATAGGTTTTTTTTTTTCGGTGATCAAGACACGATAGAGGCGTGTGATCACATTATAGGATAGATAGCCGACTATCAAGAGGGGATGCCGCGACAATCCTTTGATGAAGTGCTTCTAGGTCCAATTGACTTGCATATTGCATTTAGGACATGAGAGCACTAACTTCGATCTTGCCTAACATCTCGACGTGCTAACATTGGTGATAACGTGGTCATCTTCGACGTGTTGGCAACCCATGGCAAGAGGCGAAGCAAGTTTGAAGCAAAGAGCAAAGAAAAGGATGAAGAAGTCGCTGTTTCAAAGTGACCGGGGACGCACGCCGGTGCGGCCGGACGCCTGCCACCGGAGCGTCCGGTCGGTCGCGTCTCGCGCAGAGCCCCCGCAGCGGGTTTTTGCCGGACGCGTGACCGGACCTCGGGACCGGATGCTTCCGGTGGTCGACCGGACCTGACGACCGGACGCATGGAGTCGCGGAAGTGGGCGAGTGCTTGTCGGTTGTGGCCGGAAGCACCGATCCGGGACCGGACCGTGGCCGGACCCGGGTGGTTCCCGGTCGGTGCGTCGGTCAGTAAAAGAGCCCAATTTGAAGCCAACGGCTCTATCTCGTGAGTGGGGCTATATATATACTTGGATGGCGGTTCCTAGCCCTCTCTCTTGCACATTTGAAGCTTCCAACTTGCTAGTGAGCATTTGGGATTCCTCTCCACCCATCTCTCCATCCATTAACTTCGAATTCTTGGTGAGATTGAGAGTGATAGAAGTGCATTGCATCATCGGGTTGCATCTAGAGGCACTTCATCCTTGGAGAAGCCGCGGGATTCCC
The DNA here is from genome assembly GCA_015847255.1 of Hyparrhenia diplandra. NCBI lineage: Eukaryota > Viridiplantae > Streptophyta > Magnoliopsida > Poales > Poaceae > Hyparrhenia > Hyparrhenia diplandra. The sequence goes on from JADLZK010012772.1 coordinate 73,832, forward strand.
TGTTTTCTTGGGAATTTGCCCGGTTCCCCTAGCGGCTTGGAGCAAGAAGCGGTGCTTGAGCTCAAGTGGAGCTTGTTTGAGGCCACACCGGTGGTGATTGTGAGGGGTCGTTCCTTACCCCGCGGGAGATTCGCGAAAGGAGCACTAGTGGATTGCTCGTGGCTTGTTAGACCCTCTCTTGTGATCGTTTGCTTGAGCGCCCATAGGGGTTTTGGCACCGGCCATTAAGCTTAGCACATGTCAAGTGAGTGAGTCGCCACAACGAGGACTTAGCGTCTTGCGGCAAGAATTTTTAATAGGCTATTCACCCCTCCCACTTCTAGCCATTAGGACCTTTCAAATAGCCTCTTGGGCTAATCCACTAAACCAACTAAGCTTGAGCACGGCTCAAACTTAGCAACGAGGAACAGGTTTAGTTATCATATCGGCCGAGGATTATCATGAGTCGCGATCTTGCATACCTTTAACTTACCATCTTCGATCACATCACGGACAAAATGGTACTTGATGTCAATATGTTTAGTCCTCTCATGGAACATCCGATCTTTGGTAAGATAAATGACACTTTGACTATCATAAAATAAATTAATGCAAGAATCAACTCCACACACTCGGCGTACAAACCTTTCGACCAAATTAATTCCTTGCACGCCTCGAGAAATAGTCATGTACTCTGCTTCAGTGGTAGACAAAGCCACAACAGATCGTAAAGTAGCCTTCCGACTCACAAAGACAACTACCAACAGATGAACACATAACACGTAAGTGACCTTCGTCTGCGTCAACATCGGCGGCAAAATCTGAATCCACATAACCAATAAGTCCCTTCTCGCCCGCCAAACTTCGGACAAGAATCTGCGAGTGCCTCGAGGTACACGAAAATCCACTTTGAACGCCCTCCAATGTTCTTTACCAGATTAGTCATATATCTACTAACCAAACTCATAGCATAAGATAAATCCGGACGAGAATGGACCATGGCGTACATCAAAGAACCAACAACACTAGAATAAGGAACCCTTGACATGTATTCAATATCGATCACGTACTAGCACACCGAGCGGTGATAATTTAAAGTGAGGTGCAATAGAGATACCGACAGGCTTAGCATTATTCATGTTAAACGGCTGAAGAATTTTAAATATAATTCTGGCGACTAAGATATAGCACACCAGATTTTCTATCTCTAGTAATTTCCATGCCTAGAATTTTCTTAGCAGCACCAAGATCCTTCATGTCAAATTCACTACTCAACAATTTCTTTAATTTAGCAATTTCGACTTTACTCTTGGCAGCAATCAGCATATCATCAACATAAATAAGCAAGTATATAGGTGATCCATTAACATGCTTAATATAAACACAGCTATCATATTTAGATCTCTTAAAACCGTGCGGCGGCATAAATGAATCAAACCTCTTGTTCCTTTGTCGAGGGACTGCTTCAAACCATACAAGGATTTCTTCAACTTGCAAACAAAATTCTCCTTGCACGGCACTATGAACCCTTTGGCTGGTCCATGTAAATGTCCTCCTCAAGTTCTCCATGCAAAAATGCAGTCTTCACATCTAATTTGCTCAAGCTCAAGATCACGTGCAGCCACAATACTAAAGAATGTGCGAATGGAACTATGCTTTATCACGGGAGAGAAAACATCATTATAATCAACACGAGAAATTTGATTGGAGCCTTTCGCTACTAACCTTGCCTTATACTTTGGAGGTTCGTTTGGAGATAAACCCTCCTTTCTCTTGAAAATCCATTTACAACGGACCGTCTTTTTTCTTCTTAGGCAATGGTACAACATCCCAAGTGCAATTCTTCTCAAGTGATTTGCATCTCCTCATGCATAGCTGAAATCCACTTCTCTTTATCACCACAATCAATAGCTTCAACATATGTGGCTGGCTCATGTGTACTCTCCACTGTTCGGCACAACTCAAAGCATAATGGGTTAAATTACACTCTTCAATAAGACGTGGACGAGGTCCACAATTCCTCTTTGACTGCGTTGGCCAATAGGTAATTCCTCCCTGTAGCTGCAAAGTAGGAGGTGAGTTTCTTGAACACCATCATGAGCCTCATAATCATCGGCATCAATTTTACGATCAGCAATAGGCTCCACCGCTTTCGCCCGACCGATCATCCAAAAACTCCACCGCACACTTGGTATACTGCACCTTTGTTCCTCATGAGAACTATTCGAAACATCCGAGGAAAAGCTGCCAAGAAACATCGCAGATTCATTAAAAACAACGCTCCCGCTCTTGAAAGTCTTTCTGTTTTCGGATTCCACGGTTTATATCCCTTGACTCGAGAACCATAACCAAGAAAAAGACACTTAATAGCTCTAGGCTCTAATTTTCCATTATCAACATGTGCATAAGCGGTGTAACCAAATACTTTCAAGCTGTGAATAATCGGCCAGGTGTGCGGACCATACCTCAACAGAGTTTTTCTTATTAAGCGGAATAGAAGGTGACCTGTTGATCAAATAACATGCGATGTTGGCTGCCTACGCCCAAAAACGCTTGCTCATGCGTGCATCGGGTGAACAACGCGCCTTCGAAATGATGGTTACGTTCATGCGCTCGGCCACACCCATTCTGCTGTGGAGGTGTGCGGAATGGTGTGATGACGAACAATGCCCTCCCGCCTCGCAATAATCATTAAAGGCATACGAACAAAACTCTCCACCATTATCGATGCGAAGCAATTTCACCTTCTTTTTCAGTTTGCTTCTCAATCATAACTTTCCAATCTTTAAAAGCAAACAAAGGTATCATCTTTATTTTTTAGAAATAAAGGCCAAACTTTTCTAGAGTAATCATCAATAATAGTAAGCATGTAACGAGCACCACCAAGTGAGGGCTTACGAGAAGGACCCCATAAATCGGCATGAACATAATCAAGAATACCTTTAGTGGTATGGCGAGGTGTTGAATTTTACCCTCTTATGCTTCTCAAAAATACAATGCTCACAAAACTTCATGTTACTCGAAGTGCAGCCCTTGACAAGTTTCTCTTTATCAATTACGCCATGCCAACCCTCCGACTCATATGCCCCAAACGCTTATGCCAAAGGTTAGTTTTACTAGGTTCAGTATTAGAAACAAGCGCCAGCGGTATCAATGTAACCATGTAAAGTGCTTCCTCTAAGGACATATAAATTTGCGGAATTCATATCACCAATTAAACAAATCGAGAACCTTTAGATACCTTTGAAACCCCATTTGATCCGGAGTACTTAAAACCTTACGCATCAAGAGTACCGAGGGAGATCAGATTTCTCTTCATCCCGGGAATGTACCTCACATTTTTCGATTAATGCGCGTCATGCCATCATGAGACTTGATCTGGCGAGCCGATCCCCACAATCTCACACGGGTTATCATCTCCCATACGCACTACATTTCCACTCGCAATGGCTTAATGGAACTAAACCAATCTTTGTTAGTGCGGATATGAAATGAACATTTGAATCAAGTATCCATTCATCATGACTAGCAACACAACTAGCGAGGACAATTAAACAATCTCCCGAATCGAGAATTATTAGCGGCGCAGAAACACTAGAGGCATTACCAGCCAGATTTATTTTTCCTCTTTTCTTTTATTACGCAACTTCCAAAGACTCCTCAATAAAATGAGTTTTCCCTTTGCAATACTTACGAATTTCTTCCTGGCGGGGCTTGGACTTTGAGCGGCCCCCGCCATCATGGCACTTGTCACGATCTTTGCATGCCGTTGGAGGATCTATGCTCAGATCCGCCGCGCACATGCAACGCCTCACCCTTGGAGGATGACGATCCATCGGTCGCACCATGCCTTTCATCTTCTCCTGGATTGGAGTGCCTCATAAACCTCGAAACGGCGGGTTCATCACGGCTTATAAGCAAGGTGTCACGGAAATTTGCAAAGGAATTTGGCGAGAGAACATACGATAATAGACCTAAGTCCTCATCATCATACTTAACCTCCATCGACGCAAGGTCGAAATGATCTCCTTGAGCCGCAGATATGTGGCTCATCACCGAGCCACCCTCACGCATCTGGCGTGAAACGGCTTCATCTTCATATGCATCTTCTTGGTCGAGAGATCGATTCCGGTTTCAACGAGAGACTTGCAACATTCTTTTCCTGCAGCACCTCTTGCAAAATATCATTATGAAGATGTAACTGAATTAATGACGAGCCTTACGATCCCCGGGCGTCTCCTCGGGAGTCCAAGTCCGCCTTGTTCTTCTTCCCGGCTTTCCAACGCCTCATCGGGCGTCGTTGTTATCGCGAGGATCGCGCGCATCTTGACTTGCCAGAGATTAAATCTCGTCTTGTGGTCCAGCAGCGGTACATCGAACTTCATCGCCGCCATCAATCAACCAGAGCTCAATGCCACTTGTTGTGATCGTAAGGCGAGCGACGAAGAGAACACGAGCAAACACACGCACACAAGGGACACAAGAATTTTAACGTGGAAAACCTTCCCAATGTGGGAGAGAAAAAAAACGGGCGCCAGCCAACCGACAAAACTCTTCACTATTCTAGAGTGTCTAGTTACAGCGCCATGCGCGCTTACAAGATAAATTGATCTCACGGGAAACCTTTCTAAGCATAGGACTATTCTTAGTTGAGCTAGCATGCAGACCACCAAAATGCTCCATGGATGTTCGCAAGTAGTGTGCGCGAAGACCACGCATGGCGCACGGCTCACATCAATGGTGCATGCAACATCATCTCTCTCAACAATTGAATTTGGAGCATATTCAACAATCACTGCCATGGAATAGCTGTGATGTGCCTAGCCTATACTGGTCACAGAAACAAAATTAGCCACGGTGCAGGTAGCATCTCTCCAAGTAGTCAAATGATAGGGAATAGAATTTAATTTACTGGTGACAGAAACAAAATTAGCATGGAATAAGAATCAAACATGGAAAGAAAATAAAATATATGGTGTAAGAGGTTACAGCAACCATACCAATGCTAACTATATTACTGAATACAAACCAAAATGGCCAGATATTCATCTCTACTGTACCGATAACAACACTCCAAGATGTCTCCAGTGATACCATGACAACTGAACTCAGATATCCTACTATCTCAGCACAAAGGTTCCACATTGGCATGGTAATAAGTTCGAAAACCTCAAGAATTGGCCCGCAATTGGTTTTGACAAAACACTAAGAACAGACTTAGCAGCACCCACAATCTTAAGAGACCATGTAAAAGGCTGCCGAAAGTTATGCAGGAAAAGCATAGTTCCAAGATACTTAAGTCTTGATATCATTTCCCACGTTTCTATCCAATCAAAGAAAGGGCCAAACAATCTTGAGGCAGTTGCCTTCAACATGGGCAAATTATTCTAGAGGTCATAAAATCCTATAAGAACAGTGGCAAGAGGGCACATCCATGGGCGATATATCTTGCAAAACACGGGATATGACTGAAGAAATATAATCAACGAAGGAAGACCATAATCAAGTAGTGTTAACAGTCTGACGTCAGATATATGACTTCTTTCAGTCTGAATGGAAGGTAATGATCATCAAAGGGTAAGCAGATCAGTACATCCAGTACATCCTTATATGTGCTGGGCTCCAATAGCGGTTTACCATTCTCATTTTCACTATGACACTGCAGAATATTTATCAACTACAGAAACATCATACTGAACTGTACACAGTTTAACTGCTAAAAAGGTAATTTTGGAATCAAATGCTTCGGTATTATAATAAGAGCAGTTATACTATCCTGAAAATATCCAGAATGGCTGCAAGCAGAATCAAATGGCTGCCATACATAATTAGTGCTCCTAGAAACAACCCCAACAATGCATTTGTATTGGCTGAACTGATTTTTTTTCTTTTTTCTCTTAATTGGCATTCTTTGAAGTGAGAACCACGAGATGAATCAGAACTAAATCGCAAAGAAGAGAAATCACAATTTGCTTGCCACATATTTGTTCCTCTAATTGTAGGCTGGACAGTAGGGACCCAAAACTACAGCAGACATGGCATTGTACTATATGAAAAAAGCACAACCTTGGTCTATGCACAGACCCTTAAACCTTTTGCATCGGCCAAAAACAACATTTATATATTCTTATTCGTATGTATCTAAATGAACAATACCACTGAAGCAAAATGTGAATGTAAAAGGAGTGAAAACATGAAAAAAGAGGAGTTAACAACTTACCAAAAATCAGAGGGATCTTTAGCATTCAGCTCGTCAGGATTTTTGTGTTCCGCTATAATTACATACGTGCATTTGGAGGTAGGCATGAAGATGATGGGGCAAGAATGAGAAATCTATGCCCCCAGCACTGTAAATTTCAGAGGAAGGATGCAACTCTGGCAGCGTGTAACCTGGCATAAATAGAAAGAAGCCTCTCCTCCGGTGCAAACAGGCATTGGAGCCTTCCATTCAGTGGAGCATGATGCTATGTTTTGCCAAATTAATTTTGTAGCCTGAAAAATAAAACGCATACCAAGTAAAGTACTGAGCAAAAGCATGAAAAACATGCAAGGGCTAACTCGACATTTACACACTGTAAGATTGGCTGTGCAGGTAACGTAAGCAAACAAATGCTGGCATGCATTCCCGGAAGCATTGAGTGGGAGGACAAAGTAATGCTCAAGCAGATCATTGAGCCTATGAAAGATATATACCATTGAAGACTAAGTTGTAAGTAAGAACTAAATAGATTAAATCTGTCTGCCTATGATAGATAACTACAAGGACATAGTTCTAAATAAATGAACATTCTAAAACTGAATGGTCTACGTTAACAACAATTGCAATACCCTGTATAATAATGTACATCCATAAAGAATTAACTAACGAATGGATATGAAGATATAAATCAATAGAGAATGAGCACACGCACAAACCTGAATAATCTCAGGTGCATCTTCCGCACACATGTGCACCCAAGGACTTTGTTTGTTTTGGCACACACAATAATCTTCATATGCATACAATCAGGTAGACCAGAGAGAGATGCCCTGAGAGGTTTGAAATTCGATAGGTAGAAGTCAATATCACCATATGTTTTAGTAGCCTGCATGAGAAAAAGAAGCTATGAATTTCAAAATGATAAAACTATGAATTATATGACCTCATCTTCAGTAAGACCAACATGTCCAATTGGTGGTTGAGAAAACACAGCAGATGGCAAAACACTATCAAAAAGCACAAAGTAGAAATTTATTTCAAAATTTACATAGCTGACACTCAGAAAAATGTTGGGGCATATGGGTTTTCATGAACTGACATGAAGTGCGTCATATACAAACGTGCCTGTAATCTGCTCAGCCAGGTTCATTGCCAAAAAAGGGTCGTTGATATTGCTCCAGCTTGCATTAATACGCAACTCTTGTCAGGTTTTTACCTGTGTACCATTATAAAAGATGGTCGTGACTCCTATACCATGAAAAGTTCAGCCGCTTTTGTATACCATCAGCCCAAACTTTTTTTTTGTCTTCCATGCCACTCCGTCCACTTCTTTGCTTAGCGGTGTCAAACTGAGTCACAAAAGACCTAAATGCCCTCATGTAGGAAGACACCCCATGTCTTTTCCTCTGAGTCAATGACAGCCAGGTCCCGCCATATCCTTCTCCCTCAGTCAATGACGTGTGGACCTGCCAACCAAGGGCGTGCGTGGGTGTCAGGTGAAGCCCAGCCCGTTCGCTGCCCTACGAACCTCCATCACCGGCCAGTGCACCGGGACCGGAGGTGCGACCTCGCCGTCGCCGGACGTGGCGAGCCACGCGTCCACGTCGTCGAACGCCGAGCCCTCTCCCGCCGGCGTGCCCCATTCGCTCTTGGCCGTCCCGCACGGCAGCCAAACGGCGGCGCGACCGCGCAATCGCTGGCGCTAAGCGCAACGATACGATGCTCTGGACTGCGGTAGGCTGCACGAAAAAGCACCAGGACGGACCGGACGGTCGCACGAACGCAACTGTGGGGGCGGTAGCGGCGATTGTAGACTGGGGAGGGCGAATTGCCGCGAGCGGCGGGCTCAGACTTACCTGCCCAGAACCGGAGGTCGTCCACGACGTCTGCCCCGGCATTGCCTGCCCGGACCTACTTCCTCCCATGATGCGGTTCTTCTGACGGACGCCGGCGCGCCGCCAGTTCCCAGCCGTCCATACCCGAGACCCACCCCCACCCTCCCTAGACCCCGCGCGATGCGACGCGAGGATGGCTGACACTGACACCGCCGCGCCGGCGCCACCATGGCCTTGTCCTCGCCGTTGGTGCTGTCCGCTGCTCCTCTTCATCTCCCTCCTCGCCCCGCGCATGTCCCCGCCGCCGCAGCAGCCAGCCACGGACGAGCAGGCGCCGCCGGCCGCAGGGAGCGGCGGGATTGGAATCAGCTTCCGTGGCATCGGCGTCGGCGCCGGGGCGAGGAGGCCGACGACCTCTGCCTATTCCGCCGCGTGGCGCTAGAGTCGTCGGCGGCGGCGGCGAGCGCCATGGCCGTCGGCCCGCCCAAGTTGGCGTTCTTGGTCCTGACCAACTCAGCCGTCACCTTCGCCCCGCTCTGGGAGGCGCTTCTTCGCGGGCCACAAGTCCAGGCTCAGCGTGTACGTCCACGCCTATCCATCCGCGCGCCTGCTCCAGCTGCCGACGCCTTCGTTCCGTGGCCGGTTCGTGGCCGCCAAGCCAGGGCGCCGAGCGGATGGAGAGAAAACGTGACGGGATTTTTTTCTCCTTCGTCCAAGGGGCAAGATGGTCATTTTTTAGGCTGGGTCCCACATGTCAGACCTCCCAAACGTTAGAAATCGAACGGAAGCTGGATGGAGTGGTACAGGGGAGACAAGAAAGTTTAGGCCGATGGTATCACGGGTGCGGGCCGAAACTTTTGATGGTATAGAGGTCACGCCCATCTTTTATAATGGTACATAGGTAAAAGTCTCTTGATCTATTGGTGACATCCCCTACAGCCCATATTGAATCAAGCTGAAGTTCGAAAACACTCATCAACCTAGAATAAAGATTTATTCCATGAGTTCCCAACGCCATTTAACTCGCATGAGAGAGGGGAAGGGACCAAACCGAGGTGGGGAACGAGAGGAGCGGCGGGAGCGTGAACGCGCCGCCGAGGTGGTGTGGGAGGCGGCCACCGGGCGGCACGCCGCGGCCGCCGCACCATGGCCGGGATAACGCGACCAGGGGCGGCCCGTACGACGCCCGCTGCCTCCCGCCTCGCCGTCGCCGGGCGCGTGAGGGAGGGAAAGAGGGGAGCGGAGGGGACGAGGGCGCAGCGCGGCCGTGCGCTCCCACGACTCCGGCGGCGAACGAGAGGGAGCGCGGCGGCGCCTGTGAGGACGGGGCGAGGGAGTGGGAGAAAGGGGGCGGAAGTTTGGGAGAGACCCCAGAGAGAGAGAGGAGGTGTGCGTTTGTTTTTTTTTTAACGGTGAGGAGGGGAGGGTGGGATATTTGCGAGAGCCGGGCCGCAAGGTGGGGCTGCAGGCGGCCCACTACGGCGATGTGGACCAACGACGAAACGAGGAACGGCACCTCGTTCCTTTGTTTATTGTCAACGAGGTGGCATAGCTTTGGATGCACGGGAAGCATTTTTGTTTTATTAAAAGTACCGTATTCTTGGATAAAGAAAACGCATACAAATACGTGTATAAATACGGATGCCTCGTGAAAGGATACGCGGACGATTGTCCTAGCCATCTTACACAAAGGCCCCTAAAAGAAAAAGAAATTACATGGAAGACGCCGTGGCCACCATGAATCGGAGAAGCTCCATCATTTGTAGAGCTTTGAAGTGAGCCGCAGAGGACACCCAACAATGAGGTCGGGATGAGAACACCAATGAAAGAGCATCGGGCCGGGGATGCACCTCGAGCCCCACCGATCCTGGGATAAAGCTCGCCGACGACTCATGCCACCGGGATGTCGAGCTCGATCCTTTCTCCGACCCGCCGCGCCCACAACCGCCACCGCACCCTTGACAAAAAGGCGCCGCCATCCACTACCGGAATCGACTAGTTTTCCCGGTGTCAAAACCCAAGGGAAATGCTAAGAAAATCAGTAGGGGAAATGTTTTCCCTAGGAATTTTGGTAGGGAAAGTTTCCTAGGGGACTAAGTCGACGGGAAAAGACCGCGTGCCCTACGGTTTTCAATGAAAACCCTAGGGAAATAAACTTTCCCTAGAAACTTTGATTCCTAGGGAACCCGGTCGCCCGACATGCATATCTCACGTGGAAAGCGTCTTTCCCTAGGGTATGGCATCCTAGGGAAAGAAATACATATCAAAGTTTTTTGTTTTTATACCTAATTTCTATTTGGTTTATTTATTTAATTCGAGATAAAATTCATCTTTTGTGTGAGGAATAAAAAGTCCTATAAATAATATATCACTACGGACTCGCCCCCCTTTCCGTGAGTGCCGTGCTCACGGGAAAGGGCTTTTCAATGTCGGGGAAAGTCTTTCCCGTGTGTTACTCACGGCATAGCTAAGACGGGAAAGAAGGCGTAGGGAAAGACCCTTTCCCGTGGGCCAAATAGGAGGCTCACGGCTTAGCCTTTCCCTTGTACCACCCCCGGCTCACGGAAAGGGTTGACGGTGGGCTTCTGATAACGGTGCCTATGCGTGAGTCGCCTCATTACGGCCGGCGGCAAAGAGATGAGCCCCTAACGGCGTTTAGGTCCCCTTTCCCGTGAGCCCCTAACGGCGCAGCTCACGGGGAAAGAGACACACCTTTGCCATGAGGTGGCTCACGGCAAAGATATGGTCTCTTTGCCATGAGCTGGCCTCAACTCACGGCAAAGATATGGTCACTTTGCCGTGAGCTGGCCTCATGCTCGGCAAGAAAGATTTTTTTATTTTTTTTCATTACGGCACATATTTGTCACATATATATTGCATATATAACACATATATATCGATTTCTCGAGATATCACATATATAGCTCAATAATCCACAATGGCACATATATCACATAAAATCCACATAGGAGTCACAAGTTTACTGGGTTCAACCATCGGGTTCACAATGACTTCACGAGTTCACAATGAGTCCAACCATCACTCAAGTTGCAAAAGTACACTACAAGTTCATCACCTAAATCATCACAAGTTCACGGCCAAGGGTACCACTTGCCTTGTTGCTCCACGGCTTCGGTCCCAAGGGTTGAAGGAGATGGGTTCGGAGATAGGTTCGAGGCATGAGATTGAACCTCGCACGTAGGCAAAGATATTGTATTTGTGAGACAAAATTCAAGGTAGATTCTATTAACTTGAAAAAAGCAAGATAAAGTGTTAGAAATTTGGTAGCACCCCCGCACGGAGGGTTTCCAAAAAACCTGCAACAAAATAGCGGCTCGATGGCCGACAACCACATGTCCATATGCACATCTCATGGTGCATTCAAAACTCTGCATCATTTCCATTCACATTCATATATGCATATTTGGAGTTAAGGTAGAGAAACTCACGGGAGTGACATAAGGATCCGGTGGTGGAGCGAAGACCGGGCGGTGGAGCGAAGGCGACGTCGTGGCGGCGACTCTTCACCAACCTCGCCTCCGGTACAAGCGGCGACGCTAGGAGAGCTTCCAACTGCCCATCTGTCGCCTCGGCCCTCGCTTGCTCCGCTGAGCCCTCGCGCCGCTCCCTCGCCTCGGCCTCCTCCCGTCGCCTCCTCTCTTCCTCTATCCCGGGCCTATTTCAACACAAAGTTAGAACACGAGAAACAAGTATGTAAAGATAAATGAACCTCGAATAAATAAAAAATAACCTGGAGTGTAGCGATCGTAGGATCGGTAAGTGGTTGGCCGCTCACGTATGGCGGGCCCCCGAGCTTTTGCTCGTTGCTCGGAGCTCAGAGACGCGTGAAGTGGTGCGGGTTGATAACGTTGTCGCCCATCCGAGTACCGGCCGTGCTTCTTCCCTCCTCCGGCCATCATGATGATGTTTCCATCAATGTTGTGGCCGCGGGGATCAAGCTTTCCCAAGACCTCCCTCGCCGTGGAGGTGTACTTCGATGAGGCGGGTGTAGGCAGTCGGGTTGGTGTAGGCCTCGAGGCGGATCCTCGGGGGTTGTAGACGACGTCGGACGGACGCTTGCCCTTGTGGATGCAAGCAAAGGCCTCTAGCGTGGTCGGTGGCGTGCCATGTATCGCCTCCGTGTCATAAAAAGTAGGATGGTTAGAAAGTATTCAGAGTTGCACATCGAAAAATAAGAATTGGATAAGACTTATATATCTAGCTGCGTAGCGGGGAGACTAAGGTTGCCTTTATGGTGTGGTACACGGCATCATGACACACCGCTCCGGTAGTCGTTGTGAATCTTCTCCCATTCTTTATGGCACCACTTGTCCACCTGCATCTCCCAGGACCGCTTATGAGTCATGCACCACCACGGAATCGTCTACAGGACACCAAGTATAAAACATATTAGAATATCAAATTAAGCATACTTAAACTTAGTATGAACATTCAATATTTACCAAAGATATATTGTTCTCTGGTCAGATTCATCTTACTGATTTCCTCTTTGGTGAGTGCCACTTTCATGACTTGCCCGTAGTATGTCCTGATGGCCTGGAGGCGTGCCTCGTACCACATGTCTGTCACCTTTTTGTAACAGGCATTTGTCGCCACTTCATCCGCGAGCTTCATATCCCGCCTCGCACTTGAAGTAATCCTGCACATAGAAGCAATGTATTCGGTCATTATTTCAAACATGTAAAATTAATGCGATGTATTTGTACACTGCAGTGCGACATAGACTTACCCACAGCTCTTTTATCACATGCTCTTCCTTGTTTTGGAAAAGTCTGTCACTCATATCATAAGAATCTGAGAAGTGGAGGTACTGGTGAAACGACGTGACAGGCTGCAGTTCTCCCACAACGACAACTTCGCCAGGGTAGTGCGTCCTGATCAAAAGACCAAGAATGCCATTAGGAAGGCGGCCTTTAACCGAGTCAGCGGTAACAATAAAAGACCTGCCCAAATGATCAAGAATAATTATTAGTTCCTATTGTGATTTTCAACATAACAAATGAGAAAGTAGTGCTAAAATGTAAAGTAAATTACCTTGGAGGTACCGGTCTAATGGTCGGACGTCTGTGCGAAGGTGGTCGGTTCGGGAGTGTGGAGGGACCTCGCAAGTAGACGGCCCTCGCAGTAGAGGAAGAGGAACCCCCTCCCGCACCGTGGCTATCCCCCTCCTCCTCCTCGTCTTCCTCCTCCCCCCCCCTGTCCCCATCCCTCCTCGTCCTCCCCATCCCCTTCCTCGTCCTGTTTGAGGTGCATCAACGCCGAGAGGTCCACGCCCCCGCGCCTCGCCGCCGCCTCCTCCTCCTCCTCCTCCTCCTCCTCCTCCTCCTTCCCTAGTGGTGGCGGTGGTGGTGGTGGTAGGGGACGACTCTTACCCTTACCCTTGCCCTTGCCCTTACCCTGTGGCGGTGGCGATGGCGGTGCCTGTATCTCCTCAAGCCTCTTGAATTTACTCCTCATTTTCTTTATGATATTCACAGGAGGCATCTTTTTGAATCACCTGCAATTAGATGTAGATAATTAGTAAAAATGCAAAATAAACAGAACATAATTATTAAGAGATGACAAATATACTGAGAACATAATTATTAAGAGATGCATAGTATTACATGTATTAGAAATAATCCTCATCTTTGTCACGACGATTTTCAAGACCTTTGATCATAATCCTCATGATCACTATCATCCATGTCTACTTCTCCCAAAATATGAAGATTGGCGGGATCCATGGGAGGAGGAATAACGTTATCACTCTCTTTGTCCTTAAGTAATCGATCAAGCAATTGTAAGTCCTTCGCATCTCAAACCTCCTCGTCCTCCTCCTCATCAACAACACTTTCATTGTCTACTTCCATTTCGTTCGGCCCGGTTATTTCTATCACAAATTCACCTTCTAGCCCTTCTTCTTGGAAGAACTCTCCCTCATATGTGTTTGCATTAAAGTTGTAATCGTCATTGTTTGGGACAGGGTAGTCTACCATGTGGCAATACCTTTCGCACAACATCCCAACCCTTAAGACGCTCGTCGTCTTGGCAACACCATAGGAGATAATAAACTTGTGTGGCATGTTGAGCCACAATGTAGACATCATCTCGGCCATCCGAAATCTTGTCGAATCTCAACTATCCCAAGTTTATCGTCCGATTTTGTTATTTCGGGATCAAACCAATGACTCTTGAACACGATAGGAGCAAGCCGTTTAGTGCCGTGGAACTGCTCCGCGCCGCCCGCCGCCCGGCCTTTTGCGCGCCGCCGCCGCCGGCCACCCGGAAGCTAGGGTTACGGGAGAGGATGCGGTCTGGCCACGGAAACAGAGAGGATGCGGTCGGCCACGGCCTCGGGTCACGGATGTGTTTTCGGGAAAGAAAGGGAAAGAAAGAGAGGGCACAAGGGTCTTTTTTGTTGTGGGCCCCACTCGTCGATCCGCCCAAATGGAGGAAAGTAGACGGATGATGGACGGAAGGGCATCCAGGGACAAAACGAAAATGAAGTTGGGCATAGAGGTAAACTGAACTTGGGAGGGGCATGTAGATCCAAGGCTTTTTTTTTTTAAGGGCACACAGTAAAAGGCTCCCCGTGATCGTCACAGATGTGGGCCGGACACCACCTCGCTCGGCGTTTCGCTGGCCGGCCGGCCACCTCTCCGCATCGCAGTGGCGCCTCCTCCACCTTCTCTCGGGCGGTGGGCATGGCGGATCCCCAGCCCCACCTTCCCGGTGGCGGCGGCGGCCCCTACCTTCCTAGTGGCGGCGGCGGCGGCCCTCCACCTCCCAGCGAAATCGCCGGGTCCCCACGGGCGCGGTGGCACGGCCAACCGGCAGGCACGGCGACCTTCATGGACGCCGCGGGTTCCTATCCCCAACCAGTGGCGGATGGCGCTTTTCGGCTGCGGTGTGGCTTGCTCTGCGCCCCAGGCCCCTGGCCACACCGTCCACGGCATCTCCGCCGCGGTGACGGCCGCAGCGTCCCTTCTCCCACCCGCCAGTGGCGACGGCGCCCACTCCTCCTGCCGGTAGCAGCTCGTTGCTGTCGCGGGCGCCATGGCGATCGCGGCGTGCGAACTCACCTCCTCTGTGGTGGGATACCGCACTTCCTGTTGCACGTCGTCAGAGAAGACGAGTCCATGCACCACAATGGGGCTCCGGCCAGGCGCCGCTGGAGGATGCTTGCCCGATTTCATGTGAGTTCGGAAGGCATGCATGTATATCTTTTCAGTTGCGAAATCGATCCGATCTTGCTGGTACATGCTGGCTCGAGTGATTTCATTATTCCTAGACCCATAGTTAATTTCCTTTTGCAAGCAGACGATCGGAGATGTGGATTTGAGACACATCTGGTCCTGTTGAAGGCATAGGGAAGTGTAGTACATTTGCAGGCGTAGGTTTTCTTCCTCATATTTTATTTCTTGCATCTCATAGTAGAAAATTCATATGCAATTTTTATTCTGTGTGCACAGTTACCATGTGCCTAAAATAGTAGATTGGATATTGCGATTTTTATTGCTGCATCTACTAATCCCAAATTTCTGTTTGTAGGTAGTTACTTTCTCAGCTTGATTTTTTCCACTGTCATTCTTTCGGAGGACGGAGCTATGGCGAGTGAGGTACTGCGCCAAAATCGGTTGTGTTGTAGTGGTCAATGGGCTATGCAAGTGGAGAAGATATCATTTTCAATATTAAATTCCACCCATGTTATTGGCCCTGTTTGGATACTCTAGCTGGGCTAGCTCTAGCCACAGACTAGCTCTAGCTCTAGATCTAGATATGTTGGGATCCATGGGCTAGTTTGACAATAAATGCACATTTTCAGTGGTCCCATACGGGTGGATAAGGAGAGAAGTGAATTTTCAGTGGTCCCAACTCAAACTAGCCCCCAATAAGCACCTCTTGGGTGGGCTAGTTGCATCTAAAGACCAACTAGCCCTCCTGTTTAGATCTCTTTGGGGTTAGTTGAACTAAAACTAGCTCAAAACCAGCTCTAAAGCCCATGGATCCAAACAGGACCATTGTAACGGAGCCAATTTGGCAAAGTGAAATTGTCTCAAATGTAATATCTTCTATCATTTTGAACGAATCTATATATATTGTAAGTAACTTACGATAATTCCATCTCGAGTTGTAGTACTTGTTGTCAAATTACGATAACTCCTTATTCTAATTATTGTAACTACATGACGTCAAATTACGATAATACCTTATTCTAATTATGGTAACTACTACCATATAAAAAACAACATGCCCAACCGTGACTAGCATACATGGTTTCGAAAATCAAATAGTATTAAAAAAAATCTAGTAGTAAATAGAATATGGTAACTACTAGGTGGCAGAAAGGCATGTATTCTAGTAAAAAATTACTAGTCTAGTAAACAAATTATCGTAACTAATCAAAGGAGGCATCTCATATTCTAGTAAATCATGCAGATATTTACGGTAACGACTTTCCAGGAATTACCGTGGCTCCTGGTCACCTGCTGATCCAGTCACGTGTTGGTCAACTAATTTGCCGAAATCAAGGTGAGCCAATCAAGGAGAACCGGTCAGGCGCATGCAGTAAATACGGTTGTCAACTCGGCTTAATTACCTGGTCGCCTCAACTGCATGCAACCAGCGCTACCTGGTGCATACGCGCATCTGGTTCATCGGACCGACCTGGCTACAGAATATGTGATTCTGTAGCTAGATACAGAGTATACCCCCTTATATATATATATACTAGCAAAACATGCCCATGCGATGCAACGGGGAAAGAGTTATCAAATTATTACAAAAAATGCAGGAAAAATGTTTAATTGAGAGAGATAAATGTTTAATTGGAGAGATATATATCTGTTTTGCCTATTTAGTTGAATGGAAATCTGGTATTGCATTCTCTGTTTTCTTGTGCTGCCAAACTACTGTATTTTTTAGAATTACATTGTCTTGTGATTCGGGAATTAGGCTCCCAAGGCTTCGCGTGCAACCTGCTAATAGAAACATGATTTTATTTTCAATTGGATTGTGGCGGGGTAGGATCCAAACGCAAGAGTGAGGTATTGACAATTAGCTGACATAAAAACGGAAGAACTTCGTTGACTTGTGATTGGGGATTTATATGTTGTGTTATATATCAAATAATTCATCGAAGCGAAGCAAAAGCATCATATATACGACCAAAGTATCGACCATGGCTTCTCCCTCTGGCTCGCTCTCGGCTGCCCAGTCCCGCCGCCCGACTCACCCGCGTGCGTCCGCCCGCCGCCCGCCGACGGTATACCGGGATGCAGCAAGACGGCGATGCCCAAGAGGTGCAGCGTCGGGGCTAGCAAGCTTGGCCAAGAGGCGTCGGGGCTAGCAAGCTTGGCCAAGAGACTGGCGAGAGGCAAGCAACAATTCTTGGGGCCGCGAGACACACGTGACCCACACGGACACGAAGCCGAAGAAAGCGCGGGGCGGAAGGAAAGCGACGGAAGGCAGACCCAAAAGAGGTGGACAAGAAATTTCCTCTCTTTATTAGTAGGTATAGATATATAGGGTGATGCTATTGGACTACGGCTTCCAATAGGTTGGGGGAGCCAGGAGCCAACCCGCACCGGCCGGACCGAGCCGAGGGGTGCCGGGCACCCCCGACCAGGGCTCCCACGCGCGTCCGCCCGTCTTGGTCCCCGGGGGGTGGCGCGCCCTACGCCTGGCGGCGGGGCGGGCCCATGCCGACGCATGCGACCATCTTGGCCTGCCGGTTTGTCGCCCTCGTTCGGTGGCGTCGCAAATAGAAACTGCATACAAACCCGATACAAGAAAGCATACGAACCCTAATCAACCATTCTCGTTGCAAATACAAGCCGTATACAGACCCGCTACAACAAAGCATACGAACCCTAATCAACCATTCTCGCTTTGGTGCATACAATCTAGTGCGTGTGCATGTACTGGATCGCTTTGGTGCATACAATCTAGAAACACAACGAATACTGCGGCGTTGTCGATGTAAACATGGCGATTCCGTACATACAATCGAGAACCACAATGAATATAAATCATAGGAACCACAACGATTCCGTGCATACGGATAGAGGGGAAGGCCGCTACAGTCTTCGTATGAATTGAAACAATTGTATGCGTTGATGTCCATGTTTCCAAGAGTGCTCTAGGTTCATTTTGCGCCAGATCCCATTCAATATGCATACGAAAAAGAACCCATTGCTTGTAGGTCGGGTTCATATGCAAAACGAAAACTCGTGGCGTGCTTGGCGTCTTTGCAGTTCGTGCTGTTGAAAAGCGTGACTAACATGCGATTACATGTTTGTATGCGATGTACCATGCGTATGCAATGTACCTACGTATGCATTGAGCTCCTTGGTTTCAAATGGAGCGGATGTAGTTCCGTATGCATTAATACAAAACTACGCACGTATCGCCCTAAAAAATTGCTTCAAATGGACCATATTTTCCTTGTTGTGCGCACCGTAGGTGTTATGTTGTATGCACCGACACCCGAACCGGCAAAACGGGCCGATAAGACGGGTCGGATCCGATTTGGGATCGGTGTACCAAAAACGAACATTCCATCGGGGGCCCCATATAACACCCGCACCACGTGCGCCGCTAGCATCCAAAAAGTTGTTTCCCATCTCCACTCCTCCGGGGTGCCAAACGCGCTCCCATCTACGCTTGGGGGCGATGGCATCCATCCTCTCCCCCGGCGGCAAAGATGGCGGCGGAGGAGGAACCGCCGGCGCATCCGCCAGCACCGAGGTCCCCCTATCATCGATTACGCCGCCGCAACTGCCGGGTGGTACCAGGTGCCTACACAGCTACGACTACATGAGCTTTTCTCCGGGAGCTCCCCGACAACATCTCAATCGCCGCCAAGATACATCACACCGGATCTTTCGCTATCCGCGCCCGGTGATCCTCTCCTATGTGATTAGCCGGCATCCGAGCCCAAGGATGCCTTTGGCCGCATGATATTCAAGTGGTCGGCTCCAAGGACATCAACACGCCGGGCGGGGATGAGGTCTACACACACGTGAGTTCGCCATCCTTCGTCAAACACAAAAATGCATCTTTTTTCTTACTTTTCTCATGGGATTAGTTTGGTATGATTTGCACGTGCGAGCATGTGTGCGTTATGCGATTCCATTGGCATGAAGATTGTCTTTACGTGGTGAGGAAAAAAGCACTGTTTTTTTAGTGCTCCATAAACAAACAGTCCGTATGCAATGTATGTGTCCTGATGGTCCATGATCATAGGGTTTGAGTGATATGGTTTGTATGTACTTGTGTCTATGTCTACATCCATTTGTTAATGCCATTATCATATGGTTCTTTATTAGCTTACATGTAATGGTTGTTTGTCCTTGTATGCACTCTTTACATTAGCTTTGTATGCCCTGTCTCTTAGAAATCAAATATGGTCCTGTGAGTTATTATATAAACTAGGTCATACACCTTGTATGCACCGTATATGTTTTGCTGTATGCATTGTCTCGTTGTATGTTGATAAATAACCCATAAACACTACATGTTATGCCCTATATGAACTCTATATGTTTATCTATATGCATTGTCTCTCCATAAACCAAACAACTGTATGCAACGCGTGTGTGTCCCTTTGGTCCATGATGCTACGGGTTTGAGTCTTGTGGTTTGTATGCACTTTGTGTCTATGTCTACATGTGTTTTAAAATGCCATGATCATATGGTTCTTTATTAGCTTACATGTAATGGTTATTTGTACTTGTATGCACTATTAACACCAGCTTTGTATGCCCCTGCCGGTTCTTATATAAACTATTTCATACACCTTATATGCACCGTATATGTTTATCTATATGCATTGTCTCATTGTATGATGATACATAGCCCATATGCACTACATGTTATGATCTATATGCACCGTATATGTTTATCTGTATGCATTGTCTCAGTGTATATTGATAAATATCCCATATGCACTATATGTGATGACCTATATGCACTGCATATGTTTCTATATATGCACTGTCTTAGTTTTGTGCTGATAATGTTTCCTGGAATTGACCGCAGCCGGCTGATATGAATGAAGAGTTTGTTCCCAAAAAGGGGATGGAATTCAGCACTATCGAGGCTGCAAAAGGTTCTATGCAGACTATGCTGAGAAGGTGGGATTTGGCGTCAAGTTGTACCGAGGCAACAAGGCAAAATTCAAGTGGATCAACTGTGTTAGGGAGGGGAAGTGCAAGGAAAAGCTAACGGATGAAACCCGTAAGGCGCAAAAGAAGACGATTTAAGCGGGTTGGATGTACGGCTGCCATCAAATTGAGGAAGATCTATGGTGTTGATGGTTCCGTGGAGCGTGTGGTTATTGAATTTGTCAACCACAACCACAACCATCCACTACCGAAAAGGACCGAAGTCGCTAAACACTTTCATTGCAACAAGGAAACCGATGCCACCTACCCGAGTACATTCGCGCTATGCAAAGAAGCCAAGATACATACAACCCCGCATATTGGACCATATGGCGATCTACATGGTGGAGCCGAGAATGTCCCCCCCGATGTAGAAGGACCCGAATAATATGTAAGTGTTGCCTCTTGACCCATGAACGCCACCTTGTTCTCCTTTTTATACAAATTGCCGTAGTCCATATGCATTCGGTGATGAAACATGTATGCAATAAGCCTGTGCATGCATATGCATACTTTACATTGTACAGTACTGCCGGAAAATAAGCTTGTGCCTTCTTGGCTTGGAAAATCATACCTGTTCACTGTAATAATGGTTTCAATTCTGCTAACAAACAGGCGAGCTGCTCAAGTATTGATAGATCGGAGCAATGATGTGTCAAAGCTGTTGGCCTTCTTCACGAATGCAAAACCGAAAACCCTCAGTTCTTCTCGGATTTCCAGGTTGGATAAGGAAGGAAAATTCGTAGTATATTACGGTCCAAAGGCAAGCATGCAAGGGGAGTATCGCGGATTTTGGAGATGCAGTGGCTTTTGATACAACACACAAGACCAATTTGTATGACAAACCGCTGGCAATGTTTGTTGGTGGTAACCATCATCTACAGTGTACCATCTTTGGGTTTGCACTGCTTGGCGATGAGACCATAGAAACCTTTGAGTGGGTTTTTAGCACCTTCAAAAGATGCATGGATGGCGTCGCCCCAAGATGCATCGACAGTATTCCCTTCCTTTGTTTTGTATTACAGCAAAGGCTGGTATGCATAGTTGTGACCGTTGGCATAGTTGTAACTTAGATTTGAGCTTTATTGGTAAAGTTTGGTTATTGTTGACATGCTTCCTTGTATGCACTACATGATGCACCTGTATGCACAATCTGACCCAGACATATGTGCTGTGTGTCATCCCTTATATGCACTAATTTGAGATCCTTCGTATGCACTACATTCCAACTGCTTGTATACCTATATATGCACTACAGTGTTAACTTATATGCATTTCCTCTTAATATCTGTACGGACGGGATCCAAAGAATGCCAAAAGCGCTCCGTGCGGTCTTCCCCGATACCATCCACCGCCTATGCTTGTGGCATGTCATCAGCAAGTTCCACCTCCAGTTGAACAAGTTGTACTCAAAGTTCTTTAGGAGGCAATTCAAAGAGAAGTTCCAATCGGTTGTGCACCACCCTTTGACTCCTAGTGAATTTGAATCTGCTTGGAAGATGTTACTGGATGAATTTGAATTGCATGGTCATGAGGCTCGCAGACCTTGTATGCTTTCCGCCATGAGTGGGTGCCGTGCTTCTTCAAGAAAGATTACTGTGGCATGATGACATCGGACGCAACGCAATGAGAGCGTCAATAAGATCGTGAAGGAATGTCATGTCGATGGTAACACGCCGTTGCACCCGGTATGCGAAGCAAATGATGAGATTTCTTTAACGCCGCCAAATGGCCGAAGCAAGAGAAACCTATGGATCCACGGTATGTGTTATTGTTTTGTACACATTACATTGTTCTGTATGAATAGTCTCTGGTGTTCTGAATTCTGTACCCCAATGCAATTTCTGTAGAATTTAGTTGTACAGTGCGTACGTATGCATCGTTCCTAAATATGTGTATGCATGTATGCAGAGCGCGACAATAACAGATCAGAATTGGGCGTTTGAGATCGCTGCTGCCAGAGTATACACAAGACCTGTGTTCGCTCGCTTTGAGCAGACCCTGAGATATGCATCTGCATTCAGGATATCTGCAGATACAGAAAGATGGGAGAATTCATGGTTGGTGAAGCACACAAGCACATCAAGGAAAATTGTGTGGGGCCAGCACCAATTCCAAGTCAAAGTTGATGAGAATATGGGCTTGTTTGCATGTGAATGTAAACAATTGGAGCACACAGGTACGCTATGCCAAATAACACGCACCCAATATTCATTGGCAATTTGGATCGAAGAATGAAAATTGTGTGCACTTGTGTACTAAAAACTCTTATCACCTTTTAGGTCTCCTTTGTGTGCACTTGCCGGCGTACTTTCATGCATATCCAACCGGAAAAATACCAAGCAAATGCTTCCCAAAAACGGTATTGTCGCAATGCACACAAAGACTGCACTTTGATCGGTGTGACCGAAAGTTGAAATGAGATGATGGCGACACACCGGGCCGTAAGGAACAGGAAGATGATGGTGAAAACCATGGAACTTACTAGGCTATCAATCCTATCCAAGGCTGCTTTGGAAAGGAGCTTGGACGGCCTGGATGAGCTCATTGCCATAGCTGCGGGGCAGGAACGTTGGATTTAATTGGGCGAGGCTCATGATAATTCAATTAAATCAAATAATATTACAAGGCACATTTTAAAAGCTAAGGTATTGAGAGGAATTAAAATTGAACTTGTATGGCAAATTCAAATTGGACTTGGTCGAAAAGTTCGAATTGAACTTGACCTCGGTTGAGAAGTTCAAATTGAACTTTTGGTTGAGAAGTTCGAATTGAACTTGACCTCGGTTGAGAAGTTCAAATTGTACTTGAACTTGATTGAGGAGTTCGAGTTGAACTTTACACCCTTAATCGGAGGGTTACGGAACCAACTAGGGGGTATGTTTTCTTCATCAAATGAAGACATGACATATGACCCAAGTTGGATTACTTGAGTGTTAAGTAAGGACTTGCTTGTGTACCTAGTAACTTACTTGTTGATCAAGTAACTTAGTAAGCAAGAAACTTACTTAACCATTACCATCAAGGAAAAGGCCAACTTGTGTTTGTCAAGGGATCATCTCCATCTATAAATAGATGGCCCCTCCTTCTTGTATGAAGGATACATAACACTCCTCAAAACCTCATCTCAAACTCCTCCTCTGCTGCTGCTTTGCATTTCTACGCATTCCTATCGTGAGACTTTTGCGAGCACAGAGCTTGCGAGAGCAGCCTCCAAAACCACGCTCCTCCGAGATCCCGCTCGGGATAGGCGGGCGATCGGGTTTTTTGGGGAGCGCATAACGCGACCGCCGCCCGTGTCCTACTACGCCCGTAAAGCCGCTCGAAAGTGATCAAGACTGCACCGACTCGCCACGGCATCGAAGTTAGATCGACTACACACCGAGCAGCAAGCTCAACCAACTAGCATGTCTAGTCCCGTTTGGGAACGACGCGATCAGGATTGCCTCCCAAGACGGCTCGTGATCCGGGTACGCCTAAGCTCTCTCTGGTTTCAGTTCATGTTAAATGGTGTTTTAATCAAGAACATGTGCACTTACTTTGCTATGACAAGATCACTAAAGAACTTCATGTTTTACCTAAAATATTTCGAATCAAAATTTATTGAAACCGCCTAAAAATTCTAACAATCCAAAACCCGATAGGCAATTTTCGTCACCGGGTTTTTTGCATCAATCAAGCCGAATCCTTTTTGATGGTTCCAATTACAAACGATGGCGCGATAGAGTCATTTTGTGGTTGATGACTATGAACATTATGCATGTCGCAAACGGGAAGCCTATGGGACCGCTCACTTGAGGAGGAAGAGAGAATGTTCTTAGCGGCCGATAACCTGTTTCGAGGCGCTATCATAAGTGTTCTTCTTGAAAATCTTGTGAATTTCTATTTGTCGCTACCATCGGCAAGGAGTTGTGGGATGCACTTGAGGCAAAGTTTGGTGTTTCGATCTTCGGTAGTGAGTTGTATATCATGGAACAGTTCTATGACTACAAGATGGTTGAAGACCGATTACGTAGTAGAACAGCCCATGACATTCAGTGCACCGGCTAAGGAACTTGAACAATTTCCATGTGTGTTGCCCCGATAAGTTTGTGGCGGGAGGCATTATTGCAAAGTCGCCACCTTCTTGAGGGATTTTGCCACTTCTCTAAAGCATAAGAGGCGGGGAGTTCAGCGTTGCTGGTCTCATTGGGACTCTTGATGTTGAGGAGAAAGCAAGGGCAAAAGACACACACGTAAAGTTGTTGGGACTTCAAGCACAAATTTGGTGCGTAAGAATAACTTCAATACCTCCCACAAGAAGAAGAAGAAGAACAAACCACCGCGAGAACCAAACAAAGACTAATCAAACAACCAAATTCAAGAAGGAAAAGAAAGGAAACCGCTATTACGCCGTAGCGGTCCAGGATCACTTTCTTCGGTAAGTGCCCGGACCGTAAGGACAAGAAATCGCCAACATAGTTATTAGCGAGACCGGTGGAACATTGAGGTACGGTAATCTATTACCTACTGATTCTTTCGATCTGTCATTCACCAGAATGGTGGGTTGACACGGGGGCTAATACTCATGTATGTGCCGATGTTTCCTTATTCTCTTCTTATCGGTAGGAGGGACTCGCTCCTTGTTGATGGGGAACGGTTCACATGCGCATGTTCTCTGAGTTGGCACAGTCGACCAAGTTTACTTCAAGAAAGACAAGACGGTTAAAGAATGTGCAACAAGTACCCTCCATCAAGAAGAATCTTGTCGGTGCTCTCTCTTGTGTAGAGATGGTTTTAAATTAGTCTTTGAATCCAATAAATGTGTATTGTCTAAATTTGGGACTTTTGTTGGAAAAGGTTATGATTGTGGAGGCTTGTTTCGTTTGTCTTTGTCTGACGGATGTAATAATGTTGTGAACCATGTGCTTAATGTTGATGAACCCAATGTTTGGCATTCGAGGCTTTGTCACATCAACTTTGGTTGTATGATGCGGTTAGTCTGGTTTGAATTTAATTCCAAAATTTTCCTTAGTCAAAGGTTCTAAGTGCCATGTATGTGTTGAATCAAAACAACCACGCAAGCCTCATAAGGCTGCTGAGGTGAGAGACTGGGCACCATTAGAACTAATTCATTCTGATTTGTGTGAAATGAATGGTGAATTGACTAAAGGAGGTAAAAGATATTTTATGACTTTGATTGATGATTGCACTAGATTTTGTTACATCTACTTGTTGAAGTCAAAAGATGAAGCATTGCATTATTTCAAAATCTATAAAGCTGAAGTAGAAAACCAACTTGAGAGAAAGATCAAACATGTTAGGTCAGATCGTGGTGGCGAGTACTTCTCAAATGATTTTACTTCATTCTGCGAGGAACATGGTATAATTCATGAGAGGACGCCTCCCTATTCACCTCAATCAAATGGGGTTGCCGAAAGAAAGAACCGTACTCTAACTGATTTGGTTAACGCCATGTTAGATACAATGGGACTTTCCAAGGAATGGTGGGGTGAGGCAATATTGGCTGCGTGTCATGTCCTAAATCGTGTTCCTACAAAGAATAAAGAGATAACACCATTCGAGGAATGGGAGAAGAAAAAGCTTACACTTTCTTACTTACGAACTTGGGGTTGTTTGGCGAAGGTTAATGTGCCAATAACCAAGAAACGTAAGCTTGGACCTAAAACCATTGATTGTGTCTTTCTGGGTTATGCTACACACAGTATTGGTTATAGATTTTTGATAATAAACTCTGAGGTACCTGACATGCATGTTGGTACAATAATAGAATCTAGAGATGCTACATCTTTTGAGAATATTTTTCCCATGAAAGATGAAACAAGTTCATCTGGGCAAGGGTTTATCAAGGATGATATCCCTACCATGCCAATAAAACACAATGAACCCATACTTGTGGAAAGTCCCGAGGAGAACAACAATGAAGCTCCTAGAAAGAGCAAGAGACAAAGGACCGCAAAGTCTTTTTGGTGATGATTTCATTGTATATCTCGTGGATGACACACCCAAAACCATTGAGGAGGCATATTCATCTCCTGATGCTGACTATTGGAAGGAAGCAATAAGGAGTGAGATGGATTCTATTATGTCTAATGGTACCTGGGAAGTTGTTGATCGTCCCTATGGGTGCAAACCCTGTAGGGTGCAAGTGGGTGTTCAAGAAAAACCTTAGGCCTGATGGTACTATTGAAAAGTATAAGGCAAGGCTTGTGGCCAAGGGTTACACCCAAAAAGAAGGAGAAGATTTCTTCGACACTTATTCACCGATTGCTCGATTGACCACAATTCGAAAGTGCTACTCTCCTTGGCAGACCTCTCATGGTCTTCGCTCATCGGATGGACGTTAAGACAGCTTTCCTAAATGGAGAGTTGGAGGAGGAGATCTATATGGATCACCGGATGGGTTTGTAGCAAAAGGTCAAGAAGGAATGGTGTGTAAATTATTAAAATCTTTGTATGGCCTCAAGCAAGCACCTAAGCAATGGCATGAGAAGTTCGACGTAACTTTGACATCTTTGGCTTTGTTGCGAACGAAGGCGACAAGTGTGTGTGTACTATCGCTATGGTGGGGGAGAAGGAGTGATCTTGTGCTTGTATGTTGATGACATACTGATTTTTGGGACAAACCTTAATGTGATTAAGGAAGTCAAGAAATTTTTGTCTCAAAATTTTGAGATGAAAGATCTGGGGAGAGGCTGATGTTATCCTAAACATAAAACTAGTAAGAGAAGGTGATGGTGGGGTTACACTTTTTGCAATCCCACTATGTGGAAAAAGGTTCTAAGTCGCTTTGGGTATAGTAACTGCAAACCTGCTCCAACACCTTATGATGCTAGTGTGATTCTATGGAAGAACAAAAGGATAATGAGAGATCAGCTGAGATACTCTCAAATTATTGGCTCTTTGATGTATTTAGCTAGTGCTACGAGGCTCGACATCTCGTTTCTTTGTAAGCAAACTAAGCCGGGCTCGTTTCAAACCGGGAGATGAACATTGGTGTGCTCTTGAGAGAGTAATGCGCTATCTAAAAGGCACCATGAGCTATGGGATTCACTATACCGGGTATCCAATGGTACTTGAGGGTTATAGTGATTCAAATTGGATCTCTGATGCTGATGAGATAAAAGCCACGAGTGGATATGTGTTTACACTTGGAGGTGGCGCTGTTTCCTGGAAGTCTTGCAAGCAGACCATCTTAACGAGGTCAACTATGGAAGCAGAACTCACAGCATTAGATACGACCACTATTGAGGCTGAATGGCTTCGTGAACTCCTAATGGATTTGCCGGTAGTTGAAAAACCGATACCTGCTATCCTAATGAACTGTGATAATCAAACAGTGATTATCAAGGTAAACAGTTCCAAGGACAACATGAAGTCATCAAGGCATGTCAAACGGCGGCTAAAGTCTGTCAGAAAAATGAGAAACTCCGGAGTGATAGCCTTGGAGTATGTCCAAACGGCTAAAAACCTGGCAGATCAATTCACAAAGGGTCTTTCACGTAATGTGATAGACAATGCATCTATGGAATTGGGCTTGAGACCCACATGAGTCATTCTGTAGTGGTAACCTGTTCTATGTGATCGGAGATCCCATGAAGTAGGATGGTGAAACAAACTATAGATTGATCGAGAGAAGAGAACCTTTGTAAAAGGCTCATTCCAATGAGATGCATTTCTCTTCTTATCTGTATGGTAGGTTGGTTTACACCTTAATGTGATCCGAGTGGCTTCTTTGAAGCAAAGATGTTACCCTACAGAACATCTTTAAGGAACACACCTATATGAGTCCGACTAGTAGTCATAGTCTATGAGATTGGGTGATCTCTAGAAACTCACGAAAGGCCCGGAGTATGACTTATATGCTCCAAAACCCGCAGGATGCATTTGCAGCTTTTGTATCAAGTAAAGGGCTTTGGTCAAGCTTTTATTTGCACAAAACTGTCAATTCAAGGCATAGTCCATTGGTCAGTTGTAAATAAGTGTAGCCTTAACTCTAGATGGATGTTCAACTTAACAGTCTCCATCGAAACACCGGTATATCAAAACAATGGTGGATTTGAGAGCATTTCTTGTGTGCCTTGAAATATTTGGTGGGGATTGTTGGATTTAATTGGGCTAGGCTCATGATAATTCAATTAAATCAAATAATATTACAAGGCACATTTTAAATGCTAAGGTATTGAGAGGAATTCAAATTGAACTTGTATGGCAAATTCAAATTGGACTTGGTCGAAAAAGTTCGAATTGAACTTGACCTCGGTTGAGAAGTTCAAATTGAACTTTTGGTTGAGAAGTTCGAATTGAACTTGACCTCGGTTGAGAAGTTCAAATTGTACTTGAACTTGATTGAGGAGTTCGAGTTGAACTTTACACCCTTAATCGGAGGGTTCCGAACCAACTAGGGGTATGTTTTCTTCATCAAATGAAGACATGACATATGACCCAAGTTGGATTACTTGAGTGTTAAGTAAGGACTTGCTTGTGTACCTAGTAACTTACTTGTTGATCAAGTAACTTAGTAAGCAAGAAACTTACTTAACCATTACCATCAAGGAAAAGGCCAACTTGTGTTTGTCAAGGGATCATCTCCATCTATAAATAGATGGCCCCTCCTTCTTGTATGAAGGATACATAACACTCCTCAAAACCTCATCTCAAACTCCTCCTCCCGCTGCTGCCGCATTTCTACGCATTCCTATCGCGAGACTTTGCGAGCACAGAGCTTGCGAGAGCAGGCCTCGAAACCACGCTCCTCCGAGATCCCGCTTCGGATAGGCGGGAGATCAGGTTTTTGGGAGGCATAACGCGATCGCCGCCCGTGTCCTACTACGCCCGTAAAAGCCGTTCGAAAGTGACTCAAGACAGCAGACCGACTCGCCACGGCATCGAGTTAGATCGACTACACCGAGCAAGCTCAACCAACTAGCATGTCTAGTCCCGTTGGGAACGACGATCCGGTGCCTCCCGCAGCTCGGCCTCAGATCCGGGTACGCCCTAAGCTCTCTCGGTTTCGTTCATGTTAAATGGTGTTTTAATCAAGAACATGTGCACTTACTTTGCTATGACAAGATCACTAAAGAACTTCATGTTTTACCTAAAATATTTCGAATCAAAATTTATTGGAAAGTGCCTAAAATTCTAACAGAACCGGATGTTGGCATTGGCGACATTGATCTAGGCGAGGATGAAGTAAGTACACTTTGGTCCTTATGACTATACATGATCAGAATTACTCATGAAATGTGATGCACATGGATTCTCGTAATTTGGTATGTTTGTGTACAATGACTTTGTATGCGTTTGCAGGACATAGCCAATGGACCAACCGTGAGAACAAATGAAGACAACCACAATGAGACCACCGTACGTATGCACCGACAAGAAGTGCCAACTCTTAATGTCATCTACACTACTTGGCAAAAAATAACGTTGAATTCAATACAATGTTTGATGTTCTAATGAATGTTACATACCTGTATGCATTGATGTCCCGACATTTTTCCATTGATGTTCTCTCTACATGGACAAGCGGGGACATTCCCCATTACCCATGTGACAATGGGTGATGAACAACCTCATGAAGCAACGGTAAGTAAGAGAGAACCATATCAAAAGAAGTTGGGTGTTCAGTGTAATTATGAAATCACATCTTCAAGTTAGTTTTCCCCAACATTGGCCATATGTAGGGTGCGATGGTACTATCCGACCGGCAATGGTGACATGGTGCATGCACATATGGGACAAGAGACAAGGGGCAAGGTAATAAAAGCGCATGCATTTTGTCTTCCATAAGCGAGCCATGTAAAAATGATACTAGCATAGTGTCACCATGTTATATATTGTGTAACCATTTCTATATTAACTTCCCTTGTTTTGACACGGGATCCCGTTGTCACGGAACCTGGGTGGTACAAAGATCTATGATCGCCATCAAGCCAAGACAATGTCGGCAAGCACATCAATATGGACCTCTGGTATGTTCTAAAAATGGTTAGATTACACAATTTATGAACGTTGGTATGCATTGTCATAATGGTTATGTATTCTAACCATTATAACCTAAATTATGCATGTAGTTGGTATGCATTGTCGTAATGGTTACGTTGGTATGCCTACTAAAATGGGATGTAAAAAGTATATATGCATGCAGTTATTCGTGGAACCCACTTTGTTGTTACAGATTCACTTAGGATCGGCGCCGCAATCGGCTTGATTCCACCGGACAAAGCAAAACCAAAAGGAAGGACAAAAGACTCTACGGAACGCCAGGTTTAAACCGGGACCAAAAGGAGAGAAGAAATGCACCAGGAAGTGTAAAAAGTGTGGCGTCAAACTGGGCACAACGCATCAACATGCTTGCAGGTAAAAATGTTTACCCCAAAACATGATTGTACGCTTTACTAGTATATATGGAATGTACCAATTAACCAAATTCAAAGGCCTACATCATACAAAATGATTTTTTTACAAATTACGCTTGTATGTGTTTTATACCAGTTGTATTTATATGCATATTCTGTGTGTACATTTATGCATAGAACGTCCCTGATATATGTTTTTGCCGTTAGTATGCCAAGCGATTTGTGTTCATGTATAGTATGCCGGTTAGTTCACACTTGTCACATATAATTTTAACATATGCAAAGTCCGAATCTACCAAGCTTGTATGCCCTATCTAAGTTTGTATGCACGATCCGAGTGATATAATTTTAAGTGACATATGTTTACATATAGAATGTTTATGCACGATCGAGTGTCCATGTATGCGTTATGCGGTGGATATATCTACGTTGTCTCCTCATATGCCCACCAATTTGGGTTCTCGCAGGGAACAAGCTAATAGGACCCGGCTAGCCAAAATGCAATCTAAGAAAAATAGGCCGCCCCTGGTTCAAGAAACAAGACGGGCGACTCCGCCACCAAATGTCACAACTAAGAGAAGAAGGATGGTGCTCTCGAGGATGAAGCAGATGACATGGTAGCCATCTCAGTAAAGATGCCATCAACTGGGCCACAATGACCCGCGCTGGACCAAGGAAAAGGGGACGCCCTCCTAGAGCCAAGAACAAGAGGACTCGGTCATTGAAGCCCCGATCTGATGTATACCTTTGTTGCATACTATCTTACTCACTTTCCCTACACAAAGATGGTCTCTTATGTTGACGAACCACTATGTTGAAGATTCCTATCACGGGGATGATTTCAGTTTTTTGGATAAACTGCAACTTGGTGCTTTTTGCACGGTTACTTGCTTATTTAATTGCAATGGCACATCCAAATGCTTGCACTTTAAATTTTGGCGTACTATTTTACTGTATACATTTAAATATATGCATTGTCTCCGTGTATAGTGATAAATAGTACATATGCACAACGTTCTATCACCTATCTTTTCAATCTATATGCTCCTGTCAGTCCTTGTATGCACTACAAGTCTCGTCTGTATGCATTGTATGCAGTTACACATAGGCATTGTCTACTAGGGAGCATAAATTTTTTGCAAATTAAAAATTAACCCATGCCCCCTTCCAGAACCCTTTTCCTAATAGGGGGAATGACAAGACTTGCCTTCCAAACTCCATAACCTATTAGGTGGGCATGCTTCTCAAAAGATAATTGCCCTGGAACCCAATTGCTTAGTAAGGGGGAAGACAGTTGGCCCAAAAACCCATTGCCAAGTAGGGGGCATGCATTTAAAACAACACATGTCCCAGAACCCATTGCCTAGTGGGGGGCATGCTTAATAAGTAGTTGGTATGCAGAGAGAACCTGTTAGGGTGTGCTTGGTATTAGTAGTTCGTATGCAGAGAAACATGGTGGATGCATATAAACCATTACTACCATGCATATGAACCCTATCTCAAGTATTATATGACTAGAATCAATGGACACTTGCCTTCCAAAAACCATTGCCTATTACGGGGGAATGCTTTTCAAAACATAATTGCCCTGAAAACAAATTGCTTAGTAGGGGGCATGCTTTTCAAAACACAGTTGGCCCAAAAACTCATTGCTCAGTAGGGGGCATGCATTTAAAACAACACTTGCCCCAAAACCCATTGCCTATTAGGGGGGCATGCTTATTAAGTAGTTGGTATGCGGAGACAGCCTGTTAGGGTGTGCTTGGTATAAGTAGTTGGTATGCATAGATAGCCTGGTGGATGCATATGAACCCTATCTCATGTGTTATATGACTAGAACCCATTGTCTAGTAGGGGGCAAGCCTTTCAGAAGACAATTACCCCAAAAACCAATTGCCTAGTAGGGGGCATACATTTAAAACAATACTTTCCCCAAACAACATATTCACGTAGGGGGGCATATGAACCCATTGCTTTGTAGGGGGGCATGCTTTTCAAAAGACAGTTGGCCCAAAAACCCATTGCTTAGTAGGGGGCATGTATTTAAAACAACACTTGCCCCAAAACCCATTGCCTAGTAGGGGCATGCTTAATAAGTAGTTGGTATGCAAAGAGAAGCTGTTAGGGTGTGCTTGGTATAAGTAGTTGGTATGCAGAGATAGCCTAGTGGCAGCATATGAACCTTTACTACCATGCATATGAACCCTATATCATGTGTTGTATGACTAGAACCAAAGGACAGTAGCCCAAAAACCATTGCCTAGTAGGGGGGCATGCTTTTTCAAGACAAATACCCCAAAGCCCATTGCCTAGTGGGGGGCATTATTTCACAAAAAAATATTGCCTGGTAGGGGGGCATGCATTTAAAAGCACACTTTCCCTAAAACCCAAAAAAACATTGCCTGGTAGGGGGGCAAGCTTCTCAGAAAACAATTACCCTAAAAATCCATTGCTTAGTAGGAGGGCATGCATTCAAAACAACACTTGCCTTCCAAAATCTATTGCGTATTAGGGGGCCATGCTTTTCAAAAGATAATTGCCCTGGAAACCAATTGCTTAGTCGGGAGGCATGCTTTTTAAAAGACAGTTGGCCCAAAAACCCATTGCTTAGTAGGGGGCATGCATTTAAAACAACACTTGCCCCAAGACCCATTGCCTAGTAGGGGGGCATGCTTAATAAGTAGTTGGTATGCAAAGAGAAGCTGTTAGGGTGTGCTTGGTATAAGTAGTTGGTATGCAGAGATAGCCTAGTGGCAGCATATGAACCTTTACTACCATGCATATGAACCCTATATCATGTGTTGTATGACTAGAACCAAAGGACAAGAGCCCAAAAAAACCATTGCCTAGTAGGGGGCATGCTTTTTCAAGACAAATACCCCAAAGCCCATTGCCTAGTGGGGGGCATTATTTCACAAAAAAACATTGCCTGGTAGGGGGGCATGCATTTAAAAGCACACTTTCCCTAAAACCCAAAAAAACATTGCCTGGTAGGGGGGCAAGCTTCTCAGAAAACAATTACCCTAAAAATCCATTGCTTAGTAGGAGGGCATGCATTCAAAACAACACTTGCCTTCCAAAATCTATTGCGTATTAGGGGGCCATGCTTTTCAAAAGATAATTGCCCTCGAAACCAATTGCTTAGTCTGGGAGGCATGCTTTTTAAAAGACAGTTGGCCCAAAAACCCATTGCTTAGTAGGGGGCATGCATTTAAAACAACACTTGCCCCAAGACCCATTGCCTAGTAGGGGGGCATGCTTAATAAGTAGTTGGTATGCATAGAGAAGCTGTTAGGGTGTGCTTGGTATAAGTAGTTGGTATGCAGAGATAGCCTGGTGGATGCATATGAACCTTTACTACCATGCATATGAACCCTGTCTCATGAGTATTATGACTAGAACCAATGGACAGTAGCCCAAAAATCATTGCCTAGTAGGGGGGCATGTTTTTCAAGACAAATACCCCAAAGCCCATTGCCTAGTAGGGGGCATGATTTCTAAAAAAAATATTGCCTGGTAGGGGGGCATGCATTTAAAAGCACACTTTCCCTAAAACCCAAAAAAACATTGCCTGGTAGGGGGGCAAGCTTCTCAGAAAACAATTACCCCAAAAATCCATTGCTTAGTAGGAGGGCATGCATTCGAAGCAACACTTGCCTTCCAAAATCCATTGCCTATTAGAGGGCTATGCTTTTCAAAAGATAATTACGCTAAAAACCAATTGCTTAGTCGGGAGGCATGCTTTTCAAAAAGATTGGTTGGGCTAAAAAAACCCATTGCTTAGTAGGGGGCATGCATTTAAAACAACACTTGCCCCAAGACCCATTGCCTAGTAGGGGGGCATGCTTAATAAGTAGTTGGTATGCATAGAGAAGCTGTTAGGGTGTGCTTGGTATAAGTAGTTGGTATGCAGAGATAGCCTGGTGGCTGCTTATGAACCTTTGCTACCATGCATATGAACCCTATCTCATGTGTTATATGACTAGAACCAAAGGACAGTAGCCCAAAAACTATTGCCTAGTAGGGGGGCATGTTTTTCAAGACAAATACCCCAAAGCCCATTGCCTAGAAGGGGGGCATGATTTCCCCAAAAAAACATTGCCTGGTAGGGGTGCATGCATTTAAAAGCACACTTTCCCCAGAACCCAAAAAAACATTGCCTGGTAGGGGGGCAAGCTTCTCAGAAAACAATTACTCCAAAAATCCATTGCCTAGTAGGAGGGCATGCATTCAAAACAACACTTGCCTTCCAAAATCCATTGCCTATTAGGGGCCATGCTTTTCAAAGGATAATTGGCCTGGAAACCAATTGCTTAGTCGGGAGGCATGCTTTTCAAAAGACAGTTGGCCCAAAAACCCATTGCTTTGTAGGGGGCATGCATTTAAAACAACACTTGCCCCAAGACCCATTGCCTAGTAGGGGGGCATGCTTAATAAGTAGTTGGTATGCATAGAGAAGATGTTAGGGTGTGCTTGGTATAAGTAGTTGGTATGCAGAGATAGCCTAGTGGCTGCATATGAACCTTTGCTACCATGCATATGAACCCTATCTCATGTGTTATATGACTAGAACCAAAGGACAGTAGCCCAAAAACCATTGCCTAGTCGGGGGGCATGTTTTTCAAGACAAATACCCCAAAGCCCATTGCCTAGTAGGGGGCATGATTTCTCAAAAAAAACATTGCCTGATACGGGGGCATGCATTTAAAAGCACACTTTCCCTAAAACCCAAAAAAACATTGCCTGGTAGGGGGGCAAGCTTCTCAGAAAACAATTACCCCAAAAATCCATTGCTTAGTAGGAGGGCATGCATTCAAAACAACACTTGCCTTCCAAAATCCATTGCCTATTAGGGGGCCATGCTTTTCAAAAGATAATTGCGCTAAAAACCAATTGCTTAGTCGGGAGGCATGCTTTTCAAAAGACAGTTGGCCCAAAAACCCATTGCTTAGTAGGGGCATGCATTTAAAACAACACTTGCCCCAAGACCCATTTCCTAGTAGGGGGCATGCTTAATAAGTAGTTGGTATGCATAGAGAAGTCAAGTTAGGGTGTGCTTGGTATAAGTAGTTGGTATGCAGAGATAGCCTGGTGGCTGCTTATGAACCTTTGCTACCATGCATATGAACCCTATCTCATGTGTTATATGACTAGAACCAAAGGACAGTAGCCCAAAAACCATTGCCTAGTAGGGGGGCATGTTTTTCAAGACAAATACCCCAAAGCCCATTGCCTAGTAGGGGGCATGATTTCTCAAAAAAAATATTGCTTGGTAGGGGGGCATGCATTTAAAAGCACAGTTTCCCTAAAACCTAAAAAAACATTGCCTGGTAGGGGGGCAAGCTTCTCAGAAAACAATTACTCCAAAAATCCATTGCTTAGTAGGAGGGCATGCATTCAAAACAACACTTGTCTTCCAAAATCCATTGCCTATTAGGGGCCATGCTTTTCAAAAGATAATTGCCTGAAACCAATTGCTTAGTCGGGAGGCATGCTTTTCAAAAGACGCTTGGCTCAAAACCCATTGCTTAGTAGGGGGCATTCATTTAAAACAACACTTGCCCCAAGACCCATTGCCTAGTAAGGGGGCATGCTTAATAAGTAGTTGGTATGCATAGAGAAGATGTTAGGGTGTGCTTGGTATAAGTAGTTGGTATGCAGAGATAGCCTAGTGGCTGCATATGAACCTTTGCTACCATGCATATGAACCCTATCTCATGTGTTATATGACTAGAACCAAAGGACAGTAGCCCAAAAACCATTGCCTAGTAGGGGGGCATGTTTTTCAAGACAAATACCCCAAAGCCCATTGCCTAGTAGGGGGCATGATTTCTCAAAAAAAACATTGCCTGGTACGGGGGCATGCATTTAAAAGCACACTTTCCCTAAAACCCAAAAAAACATTGCCTGGTAGGGCGGCAAGCTTCTCAGAAAACAATTACCCCAAAAATCCATTGCTTAGTAGGAGGGCATGCATTCAAAGCAACACTTGCCTTCCAAAATCCATTGCCTATTAGGGGGCCATGCTTTTCAAAAGATAATTGCGCTAAAAACCAATTGCTTAGTCGGGAGGCATGCTTTTCAAAAGACAGTTGGCCCAAAAACCCATTGCTTAGTAGGGGGCATGCATTTAAAACAACACTTGCCCCAAGATCCATTGCCTAGTAGGGGGGCATGCTTAATAAGTAGTTGGTATGCATAGAGAAGCTGTTAGGGTGTGCTTGGTATAAGTAGTTGGTATGCAGAGATAGCCTGGTGGATGCATATGAACCTTTACTACCATGCATATGAACCCTGTCTCATGAGTATTATGACTAGAACCAATGGACAGTAGCCCAAAAACCATTGCCTAGTAGGGGGTATGATTTCCCAAAAAAATATTGCCTGGTAGGGGGGCATGCATTTAAAAGCACACTTTCCCTAAAACCCATTGCCTAGTTAGGGGCAAGCTTTTCAAAAGACAATTACCCCAAAAATCCATTGCTTAGTAGGGGGCATGCATTTAAAACAATACTTTCCCCAAACAACATATTCAAGTAGGGGGGCATGCATTTAAAAAAAAACCATTGCTTAGTAAGGGGCATGCTTTTCAAATGACTATTGCCCTAAAGACTCATTGCTTAGTAGGAGGGCATGCATTCAAAACAACACTTGCCTTCCAAAAACCATTGCCTATTAGGGGGGCATGCTTTTCAAAAGGTAATTGCCCTGGAAACCAATTGCTTAGTAGGGGGGGCATGCTTTTTAAAAGATAGTTGGCCCAAAAACCCATTGCTTAGTAGGAGGCATGCATTTAAAACAACACTTGCCCAAGACCCATTGCCTAGTAGGGGGCATGCTTAATAAGTAGTTGGTATGCAGAGAGGGCCGGTTAGGGTGTGCTTGGTATAAGTAGTTGGTATGCAGAGATAGCCTGGTGGATGCATATGAACCCATTGCTTAGTTGGGGGGCATGCATTTAAAACAATACTTTCCCCAAACAACATTGCCAAGTAGGGGGCCATGCATTTAAAAAACCCATTGCCAAGAACGTAGGTTACTATGGATCGTGACCGGTGGTTGGTATATGCTTTATTACATCCCGTCTTTGTACATCCTTCGCTAGGCCATGAAAAGCCTTTGTGACTTGGTATGCATGGTTATTGGTGGTTAGTACCTATGGTCTCCTCTATTCTCACATTTTTTTGATATATTTCAATGCCTACAAACTAATGCAAAAGACCAAATAGAGGGTGGTTTACTTTGGAGTGTGTTGAGTAGTGTTGATCCTGGATATTGTGCATATGGAGACAATTACAGGATGCATATAGACCATCCACAAAAATAGAAAACACAAATACAAACCAAAAATACAAAGGCATGTAACATAAAATAGAATATTTGTGACACAATCTACATTCTTTCGCATCCATGTAGATATATAATGTATATAGCATGTATTTTCAGTAACTAGGCATCACAACCCAGCTCGCAAAAGGGCATCCACCGCCCACGTATGCATATTTACACAAAGCAGCCATCCCGTCGACCATGTCTGTGGCTCGTCTAATGTTCCCTAGCTTCATTTTCCCACCCCAAAAGGTGCCGCATTGTCTACGTCAATGTCAAATTTTTACAACGGCCAACAAAGGCATACATGACTTCTATCAAAGCGCCAGGCGCAAAAGCTCTATTTCGGTGAAAACCGCTTACGTTGATTAGCCTCATGGAAAACAAGATATTGTAGTATTTCAGCCCGCATGGCTTTTGATACCGCCTTCGGATCTTCGGGATTTACCTACAGGGTGAAACACAAAATGAGGTCATATGCAACAGTTGAATCACCAAAGGTGCGTAGAAATATGAATCACACAACATGCCACGTTATATGCAGCAATTGATGTTTCTCAAACAAACAGGTTAGGGGTAATGGTTTAGGAGCATGGCATATATACCTACATATACAATGCATATAAAGCAACAGACAGTGGTGCACATATTGATAAAATACAAAATTGAGTCAATGACAGTTAACACCGGTACCTCGTAGGGCCAGCTGCCAATGCCATGTGCTACGTCATAGCTGTCCATATAAGTCATGGCAAAGAAAGCACAGTCCTCAGACCCAGCGGCTTGCTTTGGAATGTCATGGACCATGACAGCGTTGAAGTTGTCGAATCTTGTCACCTAGCGTCAGGCCTAGCACACGAAAACCATTATTGAACCGCTTAATCATCTTATAGCACCACTGTAGTTTGCCGTCCGAAAACTCGGTTTCCGCCATGTGCGTCATAAGGAATCCATCACCGATTATGTGCCATGGATTCGGTCGAGCATGTGCACCATTCTTGCAAAGAATGTCGAAGATGTACACGTAGTAGTGGCCGTTCCTCGATACCGGCAAAGACAACACGCAAAAAAAAAAAAGGATTTGTAGCCGATCGTTATCTAAAGATTGATATAGGCATATAGAGACAATGCATACAGATGTGTAACTGTGTCCCTAAAACATCACATTCCTGACAAACTGTTGTCTAGATAAATGATACAAGTATGTGCAGTAAGTCCACCGAGATATATATACACAACGCGGTATAGGCAAAATGCATACAAGCGCTCGAAAACAAAAACAGACCAAATCAAACATATATGGATTCTTTACCTCTTTGACGCCTTTCAATTCCTCTTTAGATGGGAGGAATTCCTTCAAAGCAGCATTAAGCTCCCTCCCCGTTGTACTCGAACTTGTCATTGTTATATATTTGGGCTTCTTAGAATATTTGGTACTCGCATACATCGGACAAAAACAATCTATGATTATGATTTAATGCAAATGGAACAATCTGGTCGTTAATATATCATAAGATGCATCCGTATACCACCAACCTAGATATATGTGTTGATATAGATACGATTCCGATTTGGGTTATGAAGTCTCTTGCTTGGTTCGTCCTTGGTGAGGCACTCAATCGGTGTCGGTAGCACCATTACGCTAGTTCAAATGATTCTTTCACTTGACCAGCCTTCATAGAGTCATTAGTAAATCGGCAAATGACAAAGATCGCATGCGTGAAAAAGAGAAAACATTGTGCATATGAGGTGTATACGAACCAACAGAAAGAGTGCATATATATAGTGTCATACAAACCAGCAAAGGACAATGCATACGAGGAGACATATTAGAAAACGAAGAACGATGCATATGAGTTAAAAACGAGTGTGCATACGAGGCAAATTGCATTCGAGACTCACTCTTTGAAAGGCAGATCATCGAAGTGAGGAGGTCAAACAAGCGATGTGCCTTTTCAATACTATCAGCAATCAGGTGTTGTGTTGACAGGTCGTCTGTTTTCTCTTGAACCAAATAAGCAGCATCAATGTTACGAACCGCCAAACCTTGAATCCGCCACCGCTAACATCAAATATTGGTCCTGGTGTGCTTGCGGATATAGGAAAAGTTGGTCCTCGTGTGGAGCGGAAGTATCAAATATTTGTCCTGGTCGTTGATGACAGATCGCATAGTGTGATTCAAAAATAATCAATCGCATACGAGATAAATATGAACAATACGTGCGGACATACATGAAGAATGCATACAATTGGATGTTTCGATTTATAAAAGCGAGAGCGACACGACCGGCCAATATGGGTAGTGCCGCGGTGTCCCAAACAAAGGCTGCTCAAGAATGCTGCGCGATGCCGTTGAACATATTAGCTATTGAATTCATCGCAGTTTGGAACTCGCAATCATCATTTGTGAACAACCCATGACTAGGTTGAAAGGCGTTGTCTTCGACGTATTCTCCAACATCTATGGGTTCATTCATGAAGTATGGTTTTGATTGGCTAAAGCGTAAGAAGGCTGGATAGGGGAAAACAGGTTTGGAGCACGAAAAAATCAGAGTTTGCATACATGCTATGAGTGGCTAGAATAATAAACAAATTGCGGGAATCAAAGAAATAGTTTGTCTATGTGAAAAACACGCATAGATTGGACATACCATGGTGAAAAATCAAACAAAGTGAAGAACTAAATGATTATATCATACAAATGCTTGCATTGCATTTATAGCACCGTTATGTTATCGAAAAAGGTTTACATGAGTCCGGTCACTTTCTTACACACAGATTTACAATATGGCCATAAGGGCCGCAACAACCACGTTAAGCCATAGGGGTGCGTCCTTCGATACGGGGACGCACCGTACGTAAACTACTCAGTTTGTTACACACAGATTTTCAATATGGTCATAAGGGCCGCAACAAACACGTTCAACGACCATACAGAACATCATGCATAGCTAAACATGGACTAAATCAATAACAAAAGAAGCGCTTCAAGGCCGTGCGTTGGCTTCGTTCTTCGTGTTTGGTTGTTCTCCACATCCTCTGTGATCCCCCTTGGGGTCTTCACCCCTTGCCATCGAATCCCCGGTAGGGGTCTCTCCTGCTTGTCCGTGAACCTTTGTACCGGTGTCCTTGATTCCACTGTGCATTAAGACAAAAATGTTTTTAGTCGTCACAAATTTTGAGAACAATTGGCAATGCATACGACCCGTCTGATGTAATGCATATAAGTTGTATCAGCCAATGCATATAATGGTATTCGAAGGCAGTGCATATGAGTTGTACCAAGCAATGCAAATGACCTGATCATGTAAGTGCACTATTAGCAAAAGAATGCTCCTCCTCCAAACAGAACTATAAAAGGACTACCAAGTACTATGTGCTGGTTTTGTACTTACGTGGTTGGGGCTCCTCATCATCCCTCTCCATTCTTGGGTTCGTCAACCTCCAAAGTGATAGGGTTTTGAGTTGAGGGGGTCTCCTCAGTAAGCTGGGGTGAGGGGGTCTGCGACAGACCTGTATTTAGCACACTAAGATTTTAGAATTCATTGATGTTTGAGTATGCATATGGCGAATAAATGTACATGGGTACTCATATAGAAAATCACCCATCTCGCTGTTTTTTGAAAGCCCCACCCACTCAGGTCCGTCGTCATCATTACCTTCCCTGCCCATTTCACCATCTCCACTGGAACAATCCGATTCATCAGAATAGTCCACTAAGGCTAACTGGGTACCTGCGCATAAAAGATAATCAGATGTATGCATACGAACTGCATAAACATCAGAACGATGCAGTTGAACTGTGATGTAGAGGTATACCGCTGATGTGGGGCTCTTTTGTGACGTCAAGGTCAGGAATGGCGCTATCCTTGTTCTCATCCTTGCTTGCATCTATGGTTAACGTGGAAAAAGGGGATGTTAGATCTTAAAACTATTGTGCATCGAACTGTTGTGGCTGAGCATGCATATATAGTAACTTATTCAGTGGTTAAGAAAACGAGAAAAAACAACATAGAGGGGATAGGAGCTATAATGTTGTTGTTGGCATTCTTACCAGAATCTCTCCCATGTTCATTGTCATCCTTTGGATGATTCGCGTCATCCTCTTCTCTCTTGTCATCCTCAGGAATGGAGTCGCCGACGATCACGTTCGCCATGGTCTGGTTTGCATCTATGGTTAACCAAAAATATCCATGGTTAGTCTATTGACCATAGATGCATATGATCGTATGCAGCAGCAATATGTTATGGAGTGTGTGGCCATAACCAACGAAAGTTGAAGAGGCGTACCAGAATTATGTTGTTCACCGTCTTCACGGCCATGCTCCCCTTGTTCTTCAACCCCAATGCTCGCAGCCATGGAGACGTTATGCCCTGAGCAAAAATGAGAGCATTAAAATTATTTTATATCATAAAAAACAGTACACAAATAAGTGTCGACGTTATGCCACCTAATTATGTCCCATGTATCGTGCCAATCAGTGCATATGACCCCCTGTGATACTGCATATGTACCCTCATACTGTGGGAATATATACCGTGCATCATGTTGTGTGTGCGGGACATTGAACTGAACAATGCATATGAAGCTCAAACTGTGTGCATATGTACATGTAAAGCATATAGGTGTGTCGAGGGCAGCGGTGGTATTACCAGATTTCCTGCCTTCATCACGGTCATCACCAGCAGTTGGTTGCAGGGGAGTGTCTGTGCTTTCAGGACCGGTACTCTTGTGTTGCTCTAACAGAAATCGACAAAAGAGCAAAACAAAAAATCTGTTAGTGTTCATGCACGAATTGTTTCTGTGGTAACACATACATTTAGAGTGTTGTATCTTTGCATACGGAGTGTGGAATAGGAAAAAAAATAGTGCAAAGTTCCTACCAGCATTATGTAGTTCGCCGTGTCGACGGTCCTGCTCTCCGTGCTCCCTCTGTTCTGCTGCTGAACTGCTTTCGCCTGGGAAAGGTGTGCAGATTAGACATTTTTTCCAATCATCAAAAAATAATCAAAATGGTGTCGCTAAGAAGTATATTCAAACCTGCATTATTAGCAGCTAGTCCGGGCGCCACAGGTTCATACACAATCCGCACAGCAAACGATCGATCATCTCAAATAACACATCTTTCATTTTTTGCTACTTAAGAATGATTGCATCTATGGCTCCCTGCAAAGTGTGGCACTGCTTCTCAACTTCCAGGTCGTACTCACCCACAACTTCCTGAAACTCCTGTCGAAAGGGGCCCTCCTCACCGGCTATCTTATCCACCAACAGGTTTGAAAGCCTTGGGATATATATCGCACCAATTTCCGGTCCTGGGTGACATAGCAAGTTTGGGGAGCGAAAAAACTGCAATGGTAATGCCATGGGTTAGTATATATATATATATATATATTTCAATCAGAAAAGGAAATAAAACTAAGGTCATCCTACATCTTTGGTTCCGTAGCAGGTGATGTTATGAACTTCTTTGAGCACGTCCTCCGACAACAGGTTGTCAATGATTTCACTCGTGTACGCACCAAGGCGGGGGAGTGTGTATCTTTCCGCAGGACCTTGATTGCTATCCAACCAGTCGAGGTAATACAACTGCGTAAAATATGTATAAGTTAAGATTAGACAAGTGCTAACAATGCATACATGGTCAATGCGTATAGATGTGCATATGGGTGTGCATACAGGTGTGCATATACAATCTTCACAAGATTATACTGGTGTGCATACAGATGTGCATATGGCTGTGCATACAGGTGTGCATAAAGGTGTCCATAGTAACACTGAAAACTATACATGCAGGTGTGCATACACGTGTAAATTACCATTGCATACAGGTGTCCAGCCAAGAACTCTTATCAAGCATTCAATACATGCAAGCACAGACAGACAACTATGCATACTATGCATACAGACTTGTCATGGCGGTGACTACGTCTTTGGTGAAGATTGTAAGCACATAAAAATAAACACTAAAGTTAGTTCGGATCATTACCGCTAAAGCGGCCGCATCCGGGAATCGTGTGAGATACTTGCTCCTTGTGCAAATCGATGGAAACACTTGATTTGCTCGCTAAAGAAGAGAAGCACCTCATGGCACCAATTAATTCTGTTGTAGTTAGACATATTACAGGTCCGCATGATGTCATCATTCATGATATATCCGCTACCAGCTGGGAACAGGAAGCAGTTGAATAGTGCCAAGAAGAAACACCTCTTCGTCAACTCATCAGTCCCTTTTTTCTCTACCCAATCAATACAAAAGTCCGCATCAAACGATTGATTGTCCTTCAAGCCAAGTTGTTTACGCAACTCCTTTGCTGCGGCGGTTCTCGCTGAATACGTCATCCCCTTCTCTTGCTGATCTCCAATCTTGGACAGTCCAAGAACAAGATGAAAAACCTCCATCGTTATGGGCGGCTTCTTTCCGGGACCAACATCTATGCACATGTTCGAACATCAACTTGCTTGTACAGCCACTTGAGAAATGATGGAGATATGTTCTCAGTAAGCTTGAATTGTAGAATTGGTTCAAACCCAGTCTCCTCGACAAAGAGTCGCCGCTGGTCATCAGTAAGTGCCTCCAATAGTGTATGTACCTTTTTGGGGGTGCGACCGCACGTTCCAACGTGGAGGGGCCCTCGCAAAACCAAAATGAATGGCCACAAAATGAATATACAAAGACAAACCCGAAATTTTCAAGCTACCAAGAAATAAACTACGGTTTCATGTATTGACAGTGCATATATGGGCGTACAGTCAATGCAAACAGTTCTGCTTTAACAGTGCATATGGATATGTGTATAACGGGGCATACAGTCAAATTCATGAAGCTTAACGGTGTTGGCAGTGCATACAGATATTCGTTGGCAGTGCATACTAGTGTGTGTGCCAAGTAAATTCATCACCTAAAAAGGATAATTCGTACTTTCGATTAATGCATTGCCAACATTATGCATGCACGCATACAGATATGCATTGAAAAGTGCAATAAAAACAGATATGCATCTGGCCGGCAAATACAAAATAGGCCCATCATGTCAATAGCTTACCGGTTTCTACGGTCGGCCCTTGATTTCTTTGTTTTCTTTG
Organism: Hyparrhenia diplandra; assembly: GCA_015847255.1. NCBI lineage: Eukaryota > Viridiplantae > Streptophyta > Magnoliopsida > Poales > Poaceae > Hyparrhenia > Hyparrhenia diplandra. The sequence goes on from JADLZK010012772.1 coordinate 118,795, forward strand.
TCGATGCTTCCGGTTCATCGGCGTCCACCTATAATGCAATCAAAAAAAGGACATGGGTCACAAAAACAAACACTCCCCAAATAACAAGTTGAAAAAACAGGAAAACATAATGAATGGAACTTACAGGCTTCCGTTTCTTGCTCTTTGTTCTTGCTGGCTCCTGGGGAGACACACGGCTCTGGGGAGACTTGTCGCCGATTTTTGCCCTTTTTGCCTTGCTGAGGGAGCGTGTTTGGCGTCGTAGATCAGGGGGGCCCATGGAAACGCCTTCGTCGTCATCAGTGTCGCCAAGACCTTTGGATGGACCGGCCCGGTTGGTTGTTTCCCTCGCCCGGCCCGGTCTCTTTGAGTTTTTGCGCTCCGTATCCTGTTGCATATAAGTGGAAACAAAAACAGATGTAACATCCAGAAACATGAGTGCAAACCAAAGCTACTATGCAGTGCATATGGATTTTGTGGTCAGCTACACATAAAATTGCAATGCATCATTGTATCTTCCATAGTGCATATGGATCATCAACAGTCATGCATACAGAGTCACTAACAATACTTTGGTTTATGTAATGATAGCCAACCATAGTGGATAAAAATAGCAGGTGAACAATGAACAAGGTAAACTTTTTGTATCAATTATAGCTGGTGATCAATGAACAAGAAATTTCAGAAAGAAGTGCACATATATCAATAGAAAATCTCACTCATGTGAAAGCCTTAAAGATGCAGTTCATACATTACATTGCTCAACAAAACTGATGAGGAATTTTAACTTTGAAATCACTTACTAGCTACAATACATCTGCAGTGAAGATCAAAATTTGCAATACATTATTATAACAACCCTAATCTGAATCAAAAGCACAATATCTCACTTTCGTCTCAAAGCCTTCAAGATGCACTACATACATCACATACTAGCTACAATACATGCATTCAAGAGCAAAATTTGCAATACATTATCATAACATACCTAATCTGAAAGAAACCACAGAAGCTACTATGCAATGCATATGGATTTTGTGGTCAAAATCATATAAATTTGCAATGCATCATTGTTTCTTCCATATGGATCATCAACAGTAATGCATACAAAGTCACTTATGTCTTGCATATAGAACAACCACAGCAATGTAAACTGTGCATACCAAAACAATGACATAGCAAGACATAAGCGAGTGCATGTGCAATCGATAAACCATAGACAAACACAAAACTATCTCACTACATGGTATGAAAACAATTAATGCCAAGATACCAAGTAAACCATATAGAGTCCCTTTGTATATTGCATACAAAAGCGATCCAACGCCAAAATAACAATGATGTGCATACCAAGCTACCACACCGCAAAGAAAAATTCGGTGAAAGCCCGGACCTTGGCGGCCGCCTCGTTCAACGCAGGAGGTTTCTCGGCATTCGGGAAGCCAGCGACATTCTTTTCCCTCACGGGAAACGGGCTGCCGGTTTTTCGAACCACCGGCTGCGCATCGGGTCCGCCCGGACCGCCATCGGTGCCACCGCCACCGGTTCCTCCATCGGTGGCCTACCAGAAAGGGGAAAAATGATTTTTTCGGGAAGAAAAGCAATGAGAACCACACAGGGGAAAGAGGAACAGAAACTAACCTCACAGGCGCTTCCTACGCACGCCGGCGTCCGCGTCGGCGGCCCGCGGCATCCGCCGCCACCGCTTTCCGGCGACCGGTAACCTTCTTGCTTGTCTTCCCAAGCCGTTTTGCCTAACCGCTGCAGACTTGGACCGTCGGAAGCGGGCGGGCTCGGCCCAGCCACGCCGGCGGTTCCTCCCCATCCGCCGAGCCGCCCTCGCCTACAATGCCGCCGAATCGCGGACGGCTAGGGTTTTGCTCCCGTCCCCCCCGCCCGAGCTGCCGCCAGCGCATTTGCCAACCTCCGCCCGTTGCCGGAACTGGGCCCCGGCGCCCAGATTCGACGCCCGAGCCCCGCCACCGGATCACGAGCGCCTGAATCACGCCGAAACCGCCGCCGAAGGTCGCCGCGGCCGGCCCGCCTCGGCGCCTCGAATCCGCCACGGGCCGGTTTGCTCCTCCCTCCTAGAGCGGTCGCCGAGCCATCCCGCCCCCGCCACTCTTCGGTTCCCGGCTAAAAATCGATTTTAGCATGCTCCAGCGGCTCGGCCGGAGCCAAACCCCAGCGGCCGAGAGACCAACAATGTGGCGCGGCGATACTCACCTCCATGCGCCGGATGGTTGTCGGGGACCTAAATATTGGGCCCGAGACATTCTCCAAACTATGAGAATCTGCCGGCCTTGTCAAGGCCCAAGAAAACCTAACTTTGCTATCATCCCGCCGCGGAGGGGCGGCCCGACGGACGATGGACCGGCCATTGGCCCTGACGCTCACATGACGACGAAAACGGCCTACCGGGCGGCCCACAAAGCGGCCCAAATGGAGTCATCACGACGCAAAGAGCTTATTACGCCACGAAGGACAAGGTCAAGGACCTCTACAAAACAACGAACCATGGCGTTCCCGCCGACCCGGCTAAACCATGGCCGGACTCGAGCACGCATCTCCGTTTCGTCAGAGGCTGGCCTAGCTCACCGGCCCGGAGAAATCTCCGCTTGGTAGAGGGTGGCCTAGCTCACCACCCTCGGGCGCAAAAACTCCGCCTCGCCCGAGGGAGACCAGCTCTCCATCCTCGGTGAGGCAGCCCCATCCAGGCCTAGGGTCGCCGACCCCGGGCGTGGGAGGGGCCCGAGGAAGGGAAACCGCATTCAATGCGATTACCGCAGCGCGAGGCGCGGTGCCATCGATTACGCCAGATCCAAATCGAACTGCCGAATCGTCTCCCCAATCCGACCGATGGGACGCTTAAAGGCGAAACCCGGTGGCGTGTTACGCCACCCGCACGGGAAACCAGATGACATTGTTCATTTCCCGAGCACCGTCAAAACGCCACGTTGGGCGGACCCTCGGGCACTTGACACGCGATAAAGCCGGCGACCTGCAGGGGACCGGCCCTCGCCATGCGGATTGTGAGGGGCGCCTCCACAGGACCCTCGGGGCGCGCCGGGCAGACGTCCACCATCGATCCGGGCGCGTGTCTTCGTCAAGCAACATCCAAGCCGGCCAACCCCTCGGCAATAAGACATGCAACCGGTGCGGCCTCGGGAATTAGCCACCTAGGGCGTCCACCGTATAAACATTATCTCTCTCCTTCTCCTATAAAAGGGGAGTAATGCCTCATTAGAAAGGGATTCGATTTTTTCGACTCAACTCCGGTTCACACGGAGGAAACCGCACACCACCACCACCATAACCACGATCGTGGGGCTTGAGACCCGGCGTCTCTCCCCCGCGGCCACTTTGTAACCCCCACCGCGGGCTCACCTTTGAGCGCGAGGTAACACGAGCAGGACACACCCCATTTGGGCGTAGGGTCCCGTTGGCTTTGAACCGGGATAAACCGGCTGGCGCCCCGTGTCCATCTTGCGCTACGCCATTGAGGGGGGGAGCACACGGCTTATAAATTCTTTATTACTTAGGCACCGAGGCACCCACCGCTCGAACGCCGGCAGTTGGCGCGCCCGGTAGGCTCGCCGGTGTGCAATCTGATCTCCGCCGCCTCATGGCGTTTCCGCCGTTTCCACCTCCCGCCACGGAACACGAGCCGCCGCTGAACACCACCATTCTTTGAACGCCGGCATTTGTGGGCGCCAACTACGAGATGATCCTTCGCCCGACGTACCGGTAGAAGGGGAGGGCAGCACGCCACCGCGGCAAGCACATCAAGACGGCCGCCGCAAGGCGGCAAGGCGGGACTCCATCACGCGCAAGGCGCGCCCCAACGGATTCGAACTGGGCCGACGTGTCCCCTACAACACCGCTAATGGCTCCCCCGGAACCCCAGGCCCCTGAAATACCTACCCGCCACCCACTCGTAAGGTGGTACCCCGAAACCCTAATCGTTAAAAACGCCTCCGTCCGACATCCCGGGAGGGAGTCCGGTGAATCGCCGCCGGCGTGAAACCCCGCCCGGCCTTCGCCAGAGAGCACGAGCCGACCACCCGCCGCTCCACGGAGCCGCATCCCATGAACATTCACTTCGAGAGCCGCATCCCTCCACAGATGCGGGACGACCCGCGCCACCACCCCCTCCGTTCAATCGGGCCCGTCCTCGAGCCGGAGGGATTCGCCTACCGTCCGAGAATCGAAACCCTCCTTCCAGACGCCGGCCAAGACCGCACCGACGCATGAAGACGAATACCTATGACCCCACGCTGGAATGCTTCAATGTCGGTGGTCCCGCCACAGATGGCGATTCCACCGACGCCTCCGGCGAAGACGACGCGGACGCATCGCCCACGACGAGCTCCGCCGGCGGCTTCGCCCCGGTTCATCCGTGAGCGGCGCCGCACCGCCTTAAAAACGCCCGGCCCACGATTTGCGTGAACTAATCCGGCGGACCGCCGACCCGGCGATCGGAGCAAAACATCCAATGGAGCAGCTCACGCGAGCAAATCCCTGAGGGCACCTCAAGCACACAATGGCGGGCGACACGGCGGCCGGGCCGAGTGCCTCCAATCCCGCATAGCGGCCCCGTTCAGAGCGCCAGCCTCAACGTGGCGGCGCCGCCATGTTGGTACGAGAATGCCCCGAGCCCTCCACTACCGGAGGTAGGCGCGATACGGAAGGCCTCCGCCAACTCCTTGACAAGGCGGGGTGCAACAGAGAGTTCCGCTTCCCGATCGGTCCGTGACGCCACGGGCGGGCGAGGAATCGGGCGAAGCTGGGCAGGCTCCGCCCACCCGGACGAGCCGAGCCCTGGCGCGCTGGGCCGAGCGCCCGACGACAACCGCGTAACCGCCTGGGCCGGGAACGATAGAAGACCCGCACCGCCGATCGCGAACCGAGGCGCCCCGACCTCGGTGGACAGATCGGACCACAATGGCTCGCCACTTAAGGTGGCTCGCCGGGACGACGCAGGATCTTAGGCGACACAGCAGGTCGAGGACCGAGGGTACCCCCGATCCGCCCGGCCTCGTGCCTTCACCGTGACACACATCGGGAGGGCGCCACCGCGCTGCTTCAGCCCCCGAGCCATCTCGAAGTACACTCCGGAGAGACCCGCCCCGAGGTATGGCGATCGACTATCGGCCGGGGCATGCCCGGTTCGCGAGGGCACACGATGACAAAGTGATAATCGAAATTTGCCCTCGTACCTCTCCGATCCGCCAGGCTTGGCCGAACACCTTCCACCCAACCTCATATCAAACTCGGGCGGACTTGGTGAGAACTTCCCGCGGTAACTTCCCGGGGCACATACCTACGCCCGGGTAACTCATCAGGGGATCTCGAACCGCCGACAAAATCCGACGAATCCTGCGGCTGACTACATCCCGGCGCTTCTCCAAGCAACCGGACCGAGCTCCCTAATGTGACGGATTCGGACGTCATCGGGCCTTCTGGCCGAGGCACCACTTGCCGAGACCTCGTGAAGAAGCTGGGGCGCCGGACTCCCCACCGAGGCAAACGGGCGATGGACACGCCACCCAAGTTCGCAACGGTGAGGAGGCCGGTCGGGGCCTCGTTCAATCAGGGCTCTCGGCAATGGAAAGCGCCTGGGAGGAAGAGGAGCCCGAGGGATCGCAACCTCGGGAGGGCAAGAAGAAAAAGAAGAAAGATAAGGGCCGCAAGGGCAGGGGCCACGCCGCCGCCGATGAAGACATGGTGGCTGCGGTCGATCGCAAGGGGCAGGACCCCCGTTGGCGGTCATTATTGAGTATATTATACCGCCAACTTATATCCAATTCATGAGAAAGAGGCAAACTTATGATGCATATACCTTTACTTCTAACCTAGTTCCACTTGTATTCTAGAAATTATGTCTTCTTGGGGTATAAAAGTGGAAACGGTACAAAGTTACCAAATAAATTAGAAAGCGCATTTGAATAAAAGACGCGCCAAGGAGTGGATTGAGCAAGGAGACCAAACCCCGCGCATAAACTGGCCCATGCACCACCATAGGCCCAACACACAAGCGACAAAAACACGCGACAGAGAAGGCGGGGCCGAGAGGCCCGGCCAGGGGGGCGGCGGCCCACCGCGGGGCGGCCGTCGGCAGAGAATTTCGGCCAAAGTTCCCGCCCTTTCTCTGGCGGTTTGGAGCGATCTTCAAGCGGCGGTTGCATGTGGTGCAAAGTTTCGTTCCGCCAAGAATAGCTTGAAGCAAGGAGAGCCCTCCATTCCCTCCACCTCTCCACTATATAAAGAGAGGCACTCCACACACACACAACACAACACACTACACATTGTTACATCCTCACCTTGAGCACCACTCTCTCCTCTTCATTAGTTTAGTGTTAGTATTTGAGTTAGGCGTGAGCTTCAAGGAGGGCTTGTCTCCTTGGAAGGATCTTTTGGTAATTTACTATGAAGTTCTTTCCTTTATTCAAATCTCATTATTTATATCGCAATGCGTATGAACTAGAGTATAGTTACCCTCATGTTATATTCATATTATGCCAACTAGAGTATAGTTAGTATAATGTGATAATTAACATGACTAACTTTAAGCTAATTGAATCATATTTTATTCTTGGAACGTAGTAGAACTAAGTTCGAGTGATGGTGCAGTGTACCTTCGGGTTTACCTTTACTCTTTCTGTCGATCCGTAGGGTCGAGGTACCATGAGGGAGTTTAGGTAGTTCTCTATAAATGTAAGCATGGTGCTTAGGTCTATAGGGAATCATCCGGGAAATGCCGGCATCCCACCGGTAGTGAGGTAGGCGGCAGAGGTGTGACAACTCTGTCAGAGTCCTTTGCACTCCTCCACGTCCAGGGTGTTGGGTTGGAGTCTTATCAAGTGCAACCATTTGGCGGATACCCGGCCCGGGCATCTCCTCATCACTTTAGCCCATCTCTACTGCGTGAACCATGAATGACGTATGTAGACTATAGTCTAACGCATTGGCGATATTAGAATAGCCAACTCAACATAGATTTTCCTTTTTATGTTATTCTCTATTTATTCCTTCTAGTGCTCAAGAAGTGTGTGTGTCACCACTATCTCCAATATTATTATCACTCACCCCGTATATGATTAGTGGCTATCCATACATACATTGTGGGCTATATCATCATCATATTAAATCTAAACCTGCCTTCCCATGGGAAAATATAAATGAACGATACCCGATTACTCAAGGGTGAAATGCTACGATGATAGATCCGCGCGCTTGGGTTGACCCTTGCAATATTCAATTCATCTATCACCCGACATTCTCTTGACGTTATCATTAATCATAATATCTATTCTTAGTGATTGTGCTAAGAAATGCCAACAAGCATTTCGCGCCATTGCCGAGGATAGGTTTAAAATCTATTCGTAGTAATAACGTTAAGAAACGCCAACAAGCATTTCGCGGCGCCGTTCTTAGGGAAGGCAAGGTTAAAAAAGAAAAAAATATATTAATAAAGATGATCATAACCACATGTATGGATGATAGCCCTAATCTTTGCAGGCTAACTCTTTTTGTTTTCTTCCTGTTGTGGGCGAAAATGTAGATAGTCTATGACTGGTCGCAAACTGCCGAAAAACTTCGTCGACGATCCGAGAGGCCGCTTTCGGAAGGAGTCGAGCTCGAGCCACTCCTCCCGTCATCACTCCCCGAGGAGGTTGCTTTTTGTCATCCAAGTACCATCTTCATCAACACTCATGGCCACCAAGACACTCGTGACTACCTCGTCCCACGTCGTGGGCAATGTCGATTGGCCCCCGTGTCAACTTGGGCGACAAGAACTTTGAGTTAAGGGGCGGCCTCATCACGATGGTACAAGCAAGTCCATTCGCGGACCGCCAAGCTTAGGACGCAAATGCTCATCTCCGTAACTTCTTGAGTCGTGCGACACAATCGTCATCAGGACGTTGAGCCGGATGCAATCGGGCTCTCGCTTGTTTCCCTTCTCCCTTGTGGGGAAGGCGAAGCAATGGTTCTACAAGGACAAGGAGGTCATGCCGGCACTTGGAGTAAATGCTCCACCGCATTCCTCGCAAGGTTCTTCCCAATGGGCAAAACCAATGCCCTGCGGGCAAGAATTTCCAACTTTCGCCAGACGGCAATGGAACCCATACGAGGCGTGGGAGAGGCTGCAAGAGTACATCCTCGCCGCCCACATCATGGCATGGAGAAGTGGTCGTCCTTGAGAACTTCTACAATGGTCTTACGACCATGTCGAAGGGCCACATAGATCTTCTTCTTTGGAGAGGGGCGTTCTTATCCCTCACCGTTGAGAAAGCGTAAGCACTCACCGAGAAGATGATCGAGAACCAAGGTGGGGAGAAGAACGGGCCCCCGAAAACACAAAAAAGGTATGCACGCAAAGGAGACAGACTGGCGACCGCAAAGATCGATCTCGATGAAAAGACTGGCGACCAAGCTCCGTCAGCGATTGCTACACTCCCCATGGACTCACATATGACATGTGAAGTCCGGTGGAGAGGTTGAACATTCGGGGGAAGCTCTTGTCCCGAAACTTCGAGAAGATGTAGCCTTCGTCAACAACGGATTTCGTCCGGTAATAACAATGGGTGGAACAATCGATAATCGCCCACAAGGAGGTAACATTTACAATTAAGTTTACAATTCCAATTTCAATTCCAATCAACCCTCCTTGAAAGATTTAGTTTATGGTCAAGCTAAAATTAATGAAAGTCTTAATAAAAAGATATTGTCTAATGATAAAATGCTTGAAGACATAAACACCAAACTTGAGAACTTATCTTATTTGAATTAATCAATTGAGCTTAAATAAAAAGGTTGAAAAATAATTGTCACATTTAGCGAATTATATTCCTATTAATCAAGATGGAAAAATCCTAGTCAACCTATGGAAAAGGTTAATGCGGTGGCCACGAGGAGCGGTAAGTCTACTCGTGATCCACCATATCCTAAACATGCGTGAGAAAATTCTCGGCAATTCCAAAGAACCCGCGACAAGACAACACAGACGCTCCACCAATCGAAGAAGAACCGGGAGAAGAAAGGGTTACACCTCAAACTTTTGGAGACACAAACTTCATGCCCTTTCCTTCCTAAGAGAAAATCAACCGTGGATGAACAATTTGCCGGTTTGTTGAGATGATCCAGAAGATACATGTGGATATACCACTAATGGATGTACTCCACATGCCATCTTACGCCAAATTTGTCAAAGCCATCATCAACAATAAGCTGCCCCTACCAACCACCGAGGTGGTAAACCGACGAAGCATGTAAGCGCGGCTATACTAAACAAGCTCGGAGAAGAAGAAAGACCTAGGATGTCCCACCATCATTTGTTCAATAGGGACTCAAAGGATTGAGCATGCCCTATGCGACTGGGGAAGCGGCGTCGGTGTCATGTCCAAAGTCCGTGTTTGACAAGATGAACTTCACCAACTTGGCACCAACAAGCATGTTGCTCAAGCGGCCGACTCCACGATCCGTCACCCGGCGGGAGTAGCGAAGATGTACTGTTAGAATCGAGAGATCACCGTGCGATTGACTTTGTGGTGCTAGAAATGGAAACCACTAAGGACACACCTCGATCTTGGGGACGGCCGTTCTCGAAGCACGTTTGGGGCACATTGATGTCGGCCGGAGAAATCCGCTTTAACATCAATGGAAAGGAGGAAATCTTCAACTTCCGCCCCAAGCACGAACAATGTTCCATGGTCTACGTCAAACACAAGCCTACCTTGAAGGAAGATACGCCTACCACGTCACCATCCAAAAATACGAAGAAGGCATGGCGTGTGAAGCAAGCCTAAAGGTAAGCTTCACTAAAGGTAAGAAATAAATATTTTCCTTCTATAAATTTATTTTCCTCATATTAAATTATTTGAATTCAAAACCTCTTTAATTAATTCATTTCCTTTTTATTCTTTAATATTAAAAAGAATTCCTTTTTATATTTTAATCCCATTGCCATATTTTCCATGTTAATTAAAATATAAAAATAATAATAAATAGATTGATAAGATTTCATACTCTGAATAAAACTTTATTCCAAAAAAAATTTCTTAAACATTTATAAAATGAGAGAAAATAAAAAAACAAGGTTTCGGGGCGAACCCGGCCGTTGCACCATCGCACAACGATCGGATTCGACCATTTGAACGCACCCGCCAAAGCAGGCGACGAGAGGGCCCAGGATGGGGCGGCGCCGCATTGGGCGGGCCGCCCCCGGCGGCGCCTCTATCCAGGGGCCAAACGGTCCCACGAGCACTAGCCGTTGCCCTCGTCCGAGTGTCGGGGTGCATCGTGCTATGAATACGAGAGGTGGCGGAAAACTCTCCACCCCTCTCATTCTCACTCCCTCACTCTCTCATTTTTCTACTTGCTCACTTCTTGCACTCCACAAAGCATTTCCAAGCTCTAGTGCAAGAACACCAAGACATTCTCTCTCACAAGCTCTCTCTTCCAAGTTCTCTCCAAGAGTAAGCACTTGTTTCCATTCCGTTCGCATTTTGTTCGCTAACATGTTGAAAAGCGGCAAGCGCGATCAAGAAGGGCGTGAGAAGAAGCGCGAGGCTCTCCCAAGGAAGTTCGAGTACACACTTCGACAAACATCAAGCATATGAAGAGGACACACCTTCGCAAGAGCAAGAGCAAGAACAAACACCCCAGGGATGACGATCGAGGAAGCCGATGCACCGCACCTCGACCGGAAGGAGAACGGGGAGATGCAAGCTTACAACATCCTCAAGAATCGAGACTTCGCTCCCGCTCCGCTTCCCCGATGACGTCCTCGAAAAACTAGGCATGGATATCGAATTCTCCATCATTTGGAAAAGCGTCGGATGGTCCGGGATTGCTCCCCGGATGAGCCAGGGCTCTCGCCTCCCTCACCATCCAATTTTTAGGATCTTTGGAAGTTCATGATCGGGGTGTTAGTTTCCGACTTTTTTGGTAAATACTACTATTACACTTGGCAAGAAGCGGCTAGGCACATAGGCTTTGATGCTAAGAAATGTTGCACAAACTTAGCCGCTTTACGCATTTTAATCGTGCCGCCTTTTACACCGAAATCTCCACCATAGTTCCTACAGATCCTAGGTTTTCGCCCTTCTAGTGCCAACATACATCATCCAACATTGAAATTCATGCAAAAATGGATTGCCATAACTTTGTTTCCTAGGCATGAATTTCACCGTCTTTTTAGATGTTGAGATGCAATGCCTCTATGCCATAGTTCACAAGAGAAAGATTGCTCTGTAAAAGAAATCATAAAATGCATGCTTAGCAATTTTAAACAATCCACACCTATTTATTGTACCTCTCTTGTGACGAGGATTGCTAGTAACATTGGTGCATTAGAAGGCGAAAATGTCACATACCTAGATACTCCACCTCTGGAAATTTCAATATCACACCCGATACAAGGGCACATAATAAAATTTGATGAGAATGACCATGAGAAGATTATTTATTATTTTTTTCAGGGATATATAAATGAGATTCCGCTCCCTAACCCGTAACTCTCATTATATAAATCCCCATCACTCACCTTCGCTCTAGTTGAGCTAGGCCGAAGCACGCAGGAGTTTCGTTTCTCGCAGAGGTCATCACGAAGGAGAGCTACGGGTGAGGCTAGTGGTTCACCAGATGCCACCGCCTACACTGTGCCACACAGTGCCTTGCCGCGGGTTCTTTACACCAACGCTGAACCCCGGGCTCACACCCACCTTCCAAGATGAGGGGATGTTCACACCTCATCCGGACCAAGCGGGGAGGGTCAACATGGCATGAGACACACTTTCGGTGTCCTCCGGACCGAAGGGTTGCCACCACCACCACGTCACTCTACGATTGGATCCCGAGGCTCCAAGAGATCAACACCCGACTTCGAGAATGTGGAACTCCGCGAGGTGAGATTGCACAGTCACTCACGGGTTTGGTGCGTGTTTCCGATCAACGCCATCGCCAGCACCGCAACACCAAGCGTAAGAGGCGAACGGAGGCGGCGAGAGCACGAGGCGCGGATGGCGTTCGCGCCCACATGGGGTACTACCCCTAACCCATAAGCCATCAGCTTAGCAGGGGAGGACCCCCACGGAGGTAAGTACCTACCTCCCTATCATTTTATTTTATCTCTTAATTTTTCCTTGTCATTTCCTTTAAAAGAAAAAAAAGACAAAAAAATGAAAAGAATAAAAAAAAAATGATTCCACTCCAATATGTAGTATAAGGATGCTTAATTTCTCTAAAGTTGAAATGATGAATAGTTGCTCGTCTATAGTTCAATTTGCACCTAGTTCATAATATTGTATTCCCTAATGTTTAAGTTTATTGGCTCAACTTGTCTTGTCCACAAAACTTAATGATTTGTGGGTATGCAAACGCATGATTCTTCTCTAAGCTATTGCCGGATATGATATGGTAAAAAATAGAATCAACTATGATTTTGTTCTAAGAGAGATTCATCATTAGGAGAATAATTTCCAAAATTCTTTAATGATCAAAATTCTCATGATAGCCTATGTGAGACACCTGTCATACGCTTTTGATCAAGATTCACATTCACATTGCCAAAAATAGGTTATGGGCTAAGCTTAAAAAAAATGGACGCGTGTCCAGAAAAACAAAACAATGGGTACTTCGATACCCGCCTAAAAAAAAAAAGAGAAAGAGAAGAATAATGGACAAGTGTCCGAGGGCGAGTAGAGCCCACTTCTTTAAAAAATAAGAGCTAGCCCATACCTTATCAAAAGAAATAAATTCCAATTGCACATCTTGATCAAGGTTTATGACTTGTTTCTCCTTATGGTTTGCACACACGAGATGATCTAAGGAATCATTACACAAAGCTCCGCATGAATGATCAATCAAAGAATGAATGACTAGTGCTTCTATGAAAACCGTTCTATCTTGCAATAACCCAAGAGTTTGAAAAATGTTAGAAGCCCCATATGATTTAAGTATACAAGGATAGATAGAAATGCCAATTTATTTAAACAACGGAAGAATATTTTGTTATGAGCATGGTACATTTTGAAATATATCAGCATTGTAGCAACTCTGATCAACAACCAAACACTTAGCTATTTGCTGGGGACGAGCAAAGGTTAAGCTTAGGGGACTTGTTGGCGGTCATTATTGAGTATATTATACGCCAACTTATATCCAATTCATGAGAAAGAGGCAAACTTATGATGCATATACCTTTACTTCTAACCTAGTTCCACTTGTATTCTAGAAATTATGTCTTGCGGTATAAAAGTGGAAACAGTACAAAGTTGCCAAATAAATTAGAAAGCGCATTTGAATAAAAGACGCCAAGGAGTGGATTGAGCAAGGAGACCAAACCCCGCGCATAAACTGGCCCATGCACCACCATAGGCCCACACACACAAGCGACAAAACACGCGCGGGGAGAAGGTCGGGGCCGAGAGGCCCAGCCTCAGGCCGGCCGGCCCACCCTTGCTGCGGCCGATCAGCAATTTTACCAAAGTTCCCGCCCTTTCTCTGGCGGTTTGGAGCGATCTTCAAGCGGCGGTTGCATGTGGTGCAAAGTTTCGTTCCCGCCAAGAATAGCTTGAAGCAAGGAGAGCCCTCCATTCCCTCCACCTCTCCACTATATAAAGAGAGGCACTCCACACACACAACACAACACACTACACATTGTTACATCCTCACCTTGAGCACCACTCTCTCCTCTTCATTAGTTTAGTGTTAGTATTTGAGTTAGGCGGAGCTTCAAGGAGGGCTTGTCTCCTTGGAAGGATCTTTTGGTAATTTACTATGAAGTTCTTTCCTTTATTCAAGTCTCATTATTTATGTCGCAATGCGTATGAACTAGAGTATAGTTACCCTCATGTTATATTCATATTATGCCAACTAGAGTATAGTTAGTATAATGTGATAATTAACATGACTAACTTTAGGCTAATTGAATCATATTTTTATTCTTGGAACGTAGTAGAACTAAGTTCGAAAGTGATGGTGCAGTGTACCTTGGGTTTACCTTTACTCTTTCTGTCGATCCGTAGAATTCGGGGTACCGCATGGGAGTTTAGGTAGTTCTCTATAAATGTAAGCATGGTGCTTAGGTCTATAGGGAATCATCGGGAAATGCCGGCATCCCACGGTAGTGAGGTAGGCGGCGAGAGGTGTGACAACTCTGTCCGTCCTTTTGCACTCCTCCACGTCCAGGGTGTTGGGTTGGAGTCTTATCAAGTGCAACCATTTTGGCGGATACCGACCGCGGGCATCTCCTCATCACTTTAGCCCATCTCTACTGTGAACCATGAATGGCGTATGTAGACTATAGTCTAACGCATTGGCGATATTAGAATAGCCAACTCAACATAGATTTTTCCTTTTTATGTTATTCTCTATTTATTCCTTCTAGTGCTCAAGAAGTGTGTGTGTCACCACTATCTCCAATATTATTATCACTCACCCTCGTATATGATTAGTGGCTATCCATACATACATTATGGGCTATATCCTCATCATATTAAATCTAAACCTGCCTTCCCATGGGAAAATATAAATGAACGATACCCGATTACTCACTAGGGTGAAATGCTACGATGATAGATCCGTGCGCTTTGCGGGTTGACCCTTGCAATATTCAATTCATCTATCACCGACATTCTCTTGACGTTATCATTAATCATAATATCTATTCTTAGTGATTGTGCTAAGAAATGCCAACAAGCATTTCGCGCCATTGCCGAGGATAGGTTTAAAATCTATTCGTAGTAATAACGTTAAGAAACGCCAACAACCCCTGTCACAAGAAACCTTCGATGACATGCTCAAGAAGCCATGCCAGAACCATAGCTACCGGTCAAGCATACCCTCGGGGAGTGCAAGAGGGTATGCGCCAACATTTCGCCAAGCTCAAGGCCATCCCGAGGGTGAAGAAGAAGGGGGCTCGAGGGTGGCGCCAAGGGCAACGAGGAGTTCGAAGGTGAATAACTGCTTCATGATCTTCGGCGGCAGCACCAAAGAACATGTCCGTGCGACGGCGCAAGAAGGAGCGTCGGGAGGTCTATGCCGCGAGCCCGGCAACTCCGGGCTGCGCAAGTGGTCGGACAGGCCATCACCTTCGACGGTCGGATCACCCCAAAGACATCCCGAACCGGGGCTTATCCGCGGTGGTGGATCCCATCATCGCCAACACTCGGCTCACCAAAGCCCTTATGGACGGAGGGAGGCGGCCTCAACCCTCATCTACGAAGAAACCCTCGACCTCCTCGAGGTAGACAAGTCCAAGATCCGCCCGGAGGGCCGGCATTCAATGGCGTCGTCCCCGGCAAGCGGCCTAAAGCCCCCGGGCGGATCGACTTACCGGTTTGTTTCGGTGACCCCTCGAACTTCAGGCAAGAGACTCTCACATTTGAGATCCTTGGGGTCAGCGGTACTTACCACGCACTCCTCGGGCGGCCCTCGCTACGCCAAGTTCATGGTCTGTCCCGAACTACACGTACCTCAAGCTCAAGATGCCGGGGCGAAGGGTGTCATCACGGCGGCCCCTCACACCATCATGCATACGAGTGCGACGTGGCAGCGTGGAGTATGCCGAGGTACTCGCCATTGCCGAGGCACTCATCGCCGTCGAAGAGAAGCTTTGACGAAATCATGATCGAGCATGAGGCCAAGCGCCGCTTGAGGAGCTTCAGCCCCTCCACCAAGAAGATCCCACTCGATCCCAAGAACCCGAAGGAGAAGCTGGCGACCATCGGCTCGGACCTCGATCCGAAATAGGAAGCCCGTGCTCGTCGACTTCCTCCGCCGAATGCCAAGACGTTTGCGTGGGGACCCTCGGACATGCGGGCATACCGAGGGATGTCGCCGAGCACTCCCTAGACATCCGCGGGCTCAAAAGCGATCATGCGGCGCTTGCGCCCCATTTTGATGACGCCAAGCGGAAGGTCATCGGCGAGGAGATCCACAAGCTACTCTTGGAGGCCGCATTCATAAAAAAGTAATCCACCCGAGTGGTTAGCTAATCTGTATTAGTAGAGAAAAAGAATGGGAAATGGCGGATGTGTGTGGACTACACTAGTCTCAACAAAGCATGTCCGAAAGTTCCCTTTCCTCGCCGCCTCGAATCGACAATTGTCGACTCCACTGCGGGATGTGAAACGTTGTCCTTTCTTGGCGCGTATTCCGGTTATCACCGGATCAAAATGAAAGAATCCGACCAGCTCGCGACCTCGTTCATAACACCCCCGGGATGTATTGCTACCTCACCATGCCCTTCGCCGAGGAACGCGGGGCAACATACCGGTGCATGCAAATCATCTTCGGGAACTCATCGGAAGGATCGTGGAGGCCCTACGTCGGCGACATAGTGGTCAAATCCAAGAAAACGTTGGACCTCGTGGGCGACCTCGGGAAACCTTCGAAAGTGCCTAAACAAGAAGGGAGTCAAGCTCAACCCCGAAAAAATGCGTATTGGGGGTCCCCAGAGGGATGCCGCTGGGTTTTATCGTCTCTCAACGAGGCATCGAAGCAAACCCGACCAAGGTTGGCCTTAATCACCAAGATGGGTCCGATCCAAGATCTCAAAGGGAGTACAAAGGTCATGGGCTGCCTCGGGGCTTCATTAAGCGAGGTTCATCTCACGCCTCGAGGGGAGAAGGGCCTGCCCCTCTACCGGCTCCTTCGCAAGTCCGGCGCTTTGCACGGACCCCCGAGGCCGAAGAGGCCCACGGCAACCTCAAGAAGCTCCTAACAAACCCACCGGTCCTAGTACCGCCAAACCCGGGAGAAACCACGCTCTTATACGTCCACGGCCACTACCGAGGGGTAGTCGGCGCGGTGGTTGTAGTTGGCGTCGGGGGAAGAGGGACACACGTTGCGGTTCAACGCCCATTTACTTCATCGGTGAAGTCCTTCCCGACACCAAGGCGAAGTATTCGCGGTGCAAGAAGCTATTGTACGCCATCGTCTTGACACGAAGAAAAACCGCCACTACTTCCTCGCGCACCCATTTGCGTGGTATCCTCGTTCCCCCGGGAGATCCTCCAAAACCGAGAGGCCACGGGGAGAGTGGCGAAGTGGGGCGGTGGAGCTCATGGGCGAAACTATATCGTTCCGCCCGCCAAGGCGATCAAGTCTCTCAAGTCTGGCCGACTTTGTGGCCGAAAGTGGGCACGCCAGCCTACCCCCTAACGCCCATCCAAGCCGAGTCTTGCTGGACCATGTACTTTGATGGATCCATGATGAAGGCAGCGCTGGGGCTGGTTTGCTCTTCATCTCACCCCTCGGGATTCACACGAGGTATGCCATCCGGCCGCATTTTCCCGCCTCCAACAACGTCGCTTCACGAGGCGCCGGTCAGCGGTCTCGGTCCTGGGACGACCTCGAATCCGGCGGTTGGAAACCAGGGGGGATTCACGGTTGGTCATCGACCAAGTCATGAAGGCCTCGGCGTGCCACGACCCTAAGATGGAGGCGCATTGCCTGAAGTGCGCGAAATTGGAGGAAAAATTACATGGGCTTGAACACAAGCATGCCTCGAGACGCTACAACGAGGCCGCGGATGAATTGGCCAAGGTCGCAGGCAACCCGAGGTATCGTTTCGAACGCCACCCGAGACCCGATAAACCCTCGGTCGTACACCCCCCCGGAAGTACACTCGGGGGGCTCACGAGGGCTGCACACAAACAAGCCACACGAAGCTATGAGTCGACCCGGTCCTTGACCGGAGAAAACGGCCCGATGGAGTACCTCACCCGAGGAGAGCCACCCGAGGATAAGACCAGGCTCCGCCGCTAGCCCGAAGGGCGAAATCCTTCAGACCGATTGAGAGAAAGGGAACTCTACAAGAGAGGAGCCTCAAAGGGAGTATACATGCGATGCATACCCTCAAGGCCAAGAACTTCTCGAGGACACTCACCGAGGGAGTGTGGCCATCCACGCCGCCCGAGGACTCTGGTCGGTAAAGTCTTCGGGCAAGGCTTCTACCGCCCTACGGTGCAGACGCGAACCAAGTCGTGCGCGCACCGCAGGGAATGCCATTCTCTGGCACGCAGACGCACCTCCCAGCTCAAGCTAATCGCAAACCATACCACTTACGTGGCCATTTGCGGTGTGGGGACTCGACATGATTGGGCACCTAAAAGGGCGCTCCTGAGGACACACTCACGTCCTAGCCCGCCATTGACAAGTTCTCCAAATGGATCGAAGCTCGACCCGTGGTGAACCCTCACACAGGGAAACGGTGAAATTCTTTACGGATATCATCTCCGTTTGAGTCGAACTCCATCATCACGGACAAGCGGAACCAACCGTGGGGAAGAAGTTCCTCGACTTTTTGCGGCGACTATGGCATCCGAGAGTGGATACGCACCGTAGCTCACCCGAAGACCAGCGGTCAAGTGGGCGTGCCAGCGGCATGATCCACGCAAGGGCTCAAGCCGAGGATCTTCAATCAATTTGAACCAATACGGGGAAAAGATGGTACCAAGAGCTGCCGTCGGTTCTATGGAGCCTTCGAACAGCGAAAAGCGAGACCCACGGGGTTCACCCCATTCTTTCTAGTCTATGGGGCGAGGCAATCTTGCCCACAGACATTGAATATGGGTCCCCAAGGCTGCGAGCCTACACTGAACAAGGCAACCGCCCGAGGCAAGGCAAGACTCCATCGACCAAGTTGATGAAGCCCGGGCGTTGCGCTCCCGCACTCGGCAAGATACCAACAAGCTTTGCGCAAGTATCACGCCAAGCGGTGAAGCCTCGGGAGTTCCAAGTCAGCGACCCCGTGCTCGCCGAAGGCGTACAACAAAGGGCGTCACAAACTCACGCCACCACAGGGGAAGGGCCTTATTTCATCGCTGAAATATTAAGGCCCGGAACCTACAAGTTGAAGAACGAGAAGGGCGAAGTCTACTCCAACGCACGGAACATAGAACAGCTACGTCGCTTCTACCCTTAAATTCGCACTAGAAGTCAAACATCGGTGTTTTTTTTTCACTCAATAAAAGATCTACATCTTTTACGAAAAAAAGTGCTTTCGTGTAAACCATTAAGGGAGTCTTAGCCTCGTCGGACAAGACTAAAACTCCCTCGGGGGGCTACATGGGAGACCCCCTGGGAGACCCCCCTCCCTTCAATTTTTTTCAAAACTTTTTTTGGGAAGAAAAAAGTTTTCTTCGCGCATTCTCGAAACAATCGTTTAAGTTGCGAGAAGGCTCACACACAAATCCAAAGCAAGGTAACCGAGGCAAACGGACCGCCCCTAGTGGCATCCGTATGGACTGCCCCGGTGGCGTCCCGGTTGCTACCATCTCGCGACGGAGAAAGCAAGCGACCCGGCCCACACAATAAATGAACAAATTCGAGAAATGCAACTTAAAAACATAAATGCACCCGCCAAGGCCATAGACCTCGGGGCGGTGCCATTGTTTATATACATCCATCTCACAAGCTCCAATTTTTCCATACAAGGAGAGGTCGAGGGCGGGGATGGGCTTCATCCACTTGCGCCTCACGGCAGGCCGACGAGGAAGCTTCGGCGCCCGAGCAACACCCTCGACAACCGCTTCCCCGAGGGAGAGTCGACCGCCGGCGCATCCTCGGATCAAGGCCCACCATCTCCGTGTCCGCCTCATAGGTTGACTCTATGGGGGTACGGGGACACTTCATCCCTCGGCGGGAGGCCAACCGGGTCGCAGCGCGCCCGCCCACGAAGTCGCACAACGTTTGAGTCTTGGCGGCATCGGCAGCATCCTCTCGGCGGGATCAACTTCCTCCTCGTCGTCGGAACCAAGGAAGAAGCCTTTCGCAGCGCCCCGGCACATTGGACTCCATCGGAAGTGAGAGCGTGAAAACGGGGGCCATACATGTCCGCACGCCGGACCGGAAGGCGTTCGGAGCTCGGACCTGAGGTAGCCACCCACGGCGCCAGCGGCTGCGTCTGCTGAGGGGCCAACCTCCCAGGATGTCCGCCCCAAAGCGGTGGACGAAGTCCGACAAGGCCTCTTCCGGCTCCCGGGTACGACTTACGCTCCACGCTCCGCCCCTGCGCCCGGCGTGGCCAGCGGTGTTCACGGCCCCGGTCGGACCTTCTCCGCTTCTCGCAAATTGGTGCTCAAACCGAGTTAGCAAGACAAGACGGCGAAGGCAAAGCTCACTAAGGGAAGAAGACGCACTTGGCGCCCGGTGCCCGACCAAAGATCACGCCCGTGCTCATCCGTGGCGATTTGCGGATCTCCTCCTTCTCCTTCCGAGGGTCTCGCCCTCGGACACCAACTTCGCCGATGCGAGTGTTCGCGCATCGCACATCTCCGCTTTGCTTCGTCGCCTCCTCCTCGGGGACCGGTCCCCACGTCATGGGCCTCCCCCGAGGACTGGAGGGATCCGGATCCGAGCCTCTTCAAAATCATGGCTCATCCGAGCCATGTCACCGCCACCTTGCTGGCCTCGGACCGGCCTTGACAAGCTCGGCCTCGAGGGGGTCCGCCGTTGGGACTCCCTCTCCTCGGCAAGGGCAGCAAGCGGGGAGGTCTCGCTCCGGGCCTCGATCAACTTTTACCGAGTTTGACCAAGGGGCGTTCCGATTCGAAACGTTCGGCGAAGGAGCTCGGACTTCTCGGGCAAAGCGGCGGAGATGCAGCGGCGATATTACTCATCAAGACACAAGCGTCGAAGACATGCGGCGGGGATAACCATCAAGACACTTATCAGCGTCGAGCCTGCGCAAGTCGGCCGGTTATGGCCGTCCCCCGATCCCGCCAAGCCCTCGCGGCTCGACGGACGGATCCGGGAGAGTGGGTTCCACTCGGGACCTCGGGGCGGTCGTCGACCACCGCTGGCCGGCCGGGCCCCGAGGCGTGCCACCCGAGAGTCAAGGCGGACCGCCCGGTAGTGTCGGCTCGGGAGGATACATCTCCCTCCGCCGGCAGCTCCCCGCGGCCTGGGAACCCGGACCCGTAGAAGTCCGGGGCCCTCGGAACCCGACCACGGGCACCGCCCTCGTCATGGCCGAAGAGGCACGCCGTAAAGGGGGTCGCCGAACCGGATCACGTGGAGTAGCGGGAAGTCGGGGCTGTGCGCCTCGCGGAACCCCGGATCGGCGAAGGTCGGCACAAGCGGGGACTTGCGCGTCTCGCCGCCATGAAGAGCTCCTCTTGCGGGAACTCCCGGACTAAGGGACCCGACTCCCTCGGGGTGGGCGGCGGCACCACGACCCCTCTCGAGATGGCGCCCATCTGCTCCGGCACCGAGCCGACGTCATGGGCCACACGGCCGAGCCCTCCCGTGCTCCGACCACCATCGGCCGAGTGGCCGACCCACCATCGCCACCCGAGGGGCCCGCACCACCTCGGGGGGTGGCCTCGGCAGCCCCGGCCGGGTCCCACCCTTCACGGGGCTCGGGCCGGAGCACGGAAGATCTCACGAGGGGCCACGATATCTTGGCGGGCGCCCGGCACCGGGCCCGTACCAGGCCGAAACGCTAGCCTTCAAGGCCTTCTTGGGGTGCGGAGCCAGCGAGGGCGGCCCCCGTTTCCTCAAGTCAAGGCGGTCGACAAAGCAATCATATGCCGGGAAGAAGGAGTCAAGATCGCGAAGGCTTTAAAGGAAACTCCGCTAAGGCCCGAGGATCGCCCTCGGCGTTAAGCCAGGCTCGGATGGCTGCGACTCGGCGTCGCACTTCCGACGCGGCGCCCCGTCTCCCCACGACGTTTATGCGCCGCCGGGGGCTGGATCGGGGCGAGGCGCGCGGCTCGCCCCCGCCGTCTTCACGGCGGGCGGGGGTACCCGCGACAGAGGTGTCGACTCCCCTTCGGGCCTCACCATGGACGCCGAGGTGCCTCGTGGTCCCACGCCATAGTCGAGGACTCGGCCGGGAAGAGCCCTCGGGCGCGCCGGCGTCGGCCGATCCCGGCGACGCCTGAGGCTGGGCTCGGGCTCGGGCTCAGAGTGGCCCGACTTGGTCGGAGCCCCGGCGGCTCGATCTATCCGGAACCGCCACGCCGTCATCGGATGAGTTCACGCAGGACCGATCCTCGATCCCCGCCTCTTCGTGGTCGAGGTGTCGTGACTCGCCGCCTCGCCGCTCGGCCCGACGCTTTCGCGAGCCCGCGTTTCTCTTCTTCCCTCCTCTCCTTCTTCAACGCGGCGCCACAGCTCGTTCGCACGGTTCGCCGCCCGGCGGTCGGGCATCCAATGCCCGGACAGCGGAGGGAGTCGCGGTAATCCAGACGGCCCTCGCTGGAAGAAAGAGTGAAGCGCCATGGCGACAATGCACCGAAGCAATGCAAGGACACGAAGTCAAGAAGCACTACCCGAGGGGAGATATACCCTCGGTCGGGGCGCATGGGGATCTCGGGGATGCGTGTCGGGGTGTTGGACCCCAGCGCATCCCTCACCCTCTTGGCCGAGCCATCGGTGGAAGCGAAGGCGACATCCAAGACGCAGGCACCGCGGCCTCGGGGTCATCGGCACATGAGCAAAGGCGAGCCATCAACGGCAACACCCGACGCCGATGGAAAGCGGCGACCCCAGCGGCGGCATTCACGTCCTTCCCTCGGAGCCGCAGGAACCACTTTGCCTTAGGCCCTCCAACCCGATGATGATCCTCCGAGGAGGGACCCAGATTCCACTGCGGGGCGTGCTTGAGGACACGCCCGGTGTACACGGGAAGCGCGTTCTCGTCGTTGCGGAGGTAGAACCACCCGATCTTGCCACCCCCTTGTTGGAGGAGGTGAGCTTGGAGACGATGTACCCATCAGCTCGGTTCGGCCTCATCATGCGCTCCGCCCGGACACAGGGCCTGACCTCAACGGCGCAGCGCCCTCGCGGGTGGCCTGCGCGGCCGAGGCGGTGGTAAGATCCGCCTTGAAGAAACCACAACCCGAGAGGAGGTCCCAATGCGGCTCGATCCCCGGAATCCCTCACAAAAGGGTGACGAAGATGGCGCCCTGGGAGATCGGAGGCCGAGATGATGAAGCTCGATTTCATAGTAGTGGAGGATCGCCGAATGAACCGCCCGTCTGTCGCATACCATACAGCTTCGCCGGTGAAGATCCATCAAGCTCACCACGTAGCCATCAGGAGGGGTTAGGCTCCTCCTCCAGTCAATCCCGGACAATCCCATCTCGCCGCGCTTCATCGGTGCGGGGGACGAAGAAGCCCTTCATCGGCGAAGACATTTGGAGTTTCTCCTCCCGCCGGCCGGCCGACCGCCACGCCTCGGCATCAAAGCACCTCCCTCACGCCGTCCACCGCTACTGATTGCGCCATGGATAAAAGGGAGGCGAAGGGTGGCAACCGCTAGCAACCCCGATCACACGAGCACGAGGCAAGTGAATCTCTCCCTTAATCTCTCCCACACTATCTCTCTATCTCGATTCTTTGCGGCAAAGAAGGCAAGAAAGCGATGGCGGCGCAAAGGGAGCAACTATCCGCCACAGCAGGGCGACCCCATATTTATAGCGAAGGGAAGGCAAACCGCCGGCACGGGCAATCGAACCGACTCTGGAATGGGCGGGCCCATGATGGAGGCGAGAACCGCTCATCCAACGGCCAAGCCGCGCGGTGGAACCGTCGGTGCATTAATGCACCTTGGCGGAACCCTCGGTCTCCGCCCGACAAGAAGGCGTAAGGCCGCGTCCCATCGTCGAGGGCTAACAGTCGCGCCACCTCGGGCGTGGCGACTAGGCGCCTCGTCTTCGGTCGAGGGGTAGTAAACCGTCCGGCCACCCATATCCAGGCGCCCGACCACGAGGGGCAAAAAGTCGATCCCGTTGGCGGTTCCCGCCCGAGCGGAAACCAAAGCGAGCCACCGGGCCGACACACCCTTCGTTCGCAGGTTGCGGTGGGCCCACAAAGGGTTTCTGCCAGTCGCCTCAGGATAACCCGAGCCGAGGGCGGGGAGGAAATGCACAACCCGGTATACGGGCCCCCAGGGCTCACGCATTTCTGAGCGTGTTTAAGGCCGCGGTGCCGCTTATAGAGATGTCCCATCCGTGGGAGGCCCACGGGCCCTCGGGGGTTAGTCGCCCAAACCCGGGATACGCTAAGCGGTCCCGAGGTTCTCATGGGGTGAATCACGGATCACATAGCGACCCTTGCTCCGGCAAGGGCACGGGCACCAGCTTAAAACGGACCGCATAACGCTCACCGGAGCGACACATTAAAACTTCGGGGCATTGTGACGTGTCTCCCCTCCTCCCCCCCTCTCGGGAGGCGGCGACAGGAGCGTATAATCAAAGTCGAGGAGGCACTGGGTCGACCAGGCACCAGCGCGGGCCTCGGCCGCCCACGCAAAAATGAGCAGACTCAATAAATAAAAGCGCAATTTAAGAGCTGTTTTAGTCTTGCCGGCGTGCGAGATATAAAAGACCTCGAAGGAACCCGCCATTCCATTCGAGGCCTCGGGGCCTACAACCAGCAGGTGCGCTCAAGACACCCCTTGTAGAGACGAACCACCCCGAAACAACAAGGCGGCGGGGAACGGCGGAACCCTGGCGAGTCCACACTCGCTCGGGGGCTCTGGCTTCTTGTCGGGGACCTAAATATTGGGCCCCGAGACATTCTCCAAACTATGAGAATCTGCCGGCTGTCAAGGCCCGTAAAACTCTAGCCTTGCTATCATCCTTGCGGAGGGGCGGCCCGGCGGACGATGGACCAGGCCATTGGCCTGGACGCTCACATGACGACGAAATCGGCCCACGGGACGGCCCACAAAAGCGGCCCAAATGGAGTCATCACAGCGCAAAAAGAGCTTATTACGCTCACGAAGGACAAGGTCAAGGACCTCTACAAAACAACGAACCATGACGTTCCCGCCGTCGGCCCAGCTAAACCATGGCTCGGACTCGACCACGCATCTCCGTTTCGTCCCGAGGCTGGCCTAGCTCACCCGGCCCCGGAGAAATCTCCGCCGTCCGAGGGTGGCCTAGCTCACCACCCTCGGGCGCAAAAACTCCGCCTCACCCGAGGGAACCCAGCTCTCCATCCTCGGGTGAGGCAGCCCAACCAGCCCGTCTAGGGTCGCCCGACCCTCGGGCGTGGGAGGGTCCGTCAGGAGGAAGGGGCCCGCCGCATTCAATGCGATTGCGGCAGGAGGCGCCCGATGCCATCGACACGCCAGATCAAATCGGCTGCCGAATCGTCTCCCAATCCGACCGATGGGGCGCAAAAGCTGAACGGTGGCGTGTTCGCCACCCCACACGAAAACGGATGACCTTGTTCATTTCGAAAGAGTTAATCAAAAACGCCCACGTTGGGCCAGACCACCGGGCACTTGACCGCATAACCCGGCGACCTCAGGGACCGGCCCTCGCCATGCGGATTGTGAGGGGCGCCTCCACGGGACCCTCCGGGGCGCGCCCGAGGGCGGCCACGTCCACCATCGGTCCGGGACGCGTGTCTTCGTCAAGCAACATCAAGCCCGACCAACCCCTCGGCGGCAAGACATGCAACCAGTGCGGCCTCGGGAATTAGCCACCTAGGCGTCCACTGTATAAACATTATCTCTCTCCTTCTCCTATAAAAGGGAGTAATGCCTCATTAGAAAGGGATTCGATTTTTTCGACTCAACTCCGGTTCACACGGAGAAACCGCACACCACCACCACCATAACCACGATCGTGGGGCTTGAGACCAGCGTCTCTCCCGCGGCCTTTGTAACCCCTCCGGGCTCACCTTTGGAGCGAGGTAACCGAGCAGGACACACCCCCGGCGGGCGTAGGGCCCGTTGGCTTGAACCGGGATAAACATTTGCGTCCGTGTCCATCTTGCGCTACGCCATTGAGGGAGGGGGCACACGGCTTATAAATTCTTTATTTGCCGGCACCCGAGGGCACCACCGTTCCTCGAAAACGCCCGACCGGTGATCCGTCGCCCGCCGGGGGGGAAGGAGACCACCGCACATCGGCGTCACGGTCGGCGGAGAGTGGGAGGAAAACCGCAGAGAGAGAGAGAGAGAGAGAATGGAGAGAGAGAGATGAGAGAGAAATGAGAGAGACGGATGTGGGGCGCACGGAAAACGCCCGCAGCGTCGCATATTCCCCCTCCCCGCAATCTTTCGGATTCACCCCTAAAACATTAGGAAATAAAAAAAAAGCTCGTGCATACAAACCTCTTATATATCAACAGACAGGTGCTTGAACCTTTCTACCAGAATGCATACATACGCGTCTCCATTAGAAAAAAAGGAAAAAGGAGAAATCCACTAATCCCCTGCGTGGCCGGAACGCCGCGTCTCACAGGACAAAAAAGGACAAATCCAAACGCTCTGCCGGTCCACTTAAAAAAGTGTCCTTTCAAAATTGGACGACACGTGCCACCGAACCCGGTCGTAAAACAAGGCGATGCATACACATCTTATGTTGCGCTGCGTATAACTTCAAACGCGTAAAACCCGTATGCGCTCTTCCTACTATTTCATATGCCGAGTGAAACCTTCCCGTATGCTTTTTTCTGTGTCACGAGAGGAGAGCGGGCTGGACCCCACACGGGCTGTCGGCCGCCCAGTACACTCGCTCACGTCGAGGCAGGCATCCCCATACCGTCACGGTGACCCATTTGGTTGGCCCGGCTTTCCCACGTGGTTGGGTTGGACCAACTCTCACCCAAATTTGGTTGGGTGGAACCCTTAAAACTTTGTTTTGGGCTGCGGGCTTCCCCCTAGCTATTGGAAGCCCAAAGGTCCCAATAGTGTGTATATATATATATATATATATATATATATATATATATATATATATATATATATATATATATATATATATATATATATATATATATATATATGAAAAATACGAAAACCTTTGCATAACACAATTAGTAGTGCGTGAAAGTGTATAACTTACTATTTTCATTCTCGTGTGATGCGCATATATAATTAGGAGATTGTCATGAACCAAAAGAGGCGTGGCAGCCTTGCGCGCCACCGCCCGTCGTCATCCTTAAAGCGTCATTTACTTCATCATTAAGTAATAATTATTTAGGGAATAAATATTTAGGGAAAGAAATAAGATTGCTTGTAAAAGGTATTCCAATCTATAAGGAAACCTCCTAGATATTTCTTAGCAAGCAAGTCTCCCTCGGACTATAAATACAAGGGGCATGTAATCGTTTGGATCTTAATCGAGAGAAAAATTAAAGGGGTAACACCCAACAACTCTTGTCTCTCAACTCTCTCTCTCTCTCTCTCTCTCTCTCTCTCTCTCTCTCCCAACCCTAGCGCCCCGCGCGCCCCTCCAGCGCGCCGCTTCTTTGCCGCCGCCCTTGTGGCCATGCGGCGTCATCACCTTCGCCCGTCCGCGTCGCCGTCCGTCATCACCGTCACCTCCCTACCTCGCCGCCCGTCGTCGGCCCTACGTCATCTACGCTATCACATCGCCCGGTCACCGCCTCAACGCCGCCCGCCCGCCTCCTCCCGTCCCTACTCCGCTGCGCCGCCATCTTCCTCGCGCCGCGCTGCCCTAGGGGCTGCGGCGCCGCCCGCCCGCCCGTCGCCCAGCGCCGCCGTCAAGATCATCGTCGGCGTGTCACTTCGGCTCAAATCGATGCGGGTTTGTAGCGAGAGATAATTAGGCTCACGCGGAGGCACCATCGGAGGGTGGCTCTGGCCGAGGGGCGGCGGCGGATGTGCCGGCGGCATGGGGGCGCCCACGGGCGGGCCTCGCGGGGCGGGCATTGCCGCGGGTCGGCCTCGTGAGGCGTAGCGAGGATGAGGGCGGCAGGTGTGGCCAGGAGTCGTCGTCGAGCTCGGGCCTCGGGCGCGGTTGTGTTGAGCTCCAAAACAACCCGTTAACCATTAGCTTTTCGAATGAAAAACATAGAAAAAAATGCATTTAATCGGATATTTTCTATGGAAGCAAAATTAGAAGAACAAATCAAAACGATAGATTAAAAATTATATTAATAAATCAAATAAAATTACAAGACTAGGCTAAAGGAAATTACATTGCATATATCGGTGTAAAATTTATAATGGGAAGCGTAATATTGCTATTAGTTGAAATCAATACTAATGATGTGACGGCATGCACCACTTGACCCCGTGGCACGCACGACCGCAGCGCACACGACCGCATAGTACAACATACTCCTCCGTCCCCAAACTAAACGGCGCTATGGGAAGCGTGCCGGTCAAACTTTCACAACTTTAACTAAGTTTGTAGAAAATACATGCAACATTTAAATCTTCAAATAAATTTATTAAAAACTAGACTTAAAGATCTTTCGATGATACTAATCACTTAACATAAATATTTATATATTTTTAATATATAATTTGCCGACATTTTGAAAACATTGACTTCTCGGAGAAGCGAGAAGGTCTTTTATTTTAGGGCGGAGAGGAGTACTACTAGTAGCACAAACACAGCCACGACATTGCACCGACCGCACCACGCGACCACCTTTGGGCAATGAGGCGCTTTGTTGGCTTGCTCTCCATCACCGTTCGGTTGCAAGATCGGCGGCGAGAAAATCGGGTGACCGGCGTCCTATTTTCACCCGGGTGAGGTATAGATTTACCGTTTCATATTGGGGAGCGAAAGGAGTACTCTAAATGTCCCATAGAGTTTGACATTTTGACTTTTCAACTTCATGTTTGACCATCCGTCTTATTTAAAATATTTATGTAAATAATAAAATAAATTAATCAATATTTAAATATCTTTATTGATAAAATAAGTCATAACAAAATAAATTATATTTATGCAAAAATTTGAATAAGGCGAATCATTGAACAAGATGGCGCGGAATCCGGGGTGACAAACTCAATGGGGACGGAGGAGTAGAACCAACGAACGTCGCCTTCCATCCATTCATTCGAGAGATGGGATGCCGCCGGCTTTGTTGATCATTCCATCAATCCTTGGATATGATCACGTATCTCATCATGCATGCACCTTTTTTTTTTGCGAAAGGGAAGATATATTAGCGAGAGCCGCAGTACATCCTCCCAATTACAAAGCTGAACCTCAAAGAAAAAATTACAACGAGTCCCGGGGGGAGGGGTGTCATCGCCGTCTTCCTCGATGTCGGCTTCGCCCGCCGCCACAGCGTCGGACCATGTCCACCTCCTCGTCGGCCAAAAGGGCGCCAAACCTTGGATATGCATAGCGACCATCGCTTGGGACCTCCGCCCGGCCGAATCGATTTCGTTGAAAGAGCATCGGCGACCCAATGAAAAAAAGGGGAGAGGAAGAAGAAGAGATCGGCGGAAGACCGGCGGACGGAAAGAAATCCCGCGCCGTAGGAGAACCCGGCGGCGAGGGGATACACTGCGTACCACGGATGTGCGAAGCATCCACCCTTTCGCGAGGCAAAAAGAGCCTGCCATACGGCGGTGACGGCAGCTTGAAAGCGGCGGCCGCACCGCGAGAAGGGAGCACATTATTCGCCTTGGCGGAAGCTCGGCGATCCACCCACCACTAGCGCTGGTGGCAAGGTAGCGGAACTCCGCCCGGCACAAAGGGTCATCGTCGCCGCCATCGACCACGGCGAGGCCGGCGAACCCTAACCCTAACCTCACGAAGCGCCAGCGATGACCGCATCCGCGACCACGGAGATAGCACGGAGGATACTCACCTCCACACGTCATCCTCGGCGAGCTCACCATCGCCCGGCAGGACCGCCAGAGAAGGCGAGGAGGCAACAAAAAGCCCCACCGAGCGCCATGGCGGCCGCCGTGAGCACCTAACCTAGAGCTCCAAGACCTAAATCCTAAGCCTATACAAGGGACGGATGCCGATTCACGAATCCCCACCCTCGTCGGCGCCGGGGCGGCAGCCCCGGGCGGAGATCGAAGGCGAGATCGACACCGGAAGCGGAAGTCGCCCTTTTCGCCTCTACGTCTGTAGCGAGGGAAGGGGAAAGGGGAAACTATATTATCATATATCATGTCATCATGCATGCACCTTTAACCTTTTGCTCCTCTTCTAGGGTGTGTTTAGAGCCCAAATGTTTGGGCAAAGTTTGGTAATTCGCCCAAAATTTGGTATGCTATGTGGCAGAAAAAAGAGCGTAGCACGTTTCATTTGTTTGTGGTAAATATTATCCTACCATGGGGTAATTAGGCTCAAAAAGAATCGTCTCGCCAATGTACATCTTAAGCTGTGTAATTAGTTTATTTTTTTACCTACATTTCATACTCCGGGACGTCGTCTTTTTGGTGCATTTATTGTTTGATGTGATGGGATGTGATGGGAGTGCTGAGGAAATTTTGAAGAAAAGAAACTTGGGGCTCTAAACACACCCCTAGTAGGAGTAGCTGGTTCTCTGCATCATCTAACATCTAGCAGGAGAATGGAATCATCTATGATCGATCTATCTATACCAAACATGCACCACCGTCCATCCACTTAGGCAACCCAACGCAAACACGGCCGGCCAATCGGATTATATTCCTCCACCAATCAATCCCCTTCTCCATCCGTGCCTGCCTTGTTTGTCTACATTCTAATCCACCTCAATTAATATTATTATGTTGGCTGGATCATTTTAAATTTGGTTGATTACGGTTGATGTTGATTTGTTGTAAGAGAAAAAAAAACACTTTTGAATGGCTGATTGAAATTACGGTTAATGTTGATTTGTTGTGAGAGAAAAAACACTTTTAAATCGCAAACGATCCTGGAGATAATAGAAGAAGCTTGAGAAGGCAAATGGACACGTCGGTAGTAAAGAAATAAAACCAATCTCAAAAGTAAATTTAAGGTAGAATAGCCTCTCAATTAGTTTTTTTTTTTTTCAAACGGTTTCGGCTTCTTGTTACATTCCGCGAGGGAGGTGGAATCTTCTAAATACGAAAGTTGGGGCAGTTTCTCGAGCCCTCATTGGGCCACGCCGCCTCCAAAGCTCGACCGTTGGATCTCGGACAACATTCCATCGGTCCGTCCAACCAGCTGTACTGTGCGCTTGGTTCTCTCCCGTTCTCCCGAACCTTCACCACTCTCGTCTCGCATCTGCCGCCAGCCCTCACCTCGGCAGCGGCCTCTACTCCTCCCCATGGCGCCGAGACTGAGCCCGCTCGCTCCGCCTCACCCCTGCCTCTCGCCTGCTCCTCCTCTGCCTGTGGCGGCGGCCGACTCCGGCGACCCCACCCGCGGGCTCGGCCGCGCCGTGGAGCCCTGCACCCGGCGCCGGCGGACCGGTGGATTGCAACCGCGCCGGGATACACCACGCCTGGCACCTCTCGGGCCTCGGCTCATTACAATCGCGACCACAGAGATGAGCGCGGCTCCTGTGGCGACTGCTATCGACGCAATGGCCAACACAGAAAAACAGCAGGGGCGCAGAGGCTGTCGTGGACTCCAGTATACCACGGGCGGCGATTGCAGGCGCAGAGGCGCTTCTCGGAGGTTCAGCAATTCCGCTTTGGGCAGGTGCGGTGGTAGCAATGGGCCGGTGGCCAGTGGGTGCCGGGCAGGCAGCTGGCGAGCCATGTCCGTAGCCTGTATGACAAAATGCTTGCAAGACGCAGCAGCTCCTGCTCCCGTTGAGAGCACAGCGCCTATCCCCAAATTTCCAATCTCAAATCAGTTTTGTGATTTTTTACAATTGAACTCCCAATCTCTATTTCTTTGCTTCAGTGGCCGTTTGTTGTGGTCCAAAGCTTCGATTTGGTGCTGATGTACAACTGTACAGGGTATGGTTTTTGCTCATGGGCTCGCTGTGCCGCACGACAGCCTGTTTTGGCAGCCGTGATGCGGTGTATAAATATGTGGTCTGATTATTATGAAGATGCTTGTAGTTTAGAAGTGTACATATAGGATTCTTATTTGGTAATCCCTCCGTCCTTTTTATATGTCGATTTCGCTTACTTAAAAATGACTTTATACAATTTTGTGTTAGTAAGTATTAATATTTATTGATATCATTAGATAGTTCTTTCAATTTGTTTTTGCAATAAATTTATTAAGAGTACAAATGTTGTTGCACGTCTGAAAACCAAAAGATAAATATTTAGGGACCAGAGGAGTATAAAATATCGCGTCTTCTATTTTGTTTTTTTTTTTAAGATTTTTAGCAGAACAATTATCAGATTCGAATTTAGGATGGATGAGATAAAATTTGTTAAGTTTATCAATTAATTTTGCTCAACAACAGTGACATTTTTGCTCTCTTTTTGACCACCATTTCAATTTTAAGCTATTGATGAACTGACGATCTTTTTACCATACAGATTGCATGTGGCTTGTATGCAAAGATGACAACTTTTCCAAAGGTTTAACCGCTCAGCGCCAGGAATGAAATGAAACCAAATAGGATGTTTTGTGAAAGTTATGCCTAGGGTGATAATAATCCAGAAGATCATCTGGTTTGTTTTCAATGATGAAAATATCTCCAAATTTCTTCTTTTATTAGAGGCCACTCTCTCCACATATTCTGGCTGTTGATTTAGGTGTTCCAAACTTCCAAAAGATGCCACCATGCATAATGATCTCGTATAAACCTCATAGACAAATGATATCACAGTATCACAGTGCCTAACAAAAACTGAAGCGCGGCAACGCGCGCGTTGTTTTCTAGTATAGGAAGACGGTTGATGGCTGCTCCTACGGAACGGAGCGGAAGGGAGGCGGGGTAACAAGAAGCTGCCACTGTCGTTGACCGTCGTTGGGTGCACGGGGAGGATCGATTAGGACCATGTTGTTTGTTGTGTTGTGTTCCCGTCTTCCCGACGACGACGAGAGGAGAGGATGGCGGTCGACGAACGGTCAAAAGACACCACCCCTCTGACCATTGCGGATAGCGGAGAGCCGGAGGCAGGCGCAGGCTCGCTCAGACTCTCTCTCAGCTGCTGCCTCGTTCCTGGGAAAGGATAGGGTGCTGCTCATCACAGTTTGCTTTGGACACAAGCACAGGCACCGGCCACCGCATGAGACCGCAGCGCGCAAGACGACGACGACGACGACGAGACGAGAGTTGTCCCGGGAGACGGACATGGCACGGGAATCAGAGGATCGGAGGCCGGCCGTGGAGGGACAGCGTCGCCAGGTCGGCTCGGCAGTCGCGCGGCAGGGCAGATGAGAGAGACGATCGACGAGACCTGCCTGCTGCTGGCCTTGTTTAGATTGCTAAAAGTTTCTACTAACTTTTTTTCGGTTTCTCCATCATATTACATTAAATCACTAAAAGATATATGTTTGGGTATTAAATGTAGGTAAAAAAATAACTAATTATACAGTTTAGATATGCATTGCGAGGCGATTCTTTTTTGGCTGGATTCTTTATGATAGGATGATATTTACCACTAACAAGCGAAAGCGTCTTTACGTTATCGATGTGGCATTCGAATCAAATATTTGCCATCTAAACAAGGCCGCTGTCGTGTCGGATGGATTGGCCCGCCTAGCCAGTGGAGGACGGTGGGCGGTGGCGTGGCCTCAGGCGATCATCAGGTCTGCCTGCCCCAGGTATCGGCACATGGCGCTCGCTCGCTGACACACAGCGTCACGGACGGCAGCGAGCGGCCCCTCTCCAATCCAGTGCTGGTTTAGATTGCAAATTTTTCAACTTTTAACTCGCACCACTTTTTATTTGTATTTAATAAATATTATCTAATCGTAAAATTAACTAGACTTAAAAGATTCGTCACCGTGATTTATAACTAATCTGTATAATTAATTATTTATTTTATTAATATTTAATGCTCTATATATGGTTCTAAATTTTAATATGACGAAAGAGCGTAAAAATTGAAATTTAGGATGCATCTATACAAGTCCCGGTCGACCTGGACTGCTGCTGGAGCTGGACGGGTAGCAGGGGCAGCCACTGTGCCGTCACACATGGCCACATGGCCACATGACACCTACCCGTCCCTCTCGCACTCTCCCACCATTTTATAGCAAGCGAGGCAGCTCAGCTCCCACATTCACTTTTAAATACTGCTTTCCTCTATCGCAAATGTTTGTCTTAAAAAGCGAGTATTTCGCCTTGTGACCCAACGCTTTCCGGGCGTCACGTAAAGGGACGGAGGGGGTAGTAGCAATTTTCGCTCCGAGAGATGGATGGGTGCAGTGTTTTTCTCAAGCTTCAGCCAGCTTTTCAACTTTGACCCTGCATAGCAAACAGCCTGTTTTACTGTGGCAACTTTGACCCTGCATACAGTAGCTAATTATACGTAGTATATAATTAATATCATTGAAAAGATATTTAAATATAGTTTTTATAAATTTATTTAGAGATAAAAATATTACACGTATTTTCTAATGAAATCAAATCAGGCTTCGTGGCACCCACACCAACGGTGACAGTTATTTAGAGGCGAAGGGGAGTAGCTCCAGTAGATTTGAATAGACATACTAGCTAATTATTATAGCTGGACATCTAGCTAACAATTGTCTCGCTGACTAGCAACAAATAGAACGCATAAGGATAGTTTTACCATCCCGCCTACCTCTATTCACACGCCCTACAAATAAAATAAGGACATTACAGAGAGTAAAAACCATCGATGCATCTATTCACGCTAATACCAGTAACAAATAGAAAAGAAAATACATTAGATAGAGAAAACCCACCGATGCATCTACCCCAACACCACCGCCCTTGCGCGCCGACTCAACGCCGCCAGCACCTCCTCGCAAGTCGCAACGCAGCGGCAGCGGCGCCACCGCACACCCCCGACCACGACTATGGGGAACAGCATCGGGGGCAAGCGCAAAAGCGCCAAGGTGATGCGGCTGGACGGCACCTCGTTCCGTGTCAAGCCCCCGGCGGCCGCGGCCGACGTGCTGCGGGACCACCCGGGCTTCCAGCTGCTCGAGTCGGAGGAGGTCAACCGGCTGGGCGCCCGCGCGAGGCCTCTCGCCCTCGACCTGAGCCAGATCTTCGCCGCCTCCGCCGCGTCTGGCAGTGTCGCTGGCGGCTCCGGCTCTGGCGGCTTGGTGGACTCCATCGCCGCCAAGGCACACCGCCGGCGTTCCTCCACTGGGGAATTTTTTTTTTTTCCTGGACCTGGTTTCCCACATGGTGGGTCCCGCAGGGGCCTTCTACCACGTGTGCAGCATGCGGTCTGTGTTCTATCCCCCGGCTCAGAAGACACGACGCGTGTGCGGACAACAGTGCTGCTGGTCATCCTTATCTTATATCTGGAAGCTTCCCATAGAGTTTATCTTTTTTTTTTTTTTTTTTTTTTTTTCTCCTTTGTTTCTGTTTAGTCGAGTACCGCCCACCTCCTTCGAGCAAGCAGATCGTGTCCACCCGGAGCTACTTCAACTGGTCTTGACGGGCGATCTCGTCTCCACACGAGATTCGACCCGGAGCCTCATCTGTCTTGGCCGGTGAGATTTCTACATATACCCCGGTCGCCGCGGTGTGAATTCCATCTAGGGCTCAGTCGTCTCTTCTTCAACCAGATGCATGGTCCTTCCATTCGTATTGTCCTCGCCTCGCGACACATCGGCTCTGCCGGCGAGTTCGTCTTTGTCTTTGCCATTGTATTTCGGTCGGTGGACCTTGTAATCTGACCTTCTCTGAAGCTTTGTATTGTAAAATGCTTTGCTTAATCTATAAAGTTGTTAGTTGTCAAAAAAAAACACCTTTTAGCGAAATCTTGGGTCCTAAGCGCACCAAGCTACTTCCTCCGCCCATTGAAAGTATCATTTTTACTTTTACCCTTGTGTTTGACTATTCATTTTATTAAAAAAATAAATTATAAAATAAATAAATAATTATTAAAGTATCTCTAATGAGAAAATAAGTTATAATAAAATAAATAATATTTATATAAATTTTTTTGAATAAGACTAGTGGTCAAATAAGATGACAGGAGTCCAAAACAACACTTTCAATAGATAGCCAGCAAATACTCCTACTTGGCTAGCTAATATTAGCTACTATAGCTAACTACTAGAAATGGTCGCGGCGTTGCCGGGTATATGGCCGATGTGTGTGGGCTTTTTGATATCACGTGCCCCTTTTAAATGCGACTTAGATTTACTTAGGAGTGTGGTAAGATAAGTATTTAATTGAGATCTTTATTTATACAAATCGTGTTCATCTTGTATCACATCCGAGATGGCCTTGAGCCTTCTTCTTCCTTGGAGGCCAGCGAATTCGACGCCATGTTGGTGTCGTATGTCCGTCACCCATTTGCTCTTCCCGGCACAATGTTGATTTATTTTTTTTTTTTTAAAAAATCATGTTTAGGGATCTTTTGCATCTTTAGCGTGTAGGAGGCCAATTGTAACACCACGGTGTTACTATTAATAAAATATGACATGTCATCATGATCATTGCAAAGCATACATGTTTAACCCACCATGTTTTGCATTGAACTAAAATAAGTTTATTTTATGTTTGATTTCGTCGTCGGTCGAAAAGGCAGCGGAAAGAATCGGATTAGGAAGTTACCCCCCCTTGTCGAGGAAACCTAATTTGAAACCCTAATTGCCCCCTTTTCTCTATTTCAAAATCTAAGCAAAATTTGACAAAACTTCCAAAAGCTAGTTTGTAGATCTTGTTGAGATGAACAAAAGATATGTACAAAGTTTTCAAGTTTTTACATAATTTTAAAAGTAATTTTGAATTCAAATTTCCTACTTTTTGACCTCATTTCAAAAAGTCTATTTTTCAGGCCGAATTTGAAAATGTTCCATTTATGAAATTTGTAGATCTTGAAATTTTAAGCAAACTTTGTTTTTGGAGATTTTCGAGTTTAGTTCAAATTTTGAGAGTAATTTGACAAATTCGAAGTTAGGGTTTACGTATATGACCATTCATGTGTTGAATAATTTGTTTGCGGCATGTCTCTTATAACCATAAATCAGGGTTTTGGGATTCCATTTCTCGCCAAATCATTTCGCCCGGCCGGCAACCTTCTTGCGCGCCTGGCTCTTACCCGTAGCCAGCATGCCGGATCTATCAAATGGTGCCTTTCCCTCACGTTTAGCATTGCCTTGGCGTCGTGGTCCGCGAACGTCCTTTTTCGGTAGGCAAGGCCTTGGTAACGAGCGGCGATATCCATCCGCCGTGCGGGCGGCGCCTTCCGCCAGCCTTGATGAAGCCTTGAGCAGCGTCGGCGCCCGGCGGCGTGTCTCGGTAGGGCCAAAACCAGCGATGCGAGGCCAGGGGCACATTCGCGTTCACCAGCGGCGACCCAACTTTGTTCCAGCGGGCGGTTGATCCTTGTTCATAGCGGGCGGTCCATCATGCACGATAGCGGGCCGTGAACGATCTTGGGCGTAAGTGCGGGCAATTCAACCCGAAACCCTTTTTCATTTATGAAATGTTTTATTCAATTTCATTTATTTGAATAGTCAATCGATTTTCCAAATTTCATATAAATTCAAATATGGGTTCTAAAATCATGAAAATTTTTGTGTAGCCTTCCCATCATATGTTCTATCTAGGAAAATTATGAAACTTGAATTTTAAATAGTTTGGGCATGATTTAAAAATACAAATTTTAATTAAAAATGCATCTTCCTTGATTTTTAATAATTATTCTATTTATCCAAAAATCATGAAAATTATTTTGACACTGTTTTATGACATGATCTACCTGTACAAAAATTTTTTGAGCTTGTTTAAAGAAAGTTAAAATATTTATTATTTCATGCTCTATTATTTCATGTGTTGAATAATTTGTTTTATGTCTTATAACCTAGGGTTTTGGGTGAATTTTGAATTGTTTGTGAACCCTAAACCATGCCTCTATCAAATGGGTCCTTGAGAACTCCTTAGGCAATGGTGGCGATATCTCGTAGAGTAGTTCAACAAGTTGGTTTTGTTGGATTGCAACTTTATCGTGAAGAAAAGTTGTACTCAAGAGTTTATCATTTCATGCACTCTCGCGCATCATGTTTATATATACGGCATCATGTAAAGCATATGTTATTCTTTAGGTATAGTGAGCGAAGGTGAGCGAGAGATCGTCGATCAAGCTTAGAAGAGGGTTTTCTTGTTGATCAATTTGATTATTGTGATCCATCGTCGAGTCAAGTTATTTAGTCAACCAAGGCAAGCCCGGTTCATTTAAACATTCCTTGTGTTTTTTACAAAGCTTGATATCACCTTTGCTTTATATCTTGCATTAGGTGATAGGAGTTGTGTGATAACCTAATTGATGCATTACCATTCCTTGGTTATTTCGATATCTACCTTGATAGCCCGTTTTGGTAAAATGTTTAGAAATGCTTAGCCATGCTAAATTAGTTAGACTTTTGAGTCAAAATGTGACAAGTCTCTTATGATAGCCGAATGGGCATTTGATGAAAGGATGCTTTTTGATGAAACCATATTGGGATATGGTGTTGAATTTGAGGACGGTCGGGTAATTTGCAGCGAGAATGGAGTCTCGGTGTAGTATTTCCGACTTGTCGATTAAGGACCGTTCGTTGTAAGCAATGTGGGTGAGACTATGGGCATAATCTGCGCCGAGGTCTTTTGACCAATGGCACGCGTCGTGCGGCGTCGCCCGGGGCCGGTCGAAACTAATCTTGACCACATACTCCGGTAAGCCCGATCTCGGGGTGTCAAATCGGAAGCGTACAACCGCCTTTGGGAGTGGAGAGATGGCGGGGTAAGCGTGTACACTTTCGTGGGTTAAATTCACGGATGCCCGTGGGTTAGATTCCCAAGGTGTGAGGTGTCTTGTGCTCTCGGGTGGCGTGGGGCCAGCGGTTCCGTTTTTGAGTATCAAGAAAGGGTTGATATATGCAAGCTTAGGTGCTACATATGTCGGGTGTGGAAAGAACTCCCAATTTGGGTTAATCGATTTCGAAAATCGTCGTGCTTCTCGGATATGGAAACTTCGGTTTCCCCTTACATCGTAGATTAATTATGGAACTATGAAGAGATGGATTAAGTGATGGAAAATTTAAGAAGTGTGTGCTCTAGTGTAAGATCACCTAGAGTAGGTGAGAAACTTAATTGGGATTAAAATATTGAAAGTAAGGATTCACTACTAGTAAGCTTTTACGCAAAAAGAGTCATTGATTCTTGCCAAAAGCCTTACCTTGAATCTTATTAGACCAACATTCACGAGTCTTCTCCTATTTTTCTTTTCGTCGGGTAAGTCTTGTTGAGTACTCCCATTACTTTCGAGGGTTTATTAACCCATGTTGCGGGACCCGGGTAGTCATATGCGCACGGGGACCGTGTTGCATGACAATCCATCGGGTGGATAGTGGCGATGAGTGAGAAGTGAGACCCGTGGGGTTTGGAATTACGTTAGTGAGGAAGATATGTTATAAACTTTACGTTACTCCTACTTATATATTGTAAAACTTATTTTTAAATAAATGGTTGTAAAACTTATTGTAATATAAGTCTTCCAGCATTTTTTTACTCGATTATGTATGAAAATTGTTGTATCTTTGCAATGACCTAAATAACGGATCTGGTTGGAATAGTTAATAGTACTTTTCAAGTTATAGGTGCATTATGTGGCTATTAAAAGGTCGTTGAACCGATAATTAGTACATGTGGACCCTATAATTTGGAAGGTTACTGATACACCAATTGCAAGGTCAATATGTTTGTCCATTGAATACACCAATTTGAGACTATATGGGCTCTCGATTTTTGATATTGATGGGCGAAAAATACAGTATTTCTAAATCAAGAACCAAGAAGTCAAATTCATTTGATGTAGTGAAGAGACTTCATACTAATGTCTTTGCAAGCGACAATCAATTGGATAAGAGAAGGAATATAGATAAAGAACTTGGAGAACCATGGCTAATCTGATACATCTTCTAACTTAAAACAAAATACTAATCTTGTTTTGTATGTGGTCAATTTTTAATTAAGTTGAGAAAAATGTGTGTCTACTTTTCATGGTTAAGGGAGTTATAGATGTATAGAACCAGTTAATCTGATGATTGATGGAAGTAGTGCTCTTCATAGGTTTGTGGGATCATGTTGTTCTATGGATGCTGGGCTAACGCTCTGATGATTGATGGAAGTAATGCTCTTCATATCGGTTGTGGGATCATGTTGTTCTATGGATGCTGGGCTAACGCTAGAAGATTACTTTATCCTATGTTTAGTGGAAGGAGCTGATCCGTATACCTGAATGTAAAATCATGCTATTCTATAAACTTGTCTAGCAAAACTGACATTATTAAAAAAAATTTGCTAGTACATGCCTAGTAGTGTTAACAGTTCTCAAAGTATATCGTATATATTGTAACACCCTTGTATGATAGTTGTTATCAATAGGATAGAAATATGAACAACATTTTTTTATATACTTTTTACCCGTAAGATCCAAACAAATAGATTGAGTATAAGTGAGGTGAGGACTATTTGGTTCATGCGTGTTCTCACCGGGGCTAACGTAAGGGGTAAGGCAGTGCTATGGTCGCCCACTTTGGAGAAGGTTAAAAAGTAGGTACAGGTTTATTACTTCATTATACATTTAAAACTAAATGTTTAACAAAAATATTTTTGAACCATTTAATAAAGTTTTGCCAAAGAACACTCATGGAGTCATGGAATGAGTTAGTTACCATAAAATTTTATTACAAAAGGAGCACATGATCTATATATATGAATTGAACCCCAAAAAAGTATAGATACACATATATAAGAAAAATTTTCTACTAAAACATCACATATTAAGTATGTATTGCGTATATATATATATATATGCTTTTTAATAAATAGTCTACCAAACTGGATTTTCCTTTTTACAATTTTCAGTTGATTATATGTATAGAAGAAAAAATAAAACAGAAAAAGGAAAAACTATTTTGCATTGGGGATCCTAGTTTTCTAAGTAATTAACCCAAAGTTTCTGTGTACGGTGGACCACTATTGACAAAAGTGACGGAATTTGCATCTGGACCCGGGAAGAGTTTCTAATTATATTTTCTCTCTCTTCCTCAATCTTACGAACAGAGCAGCACGGGAACGGGCTTGCAGCGCCGATTCCGGCCGGTGGGGCAGCTTGCCAGCAACGAGCAGGGGTGCTCCAGCGCCATCTTGCCGGCCCGCACTCATAGGTGGGCGTAGGGTGGACGGGGACGGCCTGAGGACGCCGGGCCACACACACGTGCGTCCCGAGCAGGGGCACCGACGGCCCTTCACGCTGTCGTCAGCACCGTCGCTGGAGCTCGCAAGGTGTTGGGCTGTAAGGATGGCGAAGGGGAGGCTAGCTAATCCGGCGGCGGCTGCTCGTCGAGCAGCGGCAGCGTGTGCCCTCGCGCGACCCGAGCGTCGTCGGCGGCGGCATCTGCTTACCGGCGCGGGCGTACCCGGCTCTACGGTGCGGGATGCAGCCGACGGCAACGAGCAGCGCAGGAAGGGGCGCGGGGCGGGCAGAGAAGCTATGGCCGGGGGAAGGTTCGAGGTGGATCGGTTGCGCTTGGTCGGGTGCTCGGCCCGAACTGACTCGTTTTGGACGGACCGGATTGTATGAACGCTAGATCTAACGGTTAGCGGGTTCGCGGGCGACGTGGACCTATCCATTAGCCCGCTTTTTGGGGCAGCTTTTCGTATATAGAAGATTGGGTGCTATTGGATTGTCTTAGCAAAAGACAACCAAAGTACCAGCTAATTTTTAGCTGGGTGGCAGATAATAAGACAACCAGCAAACAACTAATTGTTTGTTATGCGCTAGATAATAAGACAATTACTCCCTCCGTTTTATGAGCCAAAAAAATCAAAAGCGGACTTATAATTTGAAATGGAGGGAGTAGCTAACAATTACATCAATTTAAATTTAAGTTTGGCTTTTCTAAATACATAACCTTTGCTATGTACCTAATAAAAACCAAAACAACACCGAATTTGGAACGAAATGAGTAATTGTTTGCTAGGCGGAAGATAAGCACAGCTATACTATTAGCTAGACATCAAACAGAACCCCAAGCTAATTTTAGCTGCTGATCTTACCCAATCAGGCCCTTAGAACTGTACAGTATGATGTCAGTAATCTGCGTGGCCTTACACCACCAACCATGAGTCCAGGACAGGGCATTTTTATCAGGCTACAAAACAACTCTGAAACTGTGACAGAGTTACCACCTCGCACTGCCTGCCAACAGCAACAGTTTCGTACAGTAGTACGTACTACACCAAAAGAAAATCTGATTATGCGCAGCATAAAAAGTATCCTCCACACTAAGGGTGTGTTTAGTTGAGTGAAATATTTTGGGTTGAAATTTCTTTGTAGCATTTTTCGTTTTGTATTTGGTAATTATTATCCCATCATGGACTAACTAGACTCAAAAAGATTAGATCTCGCACTTTTCGAGCCAAACCAATACAATTAGTTATTTTGTTTACACAAATTTAATGCTTCATATATGCGTTAAAAGATTCGATGTGAGGAGGCGTACCACTTTTTTGGGTTCTGCATGGGAACTAAACAAGGTTCAAATATCCAGTGTTCGCTTGTGCTTCTTCGTCTTGTTCAGGCTTAAATCAGTCGAAATGAGCTTTGTTTTAGCTTATTCTCTCCGCTGAGAATACTATTAAATCGGTCGAAATGAGCCGTTAGCGAGCGAGCTCAAACCGTACTCCATCCACTTTGCAAACGGGGATAACCTGTCAAAGCAGAGGTGCGCGCTCCTCAATCATTAGCCTCTGGGTAGTAGGCAAAGGGTGTGTTTAGTTCCCCAACTTTTCTCTAAAATTTCCAAAATTCTCATCACGTCGAAGCGTTAAATGTATCAAAAAGCAGCGTGTCGGGGCATGAAATGTGGGTAAACAAAATAACTAATTGCACAGTTTAGATGTACATTGCGAGGCGATTCTTTTTGAGCCTAGTTACCCTAAGGTAGGATAATATTTACCACGCAAAAGCGAAAAGTGCTGGTGTCTAAACACACCCAAAATCCTTTTAGGCTGTGTTCAGTACCCGAATGGGGGACGCGGGCTGAATCAAGCTTGTAGCACTTTTAGGTTTGTTTGTAACAAATATTAACACCATGGGGTAAGCAAAAGCACAAAATCACAAATATCATCTAAAACTGCGGCAATTATTTTATTTACCTACATTTCATACTCGGTATGCGGTTTTTAGTACATTTAATACTTTTGATGTGATGAAAAAATTCAAGCGATGTGATGGGAAATTGGGTACTAAACACAGCCTTAATCTACTGAGCTTAGGCGCACCACAGCCATCCAGCTTATATTTTGCAGAGATGCTTCTCAGTTCTCATCTCAAAGAAAGCTAGAACATGATGGCTGCTATTGACAAATGCAATCTTGATCCTCAAAGAAGATAGAACATGACTGCTATTGACAATGCAGAACGCGGCAGCAAGGGGCCAGATTAGTGGTACTAATACACAGGATGGCAATTATTAGTGGTACTAATAGCAAGGGGCAGGGCCAATCAGACACAAGATGACCAGAGCAGCAAGCAATGGGGAACTGACACCAGTGTCACCCGCAGCAGCAGAAAAGCTTCTCCTTTCTCTGTTGCACAGAAACAAATCACTTTTTTTTTTAGGAATCCTCCTACTGCAAATATAT
Organism: Hyparrhenia diplandra; assembly: GCA_015847255.1. Taxonomy (NCBI): domain Eukaryota; kingdom Viridiplantae; phylum Streptophyta; class Magnoliopsida; order Poales; family Poaceae; genus Hyparrhenia; species Hyparrhenia diplandra. The sequence continues at coordinate 162,181 of JADLZK010012772.1, forward strand.
CTCCTTTCTACTGCAAGAAAACAGCTTACAAAGAGAGCAAACAGTAACTCGCTCCAAAGTAAATAACAAAATCACCAGATTGAGCGGATACTATCATCAAAATTCATAAAGTATCCTCTTATTTGCTAACCAGTTTACACTATTTTGCAAAAAAAAAGGGTACACTTACTACTATGTAGCCAGCTCGCTAAACATCATCAGTGCTCTGTTCAAAGGTTCTGTTGCATGGAATCCAACTTCTCAATTACATACTCCAGCTTCTTGCAGCATATCTCATTAGTAATCCTTGCGCTGTAATCACACTTTTCAAATGGACGGTATTCACAAGCACTTCTGATTTCCTCACGCAACGTTGTTTGAATTTCCTGGTCCAAACCAAAACATAACTAAGCAGCGAGTTATCATAAACGATTTGTGGCATGTATAATTCATTAAATAGAAACCAATTGAGAACAGATGCATATATTTACATAGGCCTTGTTTAGATGGCTAAAATTTCTAACCTTTTTCCCTTTCTCTCCATCATATCACATTAAATACACCAAAAAAAGGCATATGTTTGGAGTATTAAATGTAAAATAAAAAAAAAATTCTACTTGATTTAGATATGCATTGTGAGATGATTCTTTTGGCTGAATTCTTTCATGATAGGATGATATTTCCAATTAACAAGCGAAAGCGTCTTCTACGATTGTGCGATGTAATATTAGGTTACAATTTTTAGCCATCTAAACAAGGCCATAGTCAATTTGATGGAAACAAAGTAACTTTGGCCAGAGCAAAATTCCGTACACAGTACTTTAAAACAGCTGTTCATTTTCCAATAGTCTCTCTAGCATGAGATTAGCGAGGACTGAGGCGCATAACTGGCCTAACGATCTGAGGGCAGGCAGTGAGCCGGTTATTACCTTCATAGCGATCATGAACTCGCGGCAGTGCGCACCGACTGCATCACTGCGAGGGGCCCTGAGAGTTTCCCAGCTCCTCCATCACCGCTCCCGCAAGCTCCAGCACCCGCACTATCCGCTGCACACGCACAACAAACATCCAGCCAGCCTAAGGAACCGAACTGACAACCACTGAGATGGGGGTGCAGGCCGTGAGGTTACCTTCTCGACGAGTTGAAGGCGCTGCAGGGATCTGCTCTGGCTCTGGGGAATCATCTTCACCGGCGACGAGCAGGAGAAGGGGATCGGCGGCGCCGAAGGTGGACGGAGTGCCGTGATCTGGCGGCTTTGGGCCGGGTTGGACTGAAAGGAAGAAATCAAATCGGTGGCGACACGGACGAGCAGTAGAGATGGATGGAGCGAGGGCCCCGCGGTTAGAGCCAGAGGCAGCGGAGGAGAGCGCCGGGCGTGCAGGCGGTCGGAGCGGAGGCGGAGGCGGTCGTCGGTCGATGAGGGGAGGCGGAGGTCCTGCGCTGAGGTAGCGTTGAAAACGGAACGGAAAAAACAGGTCCTACATTTGACCTGTCCGTTTCCGCATTTTTCGGGAAAATTCGGAATCGGATCGGAATCTGGAACGGTGGTTCTCGGAATCCGGACGGAAGTAGAAATGGCGTTTTTTTTTTCGTCCGTATTTCGAATTCGGATTTGGTGAATTTTTCGTATTTTTACGCATTTTTTCCGTATTCGGTGACCCTTAACTTTTTGTCGTCAGGACTTCGTTTTGACAAACCACACCTTTACGGAAAGCTAATGATGAGATCTACGCATCTAATATGGTGTTGTTATGCGCCTTTGTACATGTACTGATCATCAATTAATATATGTCTTGTCTTTTAGATCGTAAATGCATTCCATCCATAGTGGTTGATTTGAAAGCAGGGAAAACACCACGGATGATGTTGATGAAAGTGAAAGTGATCTGATGAGATGGATGATGTTGGAGAGCTGTGATAGCACGATTGAAGGTAGCCGCTATTTGGAGGACAGGAGAAGAGAAGGATAGTTCGCGGCACCATGTTATTCCGACTTAAGTTCCGACTTAGGCCGTTTCCGTTCAATTTCCGTTCGTATTGGTTCGTTTACGTATTGCACCCACATATTCGATTCCATTTTCGAACGCATTTTCGAACCGGATCCGTTTCGCCAAAATATAGAAATGGAAATAGAAATGGGGTTTTTCCGTCCGTTTTCATCGCTAGGCTGAGAGGGGGTGTGGGCGAGTGGTGGCAATTCGGAGGGCACAAATAAACGGCGTGGCAAGTCGCCGCGCTCTTGAGTCGAATCAGCAAAATAGCCCAAGCCCAAAAGGGTTTGCAAGGGTTTAAGGGCCCACTAGTAATAATCCAGTATCTTTTTTTTTTTAAAAAAATCAACAAGATCAGAGACACTCGTCATTGGAATAAGCAGAAATTACAAGTAGTGTTTACTCCCTCAGTCCCAAAATTATTAAGGGCAAAAAAAAAAGTAGTGTTTACTCCCACAGTCCCAAAATTATTTAGGACTCATTTTTTAAGTTTGACTAGAAATAGTAAAAGTAATATCAAATTTACATTTCTAAATAAGTACACATTATCAAAAGTATATTCCATTCTTAATCAATCATAATTAGGTAAAACTTTAAAAATGTTTAACTCCTCGGAAAGCTGATATTTGGTTTGCATTTATTTTGGGGAGGGAGTAATATTTAATTCTCTGGTGAAAAGCTTGGCTTCATAAACATGAACTACTTCACCCTAGAAACGATATAATTTTTAGGTTTGATCGTAGTCAAACTGACTCAAATTTGGCTGAGTTTCAGGGAAAAAAATGATATCAGCATTTAAGACTCTGAATAGGTGTATTATGAAAACATATCACATGACAAATCTAAATTGAATCTTTTTAAAACATGATCTGTACAGGGATGACGCTGCGCACATTGTTGCGCTTGAGGTACGTGGTGATGACGTGCACACAAGCTTTGGACGGGCGAAGCTATTTATCGGCAGCAAAACGTACGTTTAGCCAGCTCCTAGCTCGATCATATGCGAAGCGCTGACCATGTTAAATTAACATGTATGGATCGGTTTATTATTATTTTTTTCGCCGAGATGGGGACACTGGCGAGTCCTGCGGATTCCTTATTTGGTCGCGGTTGAATCGGCGGCACATCTTCTTTGCATGCATATGCGGCGAGCATATGCATGCGTAAGACTCTATAACTCACGCTCATGGGACTAAGAGCATGGCGAGCATATCTTTCTTGATAAGATCTTTGCATGGCTCAGCTCATGGGATAAGATACTACATGGCTCACGCTCATGGGACTAAGAGCATGGCGAGCATATGCTGCGGTAAGATCTTGCATGGCTCACGCTTCATGGGACTAAGGGGGCGTGGCGGCATATCCTAACATGTTGATTCAAGCGTGGCCTCGAAATAAAAGCCCAAAGGACTCTGTGTTTCCATCTCGAGAGGAAAATATGGCAGTCCATGACAGACTAACATGGTCAGCACTCATATGATCGAAGCTGGAAACTGGCTAAAATGTTTTTGCTACCGATAAATAG